>JAQPZY010001088.1:660000-1195000 GCA_029931535.1 Margaritifera margaritifera
TCACGAGTGAAATATTTCCTTATATCTACTAAAAAAACGTAGATTTTCTTTTAATTATATATTTGTAAAGGCAAAAACCTTCCATTTGCATGGATTTGTTTCTCCATTCGGTGTCAATTCGATTAACGGCTGCATTACTAAATCGATAAAAAGAAGTTCCGAAATTTTACAATAATTTTAGGACAGCGACTTTTTCCAAATTTAGATTGTACATGTAATGCTTGAAATTGTGTATTTTGCCAAATTAATAAATGTTTTCATGCGAAAATGAAAAGATTTTTATTTTCGTTAACACATTTCTTGCGCGGATTGATACAGTGAACACTGCGAACAACATTACTGGGGTGGAGGTACTATAGTAACACGACAGAACGCTCCAACAGACTTCAGAGCGTTAGATCATTAAACGACAGAAGTTAATATTAGATTGTGAGATTACTTGTAAGGATTTTGGCTGCTATTTGTGTTTATTTCTGCATTCAGACCTGAATTTTTGTGTGTTGGTAATCTTGTAGTTTATTTCGGTAAGAGATGTTGCATCCTAATTTCGATTATCACTTAATTTCGGTTTGCAATCGACACTAATAAATGCCTGATTTCTCCATCGTTTTCAGACATGATTATGATTGTGATAACAGTTAAAGTCGCTACTTAAACAATTTTATTACTATACGTAATTAAGAGTTTTTTCTTAAAAAATGTGTACCATTTGTCGTTGAATGTAACAGGTATACGAGACTGTATGGGTAATACAGAATATCAAATAGCAACAAGTCTTGAAAATTCAGTCATTGATAATTTGTATGATTCATGTGGAAAACTAATTATAAAAAATTTAATACTTGAAGCCTGCTTTTCGATGTTTGAGGTTCATTTTTATGCATTGTAGACGGCCTTTTCATTGATTACATAAATGAATACTTGAGGGTCAACAGTGTTGACACTATTTATGAGAGAGAGAGAGAGAGACAGACAGACAGAGAGACAGACAGAGAGAGAGAAGTAGAAGAAGAAAAAATAAAATAGGCCTAAATATGGAAATACATGTCTGAAGGACATACATAAGGATAGGTATACTTCCTAAATGGAAAAAGAACGTAGTTCCAAAGTGATATCGCTACTATGGCAATAAAAGTGATATCGCTACTGTGGCGATATCATGTTTCTCCGATTGATATATTTCAACATCTCATTATAAAATATATAATAAGATGAAAGACTGCACCAGTTGCCAATGGCCATTCCACCAAAACAAAACTTTTCAAAAATAAAAAGATTCTTTTGCACATACTGACCACAAAATGTAATTTCTTTATATAGCCGAAATAATCATTAATTGTTTTGCATATTCAGTACATTCCACCCATTTGCATATTCAGTAGATTCCACCCATTTTAATATTCAGTAGCTTCCATCCATTTGAATATTCAGTAGATTCCACTCATTTGAATATTCAGTAGATTCCATCCATTTGAATATTCAGTAGATTTCACCCATTTGAATATTCAGTAGATTCCACCCATTTGAATGTCCAATACTTGCAAATAACATAAGAGAAAGTAGATACAAACTAATATACTAAATGCCAGTAATTATATCGACAGGCGGCCTACATCATACTGACTTCTTTCATTCTTTGCTCTTCTGCACCATCTAGCAATATGTACATGTATATCATCTCTGGATTCACAAGTTTAAGCAGTCAGCTCCACTTTAGTCCATAATTGTTCATAAGGTTTATGACAGATAACACCTTTTACGTGTTTTTGTAGCTTCCATTGGTCAAAATAACCGACAGGCTTGCAGGTAAGGGGAAATTATCATTGCAGAAGTTGTTTTACGTCAAGTTCAAAAGACATGATCCAGTCTGTCCTAATATTTAAGTTGCTAATGTTGCTACAGAAGCAATGAAAGATTGCACATTTCTTAGATAAATAAACCATTTTACCTACAAACTGTTAGTTGGAGTATGTTAAAAAGAAAGCAAACTTAAAAACACCATCTACACCCTTCAAGGATTCGAAATAATTTGTTAGGAAAACTATGAGACAATTATGTTTCTGCAAGTTGATGTTGCCAATGCAAATATTCATGACAATTGTGACAATTGCTGGCAATAAGATGAGAAATTGTTCAATGAGAGTGTCTTTGCCTCCATACCCATTATGTTATGATAAAACGTCTGCAATGTGTGTCTGAAAAGTTCCTGCGCACTTGACGTTGCTCCAGTGGATTGGTGGGATTGTACTGCATAGAGATGTGCAAATGTTGTGCAGATGACAAACTGTGTTGGGAAAAAAGTGTCGTGATTATTATTATTATTATTATTATTATTATTATTACTATTACACTGGTCTACAGCCAAAATGCTTCCGCAATAAATTTTGTCAAACTTGACTAATTCTGGGTCACTGAGGACGAAAATGATGCACAAAATTGTTGATTGGCTCTAGTTTTAAAGATATTATACTGGGTCAGAATATACGACCATTGACTTGGGAATGGCGGAGGATAAGTGAGTTATAAAGGGAAGGGATCTCAATTTAAACCAAAAATGACTAAAATGCATCTTTTACTGGATCTATGAATAAATCTATGACTGGGTTTGGACAGCACTTGCTTTTTAGGCAAAACAATGAATGATGCAATCTGAAGCTGGTATTGCGTCATACATGATATGAATTGCATCATGTTATTCGTGGAAGTCATGGATGATGCAATCATAACTAAGCTCACATCACTCTGCTGAAGACATTGCCGTGTATCCGCTCTACAAATCATAGATTGTCGTGATCTCTTATTTGTCAGTGTTTGATTTTGCGAAGGGACACATTGCTATTTAGCCAAAGTGAGCAGAGATGCCTCGTACTTGTGTAAACAATGCTGATAACTTCTGCTATGTTTGTGGTGAAGTGACTTTTGCATCACAAAAGCGCAGTATAACCACTATGGTTAAGAAAGCCTATCACCTTTATTTTGGCTGCAAAATTGGAGATCAGGACAAGATGTGGGTCCTACACATATGCTGCAACACTTGTGCAACAAATCTTCGCCAGTGGTTGAACAGGAAAAGGAAACCTATGCCTTTTGTAGTGCCAATGATTTGGAGAGAGCCAACAGATCATATCAGCAATTGTTACTTCTGCATGGTGCCTCCAGTTGGGTAAGGTGTGTCAAAGAAGAAAAAGTGGACTGTGCATTATCCAAACATTTCGTCAGTTATACGCCCAGTACCCCACGGAGAAGGACTGCCGGTTCCTGATGCACCAGAATCATTCTCACTTGAGTCAGACGAGGAAGAGGAAAAGGATGAAACTTCTAGTCCTGAACCATCAGTCACATGACCTATATTTTCTCCCATCCTCCTCCTCTGAACCACACCTCATAACACAAGGTGAACTGAATGACCTTGTCAGGGATTTGGAACTACCCAAGAGTAAGGCAGAGTTGGGCTCCAGACTACACCAGTGGTATCTCCTGGCACGTGATGTTATGGTTTCCATGTTCCGTGACCGTCAAAAGGATCTTGTCCCATTCTTCTTCAAGGAAGGTGATCTTGTAGCCTGCAATAACATCGATGCTGCGATGGCAGCCCTCAACATGGTTCATGATCCAGATGAGTGGAGACTGTTCATTGATTCATTGAAGACTAATATTAAAGCTGTTTTGCTGCATAATGGCAGTGTTTTGCCATCAATTCCAGTTGGTCATGCAGTCCATATGAAGGAAATCTATGAAAACAAGAAACAACTTTTGAGGTGCATAAACTCTGACCAACATCAGTGGCAGCTTTGTGGCGATTTCAAGGTTCTTGCTCTCTTGCTTGGTCTGCAGACTGGATACACAAGGTACTGCTGTTTTCTCTGCGAATGGGATAGTCGTGCGAGAGATTCCCAATACATCAAGAGAGATTGGCCATTCTGACAGTCCTTGGAGCCTGGGATGAAAAGTGTTCAGCATCCACCACTTGTTGAATCAAGGAAGATTTTGTTACCACCTTTGCACATCAAGCTGGGTCTGATGAAGAACTTTGCCAAGGCCATGGACAAAACACAAGCAGCTTTCAAGTACCTCCGTGGAATCTTTCCAAGGTTAAGTGAAGCTAAGATAAAGGAAGGTGTCTTTGTTGGTCCTCAGATTCGTGAACTTCTTCGAGATGATGCATTTCACCGTGCACTGCGTGGCAAGGAAAAGACGGCATGGAAAACCTTCCAGTTAGTGGCAACAAATTTTCTCGGAAACAACAAGGCAGACAACTACAGGGAGTTGGTGGGAAACCTCCTCAAGGCATACAAAAGTCTTGGTTGCAACATGTCACTAAAGATACATTTTTTGCACTCTCATCTAGATTTTTTTCCACCGAACTGCGGAGCAGTGAGTGACGAGCACTGCGAGCGATTTCACCAGGACATTGCAACAATGGAGAAACGCTATCAGGGCAAATGGAGCCCATCAATGCTTGCAGACTATTGCTGGACAATGACTAGAGATGCTCCATTTAATGAATACAAGAGACAAGCCAAGAAGCGCCGAGTAGACACTGAATAAGGACTAAACTATGTACTTATATATACATAATATTCTTTTGACTTTTGTTTCAATATATTTTTTATTTATATAACCCTTTTGCTGTTTTTTTAAAGTGTTACATAAACAGGACAGGTGAAATATTATCATGTAAAGCAACCATAAACACATGAAAAGACCTAGGTTTACAATTTATGATTAAAACTCTACTATGTACACAATATACATAGACGTAAAATGTAAAAACTTAAATATCTTGGAAACAGTAGCCAATCAGTTGTTTTAATTGTCGTATTTGAATTCTGTAAATCAAAATCCTAATAAATAGCACATTTTATCTCTGAAGCAGACGACTTCGAAACAATTGTAGACCAGTATATTATTATTATTATTATTTTCACTTTTCATTTTTGGAAAAAGCGAGGAGATTGAAACTTGTGATATTTAACCATATTTTGATATGACTCATGTTCAATACACGATGTATACACGTGAAGATGCGATGTAGTTAAAGTACAATGTGGAAATACTGCAGGGATATTCATGTTATTTAAAGGTTGATAAAGTGTACCATCAAGATGATACTTAATATTGGTATATTCATCTTATTTAAAGGTTGACAAAGTGTACCACCTAGATGATACTTAATATTGGTATATTCATCTTATTTAAAGGTTGACAAAGTATACCACCTAGATGATACTTAATATTGGTATATTCATCTTATTTAAAGGTTGACAAAGTGTACCACCAAGATGATACTTAATATTGGTATATTCATCTTATTTAAAGGTTGACAAAGTGAACCACCTCGATGATACTTAATATTGGTATATTCATCTTATTTAAAGGTTGACAAAGTGTACCACCAAGACGATACTTAATATTGGTATATTCATCTTATTTAAAGGTTGACAAAGTGTACCACCAAGATGATACTTAATATTGGTATATTCATGTTATTTAAAGGTTGACAAAGTGTACCACCAAGATGATAATTGATTCTAGTATATTTAACTTTTTTTAAAGGTTAACATAGTGTACCACAAAGATGATGCTTAATATTGTTCTATTCATGTTATTTAAAGGTTGACAAAGTGTACCGCCAAGATGATGCTTAATAGTGGTATATTCATGTTATTTAAAGGTTGACAAAGTGTACCACAAAGATGATGCTTAATATTGGTATATTTGTGTTATTTAAAGGTTAACAAAGAGTACCACAAGGATGATACTTGATTCTAGTATATTTAAGTTTTTTTTAAGGCTAACAAAGTGTACCACAAAGATGATACTTAATATTGGTATATTCATCTTATTTAAAGGTTGACAAAGTGTACCACAAAGATGATACTTAATATTGGTATATTCATCTTATTTAAAGGTCGACAAAGTGTACCACCTAGATGATACTTAATATTGGAATATTCATGTTATTTAAAGGTTAACAAAGTGTACCACCTAGATGATACTTAATATTGGTATATTCATGTTATTTAAAGGTTAACAAAGTGTACCACCAAGATGATGCTTAATATTGGTATATTCATGTTATTTAAAGGTTTACAAAGTGTACCACCTAGATGATACTTAATATTGGAATATTCATATTATTTAAAGGTTAACAAAGTGTACCGCCTAGATGATACTTAATATTGGTATATTCATGTTATTTAAAGGTTAACAAAGTGTACCACCAAGATGATGCTTAATATTGGTATATTCATGTTATTTAAAGGTTGACAAAGTGTACCGCCAAGATGATGCTTAATAGTGGTATATTCATGTTATTTAAAGGTTGACAAAGTGTACCACAAAGATGATGCTTAATATTGGTATATTTGTGTTATTTAAAGGTTAACAAAGAGTACCACAAGGATGATACTTGATTCTAGTATATTTAAGTTTTTTTTAAGGCTAACAAAGTGTACCACAAAGATGATACTTAATATTGGTATATTCATCTTATTTAAAGGTTGACAAAGTGTACCACAAAGATGATACTTAATATTGGTATATTCATCTTATTTAAAGGTCGACAAAGTGTACCACCTAGATGATACTTAATATTGGAATATTCATGTTATTTAAAGGTTAACAAAGTGTACCACCTAGATGATACTTAATATTGGTATATTCATGTTATTTAAAGGTTAACAAAGTGTACCACCAAGATGATGCTTAATATTGGTATATTCATGTTATTTAAAGGTTTACAAAGTGTACCACCTAGATGATACTTAATATTGGAATATTCATATTATTTAAAGGTTAACAAAGTGTACCGCCTAGATGATACTTAATATTGGTATATTCATGTTATTTAAAGGTTAACAAAGTGTACCACCAAGATGATGCTTAATATTGGTATATTCATGTTATTTAAAGGTTAACAAAGTGTACCACAAAGATGATACTTAATATTGGTATATTCATGTTATTTAAAGGTTGACAAAGTGTACCACCAAGATGATGCTTAATATTAGTATATTCATGTTATTTAAAGGTTGACAAAGTGTACCACAAAGATGATACTTAATATTGGTATATTTGTGTTATTTAAAGTTTGACAAAGGGTACCACAAAGATGATACTTAATATTGGTATATTCATGTCATTTAAAGGTTGATATAGGGTACCACAAGGATGATGCTTGATACTAGTATATTCATTATAAGGCACATCATGAAATATTTTAGAAAACAAGAGTTGAGCTACAAAATAAATTGGCATCACTGCTTTCCTATGAAGATAAAGTATGTTTGGTTAGGTGGTTGACCTGTATTTATTAAATCTGGATTGACACCATTCATTTTAACTGCTTTGCCATGAAACCTAGAAACCTCATAAAGCACTGTCTTTTGTTTGTGTTTTTTTGTTGTTTTTTTAAAATATTTTTTATTTTATCCAGACTGCAGTGGCATTGATTTCTTGCCTTCTACCTTGAACACAGTTGGTTTCTTGTAGTTTCCGGTGAAAACAGCTAATTAATTTTGAAGCATGTATAAAGTGTACGCGTGAAGCAATGCAAGAAACAATTTGACTTTTTCTGGTACAAGTGAACTTGACTTTTCAACTCGTTTGTATCGCACATGCAATCTGCTTGTAAATTTGTGTAAAGGCATATACTGTTTCCTCCATCTTGGTTTTTAATTACCGTAACCTTTTACCTTTAGACCTTGAAATCGAGAAACTTTTTTTATACCTTCATGTGTATCATATCTCTAAGGACAAGTGAAGCCATATTCATTTGAACTTGAGGCTTCACATATAGATTATGTTTTAAAGTCCGAACATTGTGGCCTTGACCTTTAACC
Organism: Margaritifera margaritifera; assembly: GCA_029931535.1. Lineage (NCBI taxonomy): Eukaryota > Metazoa > Mollusca > Bivalvia > Unionida > Margaritiferidae > Margaritifera > Margaritifera margaritifera. The sequence goes on from JAQPZY010001088.1 coordinate 667,845, forward strand.
TTTTACCCTCACAATGAGAGGCATCTATTTTTCTAAAACCTATCTAATTCTTAAATTTGGTGAAGTCACCCGGAACAGAACTTAATTTATTGCGCGGAAACAAAAATATAGTGCATCATGTACATCCTGTCATAGACAGGTGAATAAAAAAGAAAACAAAAGTTTATAATTGCATTTTCTTATATTTTTTGTGTTACTTTGATGAAAAATCAAGTATCTTCAATGCCTTTGATTTTGATCTGTTTCCTTGACCTTGAGTTCAGCTTGAACTTTGACCTTGGTCTGTGATCCTGACATTGATAAATAAATGGCAACACTCTTTTAGTCTTAGCTTTAAAATGATACCTCTTGTCAACTTTCCTCACTAAATTTCCACGGAAGAAAATACATTGCAACTAACCCTCGGATATAGGTCTTGTGTGGTCTGACACAAACCGCCCCGGTCTACTCTAGACCAAGTTTAGTCTCACCATGTCTAGCCTCCTCTCATCCTTCCCTGTTCAGACTGGCTTAGTCAAAATTCAGTATACTACAAGAAACAGACGTTTCCAGATATGCAAGAGGCGTATCTTCCCGCGAAACTCAAGTGTACTATGAATCGGAATGTATACACCACAGGTCTTCCCAATCAGGTCGGTAAGTAATCATGTATGGATATGGAGAATGTTAGGGGGATAAAACCCCATCTCCACGTCCAGCAATCGTCTGCTTTGACAACTGTAATTACCCGGAAACTTCTAGCGAAGAGTCTCCACGTCCTGGTACAGGACAAGTCGATAAGTAACATAGTTTTCATATACAGAACCTACTCAAAAGACCTGTATACCTGTCGGCCCACATGATATGGAGAGAGAGAGAGAGAGAGAGAGAGAGAGAGAGAGAGAGAGAGAGAGAGAGAGAGAGAGAGAGAGACTAACGATAATATGAGTCGGATCTGTTAAAGCCTACTTAATTATAATATGACTAAATATAGCACGTGACGGTTATGATATCATATATGATTATTAAAAGTATTGGAGATTAGCATTATTAGCAGTGGTGTACTGGCCATTGGGCATACCGGGACAAATCCCGGTGGGCCGTCGCAAAAAATCCGTTTTTACCGGTGTTTTACAGGTGTGAGCAAAACCCCGGGCCTGTCCCGGCAGATAAGTCCAGGGCCGAGTTGCTTACCCAGTACTCTCCTGATTAGCAGGATTAAGCTTCCTTCAACCCTGATTCAGTAAAGACTCTCATCAAGCATACGTAGTTTTAAGATTAGCAGGGTCTACCACTATACAGATTCTGTGTCTACCACTATACAGATTCTGTGTCTACCACTATACAGATACTGTGTCTACCACTATACAGATACTGTGTACTATAACGGCACGTGTCACCATGGCTGAAAGCTAATAGGATCAATTCAGTATTAGATATTGCCGATCAATTTATATGGAACAAAACACCCAGAGGAAAATAAAATCATTGCATATGGTCTATTGTTTACAAAACTTAATAATATTGATTGGTCTGCATGGATGCATCGTGCTATTCACAGTTATTCAGGAACTTAAAATAGTTGCATGTTATGAGATTTGGTGTTGGGATGGGGATGAGCTGAAGTGCTGGATTGTTGTAACCCGTATTTCTCCATGAATATTGGGATAGGGGGACTGCATTTCCTTATTTCTCGTTTTGTTTTTCTTGCTCTTTTCAAGGGTGGAGTCTAATTTCCCTTGTCCCTTATCTTTCATTATTTTGGTTTATCTCACAGCCTATTTAAGAGGTTTTTTAAATGATGGATCCATGGATTTTGGTAAGAAGAGAAAGCTGTTCTGTAAGTAATACTATTACCGGCAACCTACGTCAGGAAAAAGAGTTTATATACTGGAGAAGAAAAAGATGTGGCGAAGGCCAGACGCATCCGGTTCTCAAAAATCGTCTATTAACTTTCACAAGAACTGATATATTTATTATTGAGTCAATATTTCCCCAAATACCTTGTGAAAACATTCTACCCCGAAGGGCGTCAAAAACTGGGGCAACGGGAAGGCCAACTATTGCACGATATTTTTTCTTTTCGTGCAAATTATGAATGACACGATTAATGGCTTCCCAACTCACATTGCAAAGTTCCTTCTGCCTCCGAAAGAGGCGCCCGAATTATTTGTTCTACTATTTGCCTAAACCTGCCCACATCGGAACTGGTTTTTCTACTATTTGCCTAAACCTGCCGACACCGGAACTGGTTGTTCTACTATTTACATTGACACCCACGGTCATTTGCTTAAGAAAATCTGTACCAATCGCTAACAAGTTTGAAACTTGTGCAGACTTATTGCTTTCAATAAAAATAAACTAATTTCAAAATTTGTGCTAAGTCCAACCAAAGTTAATGTACATTATCTTCATCTTTCTCAACTCTGTGGAACCTTGCCAGTTTTCGCTCCCACTTGCATAGCTGTAATACTATCCAGATATGCCAATAGCTTGTGGCTAGGTCATGTGTACCGAGATAAGCAAGTGCTTTATTAATGTTGATTGATATGGTGGAACTATTAACTGCCACATAAATGCAATATTGTCCCAAAGCTGATGCGCCCATTCTTCATAAATATTCTATGCACGTAGTAACAAAAATATTCGTCGACAGAGGAAATTGACAATATAAAGAGTTTGACTGTATAAGAGATTATCAGCTCACCAATGATTTATATAACACATACATACTTACATACATTTATCTAGCTATCCATGACCAGTGGCGGCGCGACGGGGGGGGGGGGGGGGGGGGGGGGGGGGGGGGCGGAGTAAGGCAAGGGGGCTGTCCGGATTTTTTTTTTTTAAAGCTGTAACCGGGGAGTAGATGAGGGTTGGGTTGATTTTGGAAGTTGGAAACTGACATTAAAAAAAACTGTTCTCTGTGGCAAAGTAGTGGCGCCACTAAAGAACATTGTCCCCAAGCTCCTCGGTTGGGGTGCCACTAAAGAACATTGCCCCCGGTCGTCTCGAACCCTAGCGCCGCCCCGGTCCATGACATTATAACGGCTGTAGACTGTAATTCAAGATGTTTCCAATAGGACACCATTTTCCTGCCGATTTACTTTACAGCGAACGGCCGTCATTTTACAACAGTGGCAGGCGACGGGCAGTTGTTCTCACTGCTAATGCACAGTTTTAGGCCTGTACCACTTTTTGAATTATATGTATATCATCGAAACACTTGGTAAATAGATGTATGTTGCTCGTCTGCACTCAGATATTATGCTGAGTCAGGCAGTGATAGTTTGCACCATTTCCATGTAGGCTGCGATTTTCTATGTCATGTCTTATCAAAGATTGTCCGCTGGATGTACTTTACCATCCTTCCTTAAACTATAGTTCAAGGACTGACAATCCTGCTTGTATTTGGGGGAAAATTAACATCTCTCTCTCTCTCTCTCTCTCTCTCTCTCTCTCTCTCTCTCTCTCTCTCTCTCTCTCTCTCTCTCTCCCCCCCCCCCATTGCTAAATACTTTAGAAAGCGCCAGCTCCAGCTTCTTTTAAACTGATGTTTTACACTGTGTCAAAGACCGTACACGAAAGATGATTGGCCCAATGCCTTCTGTATCTGCCTAACCAATATACAGTAGATTTAAAATATCCTTCCTAAGGAAATTGAACTATATCTTTGCTGTACCTAATGGTCAGGCAGATTTTTAAGTCTACGCAATTATGATATGACTGAACATAGCGCGTGATGATTATGATATCAAATACGATTATTGAAATTACTGGAGATGAGCATTACGGGATTATAAGCTTCCTTCAACTCGGACTCAGTAAAGACTTTCATAAAACAGATGTAATAGTAAGATTAGCAGGGCCTGCCACTAATACCAATCTAGTCATCGTGTATAATAATGGCATGTGCGACACATGGTTGTTAGGTAAAAGGATCAATGCAATATTAGATAGTGCTGATCAATTGATATGGAACACCCAAAGGAATTAAAACATCACATATGGCCTATTGCAATCAAAACTTGATAATATTGATTAGTATGTACGAATGCATATGGGTAGATATAGTTATTCAGGAACTTAAATAGTTGCACGCTTTGGAGATCTGGTGTTGGGATGGGGATGGGTTTTAGCGATGGAATGATACTGTTTTTAATCCTTATTCGTCTAGGAATATTTAAATGGGGGGAGGGAGATTTTCTTATTTTTCATTTGGTTTGTTGGGGGGGGGGGGCGTTTGGGGGGTTGTTGGGGTTTGAGATTGTTTTATTTTGTTTTCAGTTGGGAAATCTAATTTCCATTGTCCTTATTCTCCATGCGTTTTGTCTTATCTCATAGCTTATTTAGAAGTCATTTTGACTGATGGTTCAAGGGATTTTGGTAAGAAGGGAAAGTAGTTCTGTAAGTAATAATATTACCGGTGAACCATTAACCTCCGACACATTGGAGAGCATGTAAAGGGGGCGAGAGCAGGGTGCATCCCCTTCTCTAAAATTGATAGGACATTTTCCTTATAGCTTGATATGTTGATTATCACGTCACGTTTTCTCCAATACCTTTTCAAAACATTCCACCCCTCATCAAAACTGAGATAACTATCGCACAACTTTTTTTGTTTGTTTTGTTTTGCAAATTGTGAATGACAAGATTTTTTTTTCTCGTTTTTTTTTTTTTGTTTTGGGTGGGGGAGGGGGTTGACGGCATCTTTAGCACATTATTGGCTATATCATAGCGAGGAAATGGAATCTAAGTGCCTTTCCTGATAACACACCGTGGCAGTCGACCTGGGCTGGCCTGAGTGGGTATCAAACCTGGAACCACTAAATTACAAGTCTGACGCTTTAGCAACTGCGTTTACGTGGCGTCCAAATGACTATGTTACTGGCTGCACCACTAACATCACAAAATTGCTTTTATCTGCAAAGGAGGCGCAGGAATTAATAGTTCTAATATATGCCCTAAGCCACGCCCATTTTCATTTGCATAAGACAATCTTTACTAATCGCAAAAAAAATATTAAAAATGTTAAAGTTTTTGCTTTTAATAAAAATAAAATATGTTCAAAATTGGCGCTGAATCAATTCAGCACACACACACACACACACACACACACACACACACACACACACACACACACACACAATAATTATAAATATACACCAAACAGAGAGGAAAATGCTATACCTAGATTCTACAGGAGAATGCTTGATAACATTAACAGAATTTTAAATACGAATAAATAATATTATCATACAGGTTTTGCTCCCACTTTTATACATGTATTATATAATACTGTACAAACCACTCAGGCATGGCAAAAGCTTGTGACTAAACTATTGGTCTTATGTAAAGAGATAAAGAGGTGTCATTTTATGCTTGATTGAGAAGGTTGAATAAATGATCAAGTCAAGTGTTTTTCGCATGAAGATGGGCCCGTAACTTTACTATTTGTCGGAGAGAATTAGCGTGTGAGAAGAGATAGTACCGTCTTACTCGCGTATAAACCGAGCCCAACTGCAAACTGCATAGACCCAGATCTGAAGTCGCATAATGCGGTAGCAGATCTGGGTCTATGCAGTTTGTAAGGACTAATCAGTAGAACAAACAACATAGACCCTGATCTGTCGGCGCATTGTGCGACGGCAGATCAGGGTCAATGTTGTTTGCATTTGGATTCGACTTATACGCGAGTACATATTATAGCTAGAATTTTTGGATCCCATGTAAAAGTTTTAAACATTATGTGATTCTTAAATGTTCAGAAGAGATGTTGTATAGCTGAATTGAGGATATAGCTAAGTACGAAATTTGTTTGAAATTCAATATAATTTGAGAGTTATTCTGCGGAAAGAAAGATAGGTAAATCCGACAGTCACGGGCCATACATCAGCTCAAAGATGAAGTAGCATGCTGAAAATCTTACCCATCAATCAAACTCTGACGAGGTCTCGTCAGTATCAAGCTGCCTGCTTAATTTATTTGAAATCAAATGGTAAGGGAGTTAGTGAGCTGAGGAAACAAAATGGAAGACTCCAACTATCCTGGGCTATAATTTCGCTAAACGATGAAAAACAAATCCAGCCGAGGTCTCATTAATATCAAGCTGCATGATAAATTTGGTTGAAAAGCATTAATACTTGCAGGAGTAATTGATCGGAAATGAAAGTGAGACGGACGGACTAACGGAAGCAAGGATGGAAAGATAGACAGACCGAAAGACCCAATTTAATATTTCTGTTTACTACGAAAAGCGGAGGAACAAGAAAAAATTATGATAACTTCAGTACAGATTGTAACAATAAACAGCTGAAAAAAAGCTCAACTAATGCTTGATGAGACGGGATTGATCGTCTATTGAAGCTGTGTATTGCATACATACATACATACATACATACATACATACATACATACATACATACATACATACATACATACATACAGACATAAGTAGGTGATACCAGATTTGAATAAAATATTTAACTTTTTTACCTCTTACTATTCCGCCATACTGAAGCTCCTATTGTAAGATAAAGCAGCAATAACTGACCCCCTCCTCCCACAATCTCACCACCACTAACAACCTCACCACCACTAACAACATCCTCACTGCCCATTTATTTGGAAAGGTTTATCTTCCTAAAGTTGTTCGGAACATTTCCGTTTATATTTCTAGAAATATACTTGTAATCGGCACTGTATAGCCAAGAATATGATGACGTGCCTTTAATACCTATACATGCAAATCACCTGACCCGTCCGTATTGATTCATCAATAGCGTTGATTGAAGGAGCATAGTCTTTTCTTGGGGTTAGATCATCAAATTCTCAAATATTTGTTTCCTCAATAGGTTAATATCCCAGATTAACAGTGTAATTTTAACAAATTGAAACTGAATACTTCTCTTCAAGAGACAGGATCGATCGTCTATTGTTACTGATTTGCGACTTGTTATTCAGTTGGAGCTATTGAAATTTGTAATGTTTGGCTAAAGGACTCGATATTTTATTTCTTCTGATAGGTGATGATTTTATTGCGTGCTTTACTTTCAGTAATCGTCTCGGCTGATCCATATATGTAGTTTTAAACTTATTACATTTCCTCCTATGGGTGCCTACAATTTAAGACTGGTTTTACAGCTTATTACATTTCCTCCTATGGGTGCCTACAATTTAAGACTGGTTTTACAGCTTATTACATTTCCTCCTATAGGTGCCTACAATTTAAGACTGGTTTTACAGCTTATTACATTTCCTCCTATGGGTGCCTACAATTTAAGACTGGTTTTACAGCTTATTACATTTCCTCCTATGGGTACCTACAATTTAAGACTGGTTTTACTTCTTATTACATTTCCTCCTATGGGTGCCTACAATTTAAGACTGGTTTTACAGCTTATTACATTTCCTCCTATGGGTGCCTACAATTTAAGACTGGTTTTACATCTAATTCTGCATAAACTTCCTATGCACTATATACCATCCATTTAAAACTGTCCTCCTTGTCGTGCAGTAATAACAATGACATAGTTTTGGTGTTTCCCCTTCAATCTTTTATGGGAAAAAAGTGAAACATATGTTATAATTTAGGCAGTCCATACAACGTACTCATCTTTTCCTTAAAACCGACCGTAAATTGGCAGTATACAGATCGTATAGTGTAACTTTCTTTTCTTGCTTAGTATTTCTGGTATTTTAGTATGTGTGGAGTTACCGTTCATACATATGATGAGTGATATACTAAAATGAATGCCCAGGTTTATACAATTGCATAGAAAACAATTTTTTTTAAAAAGTAAGCATTAATACCGCTTTTTTCTGTCAGGTAGGAATTTAAACTTATATAACTATATTGATATATAAAGCAGATCGTTCACACTCTAAAAGAAAAGTTAGTCATCGAACAACCTGACATTTATTAGGCCTATAAAGAGATATAGCTAAATTCGTGGGGAAGAGCATTTAAAAAATACCGGATGCTTATTCGGCAGACGATACACAGGGTTATGTCGGCCATCCTTTTTCAACAGCCTTATCACAGTTTAAAAACTCGCAATCCTCAATAATGTATTGCTTTCCTTCCGGAAAAAATAAAAAAACAAACAAACAACACTCAAGGTACAATCGGCTGACGATTTTGTTTCAAAAACTGAAATTTAAATTTAGAACCCGTTCCAACTACTCCACACTCGGCAGTTTCTTTTTCATTTCCAAATTGGTTACTTTTCCACCACCTGCTTGGTCAGGATATATTTTTCTTGAAGGCAAGTCTACTTTTTCCTTCAGTGGCACTCACCATGGGGAAAATGTTTAAACATTAAAATTACAGAATTATATCCTGAGGAATAAATGCAGCAAATTATGCAAGAAAATCTGCTTTGTTCCTGTTCGACTTGTATGTAATACTACACTACAAAATACTAGGTTAAATATAGGGGAAAATATTAATTTTATACTTATTATTTAACTTTACAGCAAAACACATTAAAAGTCTAAATCGTGGGTCGAATACTCCCGAACATTGATACAGAAAATGCTTACGTTCATAACGAAGGAAACGAAGACGGTATATGCATCTCATAGGTCGTTAGAACAGAGTTTATCTCTATTTTGATGAATCAAAATGTATGTATTAGCAGTTAATTGTTTCTCCTTCTTCTGCTCCACCTCCTCCATATATTGTATCTTCTTATTTTGTTGTCTTTCTTCTCAAATCATCATATTGTATCTTCTCGTCTCTTCTCTTATTATATACTATTGTATCGTATCTCGTCATATTGTATCTTCTCTTCTCTTCTTATATCATTACATCATGTTGTATCTTCTCGTCTCTTCCTTGCTGATATGCTATTGTATCGCATCTCGTCATATTGTATTTTCTCGACTCTTCTCTTCTTATATACTATTGAATACCATTACATCATATTATATCTTCTCGTCCCTTCTCTTCTTGCATACTATTGTATCGCATCTCGTCATATTGTATCTTCTCGTCTCTTCTCTTCTTATATACTATTGCATTTCATTACATCATATTGTATCTTCTTTTCGCATCTCTTCTTATATACTATCACATCTCGTCATATTGTATCTTCTCTTCTCATCTCAGCTTTTCTTATATACTGTTGTATAGCATTACATCATATTTTATCTTGTAAAACATATGTATGCTAACTCAATACGCATCTTTTCTTTTTAATTTCATGCATGTAGATGACTAACAAGAAACAAGGGCAACACCGTTTTCAAATGCAAGAGAGGTAACAGTTCATACTTTGTATTATTGTTAGAAGAGTTGTTTCCCTTTATAAACAAGAAATCTAAGGCAGTAGTTTCCACGCTTTTTCCAGTTCGTTAAACGTTTCTCCTCCCGAGAGAGAGAGAGAGAGAGAGAGAGAGAGAGAGAGAGAGACAGAGACAGACAGAGTAGCTCTGCTATTTATGATGCCAAGGATTCAGTCACTGAAGATAATAACTAACAAAATAAACTTATTTTAACAGTCAAATAATTATATTTCTTGAGAGTTGTAAAACAATACAGTCCAGTTGCTTATGATGTCGATTCCCAACCATTTCATTTTTTTGAAAAAAGAAAGCTTTGAACACGGGAATGAAAAGATGGACAAGTATATAACTGATTGCAGAAATTACGAGCCTTTAAAAAAGCATGATCATCAGATTAAGAGTCCTCCACATTCGCCATACCTCAACCAAAAATTGGTTTCGACCGATTACTCCTAGTAGTATATATCTCCCGGAGAGTCAGTGTTGATATACCATCTGAGGACAAATTGCTTGAATATGTTTCTGGTTGAAAATGAAAAAGTTATACAAATAATAGTCTTAGTAGCGCCTGACTGGCCAAATTTTATGAAAATTTAGGTTTGCACTTGCATTTTTGCTTAAATTACACACAACTTGAAAATGGGGGTAGGGTTCAGTTGTAACTTTATTTTTCTCATTCGATGAAAACTCAAGAGAATTTTGATGTGAGGTGATTACACTTAAAACAAACTTTTAATTATTTATGAATCAAGTCAAGGTCAAGAGGAAAAGATCAAAGGTCATTTGAGTACTGAAAATATACCGAAGATAAGAAACACTGTTGTAATTAGAAATATTTAACTCCAAACATGTAATTTGTTTTTCATACAAAATGAAATATTTATATGCAAATTAATAGGTTTGTAGAAGTCTTGCAGTAGTTGCATAGTAGACGTTGAAGACCACGGTTACTGATCTGGGTTTGAGCCTTCTACCCCCCATGACTTTACTGTTTTTTCACACGCGAGTGCAGTGCGGGTGCATTTCCAGCACGCACAAACTAGAGCCCCAAACAATGCTGTATGATTTTTTAAACATGGATACAGAATACATTGAAAAATTACCCGGGTTAGGGATCGCGTTAGAGCGCAGCGCACATGTCGAAATCTTGGCGATGAATACAACAAGAAGAGTGAAAACTCCATGTATGATATTGTACAAGACAATTTTAAGTTGTTGACGTTGACTGAGTCACCTAACATACCCAGCAAATATAGCACAGATAGTAAAATACCCAGCGACGACAGCAAAGATAGCACAGATGGTGATGACAGCAAAGATAACACAGATAGCGATGATAGTGACGACAGCGAAGATCAGCAAGGGCTAATCAATTCGATAATGCCTTTGACTTATATATAATATATCAATGGCATCCACACTCACCAACCTTCAGGGACTATTTGAATTGATGTACAACACTGCAGAAGTGGAGCAGCGCAGACAATGGGCAACATTCTCCGAAGCCATTTCCAAGTCCAATGAAGCAAAAATCATAGCTGAGATATACGAGGACTCCGGGGCGTTTGATTTTTCTGGATATAAAGGTACAAAATCTGGCGGTGCTAGAGTTGGTGCAATACTCAGTGATGTGTCATTTGAGCTTATTTGGGCCGAGACCGACTTGATGGAAATTGTATCCAGGCTTGCAAGCAAATTTTACAATGATTCTGGAAAGAACAAACCTGTTTATTTGCAAAATCCTGATTTACAATTTCGAATAACCATAAATCAAAAATATTGTACGTCGCTTGATGAACTCCTTAAAGTTCCGCCTTGCCTTATTATCCCTGTACCACCGCATACACAGGATGAGATTAAACAACGGCGACTGAAAAAAGCAACAGGAAGAAACAATTGAATAGCGTCGCGTGTATATAGAAAGTTCAATGGCATTGGGACGTAATCAATGCAAAGGTGTATGCCTTGGAAATTGCACGTGTGGTCGCTGATGAATAAAACCGTCGTCGTATCTCAGCTACTATTGCTGCAGAGGCTGTCGCGTTTACTCGTCAACGAGTCCAAGTCCTCGAGTTTAAGTTACGCAAGCGTGTTGGTGATTTCGAAGATTACCGGGCAATCATCCCACACGCATACAAACCAGGGAACGACACTGTGAAGAGTCTCTCCGACATGCGTCTGGGGGATCAAATCAACGTTGCAGCACGCGGGCGTAACCGGGTTCAAGGTGAACATTGTTCTCATTGCAGACTTTACTATGTCGCGCGCTTCCCAGACCTAAGGTTCCAATGACGATGTCAAAATCTCACGCGGGTACTTTACCAGTGGTGACCTTGTGATCCCGAACCGCAAAGACACCGAGGCCATCAATGATAAAGTCAATAAAGGTGTTGCAACAATCCTTGAGAAGTTTGATGATTACACACGAGAAGGTCCAGAATGAACTGTTTTCAGATGCGCGGAAGTTCATGTTATGGTTTTCCCGTACAAGCCTTTCCGCGGTTTGAGTTATATTCCAACACCAGAGTGTATTCCACCACGGGCAGTGATAAACGTAAAAAACAACGACAACCGGTGTTTTGAATGGGCGATTTTGTCTGGGTAAATTTGAATTTGGCGAGAGAATTTCCTGTACAGGTTACTGAGGTCAGTAACTTTGAACTACTAAATCATGACATCGCTGTTAACGTTAACGCCCCCTCCCCCCCCCCCCCAAGATTCATGCAGGGGGTTCAACATTGATATGTTGTTGTTGGATGGCCTAGACGCGAGCGATACAATTTGGGTCCAGCATTACGTGTGGATAAAAGATTTTCACCGAATGGTTTACAGGCATAGCAAGTACCATGGGAGAAAGTTTCCGTGTCCACGCTGCATGCATGTATTCACCACGCAACAGTTGCTTGCCAATCATGACTTTTACTGTGGGGAGTCAGTGAGAAACCGCAACGTGCGATCATGCCAGAACCCGGCAAAAATGTTTTGAAATTCACCGCGGTACAACGGAAGATGAAGGTTAGGTATATTATCTACGCGGACTTTCAATGCCTGAATGTTACCGTGAGTTTCAACGACCAGACTTTGTCCGGGGAAACACAAGTTGCTGAACAAGTTCCATGCAGATTTTGTTACACTGTTGTCAGATGCGACGGAGCAACTGAGCCGCCAATATTATATATTATGGTAAGAACTCAGTTGAGATGTTTATCAAATCGCTTGAGGTTATAACAGAATTGATTCAACTACAAATTTCCCCACCCGCAGATATTATTTTAATACCGATGTTTACATTTGCGAGTTTTCCGCGGCGATTCATTGCTGGACCTGTGATGGAGCGTTCAGGTCCACCGATGAAAAAGTTCGCGATCAGTGTCACATCACTGGCGCGTACAGAAGAGCCGCACATAGCGTGTGCAAGCTACAGTTGCGAATTTACCCATCACGAATACCGGTTGTGCTTCCTAACTTCCACGGGTATGATGGTCACTTGATCATGCAAGGAATCGCAACAGCATCAAACTCTGCCATTCCCAAGAACATGGAAAAATACATGACGTTCGACTGGACCAGCTGCAGTTCATTGACTCACTGTAGTTCCTTGATTCCAGCCTGGATAAACTCGTCAACAACCTTGCGGCGGGAGGCCACAATCGCTTTACAATCACTCATCGATACGGTGGCACTGACGATGGAATTTCCAGCTTGCACACACGCAAAAGAATCTACCCGTACAAGTACATAAGAGTCTGGAAGAAGTTTTCTGCAACTCAGTTGCCTCCGACTGATGCCTTTTATTTGTCGCTGTCCCGAAGGCATTTCCGTCGACGACTACGCGCACACGTTTCGTTGTCGAAATCTTGGTGACTACCACGACTTGTATTTGCGCACTGACGTGTTGCTGCTCGCTGATGTCTTTAAGGCATTTCGCGATACTGCCATGCTCGTGTACAAGCTCGACCCCGCACACTACTTCTCATCATCAGGAATGGGCTAGGATGCTTCGCTGTTGAAAACCCGTTGGACCTGCTCACTGATATTAATCAACATTTTGTTTGTCGAACGTGTTATCCGTGGCGGGATTTCCATGATGAGTCACCGCTACGCTGGCGCGAACAGCCCGTACGTGGACGGATACGACACTGTGTCCCTAAACAATTACATCATGTACCTGACAACAACAACTTGTAGGGATGGGCAATGATGCAACCGACGCCAGTAGGCGAGATCGCATGGGTCGATCCCGTGCACGTGAGCATACACGAGTACGACAACAATAGCAACGTTGGGTACTTCCTTGAAGTTGACCTGGAGTACCCAGACGAGCTTCACCGCGACCACAACGAGTATGCACTGGCCCCGGAAGCGCTGTAGATGCCCCGCGAGTGGTTGTCCCTGTACCAGTGTGCGCTCGTGGATGATTCCGGTGGCATGTTCGTCGAATGTACCAAGCTGGTTCCGAATCTACGCCGGAAACTGAACTACGTTGTCCACGTACGAAACCTGCAGTTGTATTTGCGGTTGGGGATGCGCGTATGTAAAGTCCACCGGGTGCTCCGGTTTCGTCAACATGCTTGGATGGCTCCTTACATCCAGATGAATACGGATCTGCAAACGACCGCCACGAACGAGTTCGAGAAAGACTTTTTCAAACTCATGAATAATGCTGTGTTCGGGATAACCATGGAGAATCTTCGGAAGCGAATCTGCGTCGACCTTGTCCATGACAGTGAACAACAAAAACTTCATATGTTGATAACCGGCCCGGCGTTTGAGTCACGCAAGACACGACCACGTCCGCGGCTAAGTACCTGATCGTGTGAGAGAAACAAGATATCCGCCTGGTGAACTTCGTTGGGCGTCATCACATCAAACAGGAAATTTTTCTTGGCGCAGGTAGGTAAATCTGCCACAACGCTTGTTTGGCTGGCCACGCTCTGGCGGCCCCGTGGGTAACTTTTGCCACGCTCGCTAACTTTCCAACGGCTGCTTCACCCTTCCAATAACCGCGCGGACTGTAGTATATCACGGACATGGCTCGGAAGCTACGCTTTTTATGGGCATGTTTGTTATATCGAGGCTTTGCCTCCAAGTGCAATCTTAGCATTCATGCCACCTTTGACAATCCATCTGGCGATTCTGTCTCCGACAGCCGGTCCCGCAATCGCATTCAAGTCATGGATGAGATCTACGTCGTCGGCTCTTTGACGTGCACGAAGATCATTTTATGTTTTTTTGTTATGTTTTATACGCGAAATTATGTCGGTAACGTGCAGCATCAATGCGGTTTACAGTTTCTTCTCCGGGTTTTGGTCGGTTATCGTGCAGTCGTATGTCTAGCCGTGTTCCAGGCCTGCAGTAATTGTATCCAGGGATATGTTTTTCACCAGGATATTTACTCCACGGAACCCTTGGGAGTTTCGTAAGCGCGCCAGCAATATCACTGCCGATTTTTTTTTACAAAAGTAAACACCCAAGCACAGCGAATTGTTTCCAAACTCGGTTCGCGCGCTGATCATTGACCCGGCTGGATCCGGAAAAACTAAGCTGTTGCTGAATCTGATTATGCGGTGGTTAACGTGTTATGAGGTACTCCGGGATTTCACAAGCGCGCTTGAGTTGTTAAAGACATCTTCGTCGTCGACCATCCAGTTCTTTTCCACGATTGATGAAGCCCCCGCCGTTGACGACATTGACCCGAACGTGAATAATCTTGTCGTGTACGACGATGTCGAAATGCGTGTCTGTAGACGGGGAACATGTCTATGAACTTGTAGATCAGCTGGAAAAACTCGTGGGGTCAGTTCGCGCCGGCAATAACTCGACAGAAGTCATCAATGAGGCCACGTCAATTTGTCAGCGGTTGCTCGCCGACTTCATCATGGACCTGGTGACGTTTCGCTCGTTGATACATGAACTCACTGAAGACATATCAATGATGTATACAACACCGATGATGAGTTCTGAGGCGCTTCCCATTCTTCGTGAAATCAATGCTGCGATGCAGCGTGTCGTTGCAAATACAACCCCGAACGTCACCTCGATGATCACGGTCTCGTCAAAGAAACCGGAATTCCACGTGTTTTTTCGACGCCAATTACCGCGGGTAGAAGGTCGCACACTCGAGATTGTATTAGCATCGTTGCGCTTTTATTACAGTTGGCCAAATATCCGATAGCGACCGTTTGGGAGCCTTGACGCGAATAACTCGCTCATGTTTTCGTCGGACTCGGGCGTGACCTCGAACGTTGTTGGATTTCCCAGTGGCGCGTACGAGATTGACTCAATCAATGATGAGATCCGATGGCGGGATTTCATTTGTGATAAAGCGCAATTCCAAAATCAACATACGCGAGTAGTATACGGGGGGGGGGGGGGTACTGGGGGTCAAGGTGGTCTCCTATGTTAAACAGGGTCACAAATTTATAGGGTCTAGGGGAATTTAACATGGGACACTTTTGGCACATACGAGAAAGAGGAACAGGGGTGGGGAACTTGGGGTCATACGAAAAAGAGGAACAGGTGTGGGGCACTTCGGGGTCATACACACACACACACACACTTGGGGGTAATACACACACACACACACTTTGGGTCATACACACACACACACACACCAATATTTTTTTGAAAGGCAATAATGAAAAATAATCTTTTCTTGAAAAATGGGTGGCCCTGAAAAGAGCCATTGGAGTTTTTTTTGTTGGTTTAACAGAGAAGACATCTCCTGGAGGGTCTTCTTTTTCTGAGACTTCTACGGACTTCTGGTCCGTAGAGGAGCACCCGTTTCAAACATCCTTGTCTTTCGACATAAATCTGACGTTTCCAGATAGTGGTCTCCGTGATTTTCGTAACAGCCCATGAAGCTCTGACGTACATGGGGAATTCTGGGTTAAACAGCATTCCCGAGACGATAGTGGATGACTCAACGCTAGTCCACATCTTTTTCTTTTTCTTCTTCTGGAGTGGTCTTGGAGAAAAACAGGTGAAGCTCTATGAGACAAGCGGGGGTATATATACCCTAAGAGTGGATTGAAATGAATCGAAATGAACTATCAATCCAAAAGGCGCGTTACAAGTGGGTCGGTTTTTCTTCCAATGGGAAGAGAGCAGGGGTGTGACGTCATTTTGGGTATAAAGGCATCACAGCGTTCGTAGGGATTTTACTTTTTGGACAGCCGAATGGAGACTACCAAGACTACTATGTATTGGGGTGAGCCTGCAACGACGACCAATGCCGTAGTGAACTTCCAACCGGAAGAGTTTAATTTAGATTTGGGGGATTTTTTGTCTCAAGAAGTTATGCCTGAAACTACCACGACTGCTGCTATACCACTACCCTCTTTGCCTGTCCTGGACGATTTTAAAAAGAGACAGCAAGAAGAAATGGAAAAATTTATACAGCGACAGAGAGAAGCGGAAGAAGTGTTTCTTCAACAAGAAGAGGAAAGAAGAAAGCAGGAAGAAGAACTAAGAAAGTTAGAAGAGGAGAAGTGTGAAGGACAGAAGGAAAACAAAACGGTGAGTGTGTTACAAGACATTTTAAACCATCTAAGAAAGCTGTGTGAATATTCTCTAACTCAACCAAAGAGAAAGAGACCATCACGGGCCAAAAATGCGAAACCCATCACTACTGAGATGTTACCACCACCACCACCACCACCACCACCACCATTCACTACGACTACCACCAAAGCAGCAGCAGCAGCAGCAGGAGGAGGAATAGGACTAGGTCGTGGAAAAGGATTGCGACAGTTGAAGTTAATCATGTCCAGTCCATAGGTTTGTTTAACAAACAAACAAACACCCCAACGGTCCTTTTCAGGGCCACCCAGATCTCTAGAAAAGAAATCAATTTTGCCAAATCAAGTAAAACTTTAAATTCCATTCCTTGGTTTTATGTAAGAGTGAGGCGTGCGTGCGTGCGTCCATACTCTAAAAAAAACCCCACAAACACACTTACTTTTTTTCCATTCTGGTCTATTCTCTTTTTTTTTACAATGAACATAACACCACACTAAAAAAAAAGTTCATTGTTCACTCTCTGTCTCTCTTGTTCTTCTTGAATTTCTTCACAGGAATCAAGGGTTCTTTTTCTTCTTCTTCATTCTCACTGTCTTCCAGTCGTCTAGCTTTCTTGCTTTTCTTGACGACGGGGATAGGTTCTTCTTCTTCTGGGACTGAAGATCCCTCTGCTTCCTCCCTCTCTGGTAGGTTTTCTTGTTTCTGAGGGCACTCCGAAGACCAATGTCCTTTTCCTTGACAATGATAACAGGTATCTTTCCTTTTGTCTCTGTTTTCTTTTCCTTGACGTTGTGGACATTCTGGAGCCCAATGTCCTTTCTCTTGGCAGATATAACAAGTATCTTGACTTTTATCTCGAGAGGCAATGGAGGAGTAGTCCTTTGTCTTACTGGTATACTTTCCAAGGACTCTCTGTAAAATTCTGATAGCCACAGACGTCTGTTGTGCTAAATCTCTGACCAGAAGGGCAAGCTTTTCTGACTTCTTCTCTTCCATTTTCACAGTTTGAAAGTGGAATCACGAATAGTGATTCTGAGGATAGGAAGGTCTCTCTATATATAGGGAGAGACCCCGTGTTAAACTTATGACAATTAAAACATACACCCCTTAACTCCAACAAAAAAGGGTAGCCACTAAACCCTGATATACAACCATACTATACAATCACGCACACGTAGGCAAAGGCACACTACTATACCCTCACACAAACATAACTATCACAAGAGAAGGGGTTTTAAGTTTTAGTGTACAACACAGACAAAGATATACACAAACATAAAAATATTGGCAATGATTCAAGGTTGACAACGTTGTAACGTAAGACTACAGCTCCATTCCGTTGGCACAGTGTCATTTTATCATCAATGGTCACTACTTTTCTGAGCTAACGAAAATAGATAACCATCATGTTCACAAAACCACTTTTTTATTGACCTTTATCCTGACTCGTGGAGTATTTTGACTTTCTACTGTGAGCATAGTGCACAGAAAGTAGCATCACTTGAACATTCTTATACAATATCAAAAATAAACATTAATTTCAATACATGGACTTACTAAAAGCTATTAGTGGCTAAAGTTTACTACCCTGCATACACGCCGTTTCGTACTGATTGACCTAGCCACGCGAACAACGTCTTTACCTACTGTGAGCAGTGTACACAATGAAATATTGTCAAATGAACGCAGTAATAATTTCCAAAAAACCTATGGTTTGCCTCAAACAGAGAGAAGGTTACTCTTTCTTTGAGTTTCTGAAGACAAGTGTAAATTCTGTGATATAAATGTTCATTGGCAAAATTGTTTTCATTCATCAGTTTTTTAAAAACTCGTGTTACATACAATTCTTGTCGAATGACTGCAGTAGCATTTGTTGTATGCCTCCCAAATATTTAAGATAGGTTATGTTTTTTGCTGCACACGCCTTGCGGGTACAAACAATGTTACAACATTTCCCAAAACCGAAGACGGGAGAACAGTAATTATAGGTTACTGCATTTGTATGTGAAAATATGAACGAGTTTTCTGAGCTATACTGCACGACGTCAGGAGTGCAGTATAACTCAGAAAAAACGAGTTCATATTTTCCCATACAAATGCAGTAACTTTTTATTATATACTCATTTTGCTTTCCTACCTAAGGCTGAATAATAAAAAGAACACACTACAAGAAACAAAGTAACTGAATTTCTGCTATATTCTAAAGTAAATACACAACCGAAGTTAAACCAATACACAGTAACAGTATTCATGCGCACATGGCACCGCCCAGTGACCTTTGAACTTGGTAGAGTACCGCACGCTCTGTGATTCGTTTCAAAAAGAAATCTCATTTTGGTCTACATAAAATTGAAATTTTGAGTCATATTGTGAATGACTGCGCCTTGTAACAACTTTCCCAGTTGATCTGGAATGGAGTGATTTTGTTTTTCTGTCGATTCAACTAAATTCTGCTCTTTTAATTGTGGTGAACTTGCGATATTAGCTGGGTCTATTACGTACGATGTACATGTAGCTAGAGGGACTGGCCGCGACAGCAAGCTAGCTTACACATGTGTTACTGTCCTGCCATTGATAGTTTGGAATCATAAAGTGGACAAAATATGAAATTCTTTTAATTGAAATTCTCAAGAAGATGCAGGATTAAATATTTTTGTTAGGGAATATCAAATTCATTTCGTTTTGGAGTGCAGTAAATTCTCCTTTGGAATGTGATTTCTGTTGGAAATGTAGTCTAGATTGCAGTGAAATTTCGCGCCGTGGATCAGAAAGTACATTTTGAAGAAATTCAAGATGCAGAAAAGTAAGTATATTTATTGCCATTCTTATTACCAGCTATAGATGACATATTTATATGTACTGTCATAATAAATCCAAACAATTTCTCAAAAAAAAAAAAACAAAAAAAAAACGCAAAATTGCAAAGCGGCTGGGGTGTGAGAGCCCATTTCGTCAGCGGAAAATAAGGCTTCTTCGTTATCGTGGCTTCTTGGCTTTGAGGCACTTGCTTTTATACCAAAAACCCGCCTTCTTTAGTTGTATTTTTTCGAATTTAGTGCTTGGACTGACTTGTAAAATTGGCGGTCTCTGAGAGAAACGGAATATCATTTGGTCATAAGATGCCTTTTTATGCTACTTTTTTATAGACTCTAGAGAGCACGATTCATAGTCTGAACCATCGGCTAAATAAGTGTTTAAATGATCAGAATGATATTTTCAATACTTCATGCCTCACGTTTGTTGTCATAAAGCCACCGCTGTACATTGTGAATATCACGTTCAGTCACTTGCTTGGTTGAAAGATTCTTTTGTGACTCAATGAATTCATCCACATCGTCAGCTTTATCATCTCTACTCTCAAACAGCTTGTTTAGTTCATCCACAGACAAATCTAATAAAGCAAAAGCTCCGGTGTCTGCTACATTTGCGTACATTATTTGTTTACAATAAAAAGTAGTTCCTAACACACGAAACTATTTTTAGACACACGTGTCGTGCAGTATGAAGCCGTGCAGTATGGAGAAATACTGCACGATTCTGACAATGCAAAGTTAATGGAGAAAAAAATGAGTATATAATAAAAACACGTCTTGTTCGGTTGGCAGTCTAAAATGGACTGACTGAAAATAGGGCATACATTGTTACAGTTTTACTGAACGCATGTTTGGGCTCAAGAATGAGAGTGTAGAATAGGACGGGTTATAGAGTGCAGAATTGGATGGTTCATACTCGAGTCATTCTTACACCGTAAAGCTATGTGCTTGTTTTTTTTGGTTTCCTTCGGAAAACGGTAGATCTAGAATTTTTTTTCGTGACACATTGCAGTGCCAAAATAGGAACAAAGCTAAGATACCTGACATGCACAAGAACAACTAAACTCAAGATTTTATATAATCCAACGATTGACCTATGGAAGAAAAATCGTTGTACAATTTGTAAGGGGTGCAAGTTTATGAAAAATTTACAAAACTAACGTCAAATTTCACATAATCTTTGTGACTACTGCCAACATTTGTGGAGAGGCATCTTAAAAACGGGAACAGATACCATGATCATTTCAATCGAAATCATTGTATAAGAAACTTAGTGTTTGTTTGTGAAACAGAGAGAATTGACATTACGACGGAGAGAGAGAGAGAGAGAGAATATTTTATTCCTACTTTTAAAAATATCACGACACTTACGTTTTTTATTATATATTTTCCTTAAGAAATTTTCAAAAAACACATTCCATTTTTAAAAAAATCACATCGAAGTGAAAAAATCCTCTTTTTTTACGGTAAAATATCACAAGATTGAATTGGAGACAGAGTCTACTAAAATCCTTCTTTTGAAAACGTAGATGTAAAATTCTCACCAAATATTACATCCAAACGTTCCGTGATGTATTTTGACTTAAGGCTGATACAATTTCCATTGATCACAAATTATACGATGGGGTTGTGCGTTAGCTTTTATTTTGTAAAGAGACTAATGGTCAGGCACAGAAAAAAAACACGTCTATTCTTCTCACAGTGTCAATAGCAACTGAGGGCGATTCAAAGCGAACGCGGTAAGAAAATATTTGTAGCCAATGAAATTACTTATAATGAGTGACGAAGTGTTTTGTTATAGATTCCAGACAGGCAGTGTGGCAAAATATTGCCTTTGGCCTGGTTTTTTACGATTGCGGTGCAGACAGACTAGAGGGAATTTGCAATCAGGTTAAGAATTCGTGTCCTGTAACATTTTTTCTCGCCACGCTAAATACTGAACTGTAACATTATTGGCTCGGATTTTGAAACTGAAAAAAAATGTTGTCACTGAGTCATTTTGACATACACACACACACATAGGTAGAGAGTGAGAGAGAGAGAAGGGCTACACAATTTAGGGGTCGTATTTTTTCAAACTAGTGAATTTGGAGGCTTGTATGAAGTTACGATTTCTGGTACAGTTACAAGTTTGTGTGTTTGGAAAAAGGGCAAACATCGGATAGACATTTGTGTCGTGACACATGTAAAGTTGAGAGTCTGTGCTAGTTTCAAAAACTACAAATCAATAACTGCATCTTCAAAGAATCAACATAGAACGAACTCCGACAACAGCAATAACAACTTTATTACCAAACCAAACTAACTCTCAAATGCAAGCAAGATAACAAACACATCACTCCTTGATCTCATGCTACAACCCATTCCTAACCTGATATAGAACAACACCCAAATTCCGATATAGTTTTCAATCACGTCCGCTCAAAAACTGATTTCAATCCTACATGAAGCACTAAGCTACAGGCAGGAGAGAGAGAGAGAGAGAGAGAGAGAGAGAGAGAGAGAGAGAGAGAGAGAGAAGGGCTACACTATTTAGGGGCCGTTTTTTTCAAACTAGTGAATTTGGAGACTTGTATGAAGTTACGATTTCTGGTACAGTTACAAGTTTGTGTGTTTGGAAAATGGCAAAAACATCGGATAGACATTTGTGTCGTGACACATGTAAAGTTGAGAGTCTGTGCTAGTTTCAAAAACCACAAATCAATAACTGCATCTTCAAAGAATCAACATAGAACGAAATAGTGAATTTGGAGACTTGTATAAAGTTACGATTTCTGGTACAGTTACAAGTTTGTTTGTTTGGAAAATGGCAAAAACATCGGATAGACATTTGTGTCGTGACACATGTAAAGTTTAGAGTCTGTGCTAGTTTCAAAATTAACGTCCCATAGCTTTCTATTGCTCCTAGACATTTCCATTTTGGCAAATTTTAAGTCAAGCAAGCCATTATCACAAACATAGGTAGAGACAGGGGGTATATATAGGGAGAGAGTCTATGTAAAAACTCAATCAGATCCAAGTTGGACATCAAGATGAAAAGATCACGCCAAATCCATGAGAAACCAGAAGAAGAAGAAACGAAGAGGCCACGGCGACGAAGATTTTCCGTACCGCCTGAAATACCGCTCGCTGAAGTGCTAGCTCAAGTCCATCCTAGCGATTACCAAGAAGAGATGAGTGAGCCTGAAACCGTACCACCTTCTACCCAACTCCAAAAAACCACCACCACCACTACCCTTGACCAAGAAAGTCCTACCGTGGCTCCCGAAAATTACTATCGGATTCGAGAGACACAAAAAATAACCTCTAGAAAATTTAGAACCACGGCCTACACTCACACGGTTCACTTTAAAGACTTCAAGTCCAAAGTACCTCCCGAGAAAGCGGCGGGGTTCATTAGCGATTTGTGGGGATCTGTCTTACAGAACTTGAAACGACAATGCGGAACCAATTTGGACGATCGATTGAGACTGGCCATCCATCACGACAATTTGAAGTCGCCTGTCTGGATCGAGTTCAACACCCCGGCAGAATTAACACCAGATAAAGTCATGTCCAAAATCGAACACGTTCAACAATCCAACGACAAGTTTACCACCACCGATGGAAAGGCCACACTTTACATGACTCACGTTGCTCCTCCTCGAGGGAGCGGACGAAGCAGAAAAGCGTTACTGGTGGACGACCTTCGAAGTACCAAACGCAGTGTCGTCCAAATCGACAATACTCAAGACCAGATGTGTTTGGCTCGAGCCATAGTGGTGGGGCGCACGTATGCCAACAAGAACGAGAGCAAAGAATGGAAAAGAGCCTGGGAAAACATTCGACAATCGGACAGAGCCAAACAACGAAACGAAGCAGAACTCCTGTTACGACAAGCAGGCATCCCCAAAGAGACCGTGTGTGGCATTTCTCAAATGCAACAACTTCAAGACGTCTTGGCTCCTCACTACACTTTGAAAGTTCACCAAGAAGTGCGCGGAGATCTGCTGTTTCGAGGCCCCGATTTCCCCGAAGGAAAATACATTCACATCTATCACCACCAAGAACATTTCGATGCCATCACCAGTATCACAGGATTTCTAGGATACTCTTACTACTGCGAGAAATGCGACCAAGGATTTAACAGTCGGGAGCGACACATTCATTGCGGTGAGCGATGTCGGGGCTGTTTAGCGGACAAACCATGCCTTCCTGAACAACACGTCCATTGTGAAACCTGTCGACGCACTTTTGTCAGTCCCTCTTGTTACGAACAGCATCGCAAAACACAAGGACGCCAACAAAAATGTGCTTGCGACTTACTGAAATTGTGCTCCACGTGTGGACAGCAGATTTGTCCAACGACCCCAAGAGACACGTTTGTGCTGGAAAGAAAAGATGTCCTATTTGTTACCAGATGGTGAACTTTGATCATCAATGTTTTATTCAAAAGTACGACAAGACAGAGAAGAAAGAATTAAAGAAGAACAAGAACAAAGTGGATTTCATCTTTTTTGATTTTGAATGCATGCAAGAAACGGGCATTCACATTCCCAATTTCTGCGTGGCTCATCGGGCTTGTGAGAATTGCATTCAAGAATCGATCCACTTTCACTGTCCTCATTGTAGTAGGATTCCAGGAGGACGTGAAAAAATCTTTCGTGGTCCTAACACTTTGTCCGAGTTTGCTGAATGGATTTTAGACCCCACCGACGACACTTGGAGCGAAGAGGACATTCAACGTTATGGAGACTGTCATCGCTATGCGACCGTCATAGCTCACAATTTCTCGGGATACGATGGACAGTTTTTGTTAAGATATTATTCGCGACAAGGTACCGAACGCCCTGAAGTCACCATGAACGGAGCCAAACTCATTTACATGAAAGTGGGTCAAGTCAAATTCAAAGATTCCATGAGTTATTTGGCCATGCCTTTGAGTCGAATGCCAAAAACATTTGGCATGACAGAAATGGCCAAAGGCTATTTTCCTCACTTCTTCAACACGGAAGCTAATCAACATGCCGTCCTACCTCATTTGACTGACCTCCATTATTACGACCCCGACGGAATGCGCCCCGAACAGCGAGAAGCCTTTCACGCTTGGTACCGCGCTCACCAGTCCGATCCATTTGACTTTCAAGAGGAAATGCTGAAGTACTGTCGATCCGATGTGGACATTTTACGGCGTTGCTGTGGAAAGTTTCGACAGTTATTTCTAGATCACGGAGACGTCGATCCTTTGAAAGATGCGTGCACCCTACCCAAAGCCTGTTCCTTAGTGTACACCCAAAATTTCATGCCCGAGAACGAACTAGCCATCATCGACTCCAACACGTCTCTCTTTGCCAGTCGTCAATATTCGGCCAAAGCTTTGCGTTGGCTCCATTACTTGTGCCAAAAAGAAGACAAATGGATACAACATGCCAGAAACGGAGGAGGAGAAAAGAAGATTGGATCTTATTCCGTGGATGGTTGGGATTTAGAAAACCCGCACACGGTGTACGAATTTCAGGGTTGCTTGTTTCACGGATGCCCTACCTGTTTTCCTGACCGAGACCTGAAAAATCCTTTCACGGGAGTCAGCATGGAAGCCTTGTACGAACAGACTTACCAACGACGACTCAAGTTAGAAAGTCAAGGATACCAAGTGGTTGAAATGTGGGAGCACGAGTACGATCGACGTTTGAAAACCGATCCTGAATTTAAGAGCATGACCGAAAGTTACGACGTGGCCGACATCGAACCTTTAGATCCACGCCACAGTTTATTTGGAGGACGAACCAATGCCACTCGCTTGCTGTACGACGTAGACGAATCCGAAGGAGAAGAAATCAAATACATCGACGTGTGTTCTTTTTATCCTTGGGTGTGTAAATATGCTCGTTTTCCAACCGGACACCCAGAAATCTTGACAGAACACATCGACGTGCAACACATTCGTCAATACGAAGGATTGATCAAATGTAAAGTCTTACCTCCGACCCACTTGAACCATCCCATCTTGCCTCACCATTGCCAAGGAAAACTGATGTTTCCTTTATGCCGTACGTGTGCCGAAACATGCAACCAAGATCACCCCTGTCACCACACGGAGGAAGAACGCGCTTTGACAGGAACGTGGGTCAGCGCTGAATTGTTTCGAGCTCTGGATCGAGGATACCGTTTGTTGAAAGTGTACGAAATCTGGCACTTTCCAACCACCGCACAATACCAAAAGGACGACGCCACGAATCATCCAGGCATTTTCTCGGGGTACGTCAACCAATTTTTAAAACTGAAACAAGAAGCCAGCGGCTATCCCTCGTGGTGTCAGATTCCCGAAGACCGAGTTCGATTCAAAGAAGAGTACCGTGACGTCGAAGGCATCACTTTGGAAGACGTAGAAAAAAACGAAGGAAGAAGATCGTTTGCCAAAGTTATGCTCAATTGTTTGTGGGGGATAATGGCACAACGACCCATCTTACCCAAGACGGAATACGTGACCGATCCCTATAAGTACTTTCAACTGGTGGACGACAAAAGTATACTAGTCAAGCACGTCGAAATCGTCCGTGATGATTTGATCTTAGTCAATTTCGAAGAAGAAGGGAAGTTTGTAAAACCCGACAAGTTTAGCAACGTGGTCATTGCAGCTTACGTGACAGCTCATGCTCGCTTGAAATTGTACGACGAAGCTTTAGAAGTCTTGGGAGATCGTGTCCTGTACTTTGACACCGACAGTTGTATCTACATTCATCGCCCCGGTTGCCCACACCCTACCATCCAAGGAGATCGTTTAGGAGCCTGGACGGACGAGCACCCTCAAGACACCTTCCTGAGTTTTGCCAGCGGTGGCCCTAAAAATTACGGCTACCGATACCGAGACCCGCAAGGACAATTTCACACCCAATGCAAAGTTAAAGGATTGACCCTAAACTATCGAACCAGCCGAGTGGTTAATTTTGAGGTTTTGAAAAATGCTTTGCTGCCTGGACAAGTGGAAAACTTTCGAGTGCACACGTTAGAACCTCACAAGATCGTACGGTTACCTAATCACCAAATTGTCACTCGTCCTTTACAAAAAGTGTACCGAATCGTGTACCAAAAACGAGTGAGACTTCCAGACCACACCACTTTGCCTTACGGACACGCCGATCTTCAGTATAAAAAAGGGACCCCTTCCAAGCCTAAACATTCATTGCAAATACAGACGTCGACCTAGAAAGATGAATTTCACACAGAGAAAAACCCCATATCCAACATCATCTACCTCTGTCTCCACAATACTGACAGAGCAAAGTTCGTCCAAGAAGGAAAATGATTCAGTCGTCCCTAAAGATTATTATCGCATTCGAGAGACTAACAAAGTGACTTCCAGAAAATTTAGAACCACCGCTTATACGTACACAGTGAAATTTAAAGACTTCACGTCTGAAGTTCCAGTACAGAAAGCAGCAGGCTTCATTACGGACTTATTTGACTCATTGTTGGAGGAACTGAAAGGACAGTGCCAAGTCAAAGATCAAGATCGCTTGAGTCTATCGATGTCTCACTACAGTTTGAAATCTCCTGTGTGGCTCGGCTCTAGTACACCGGCAGAATTAACTTCTTCCAAACTCTTGGACAAAATTCAAGACGCTCAATCCACGAGAGAAAAATTTGACATCACCGATGGAAAAGTGACTATTCACATGACACAGGTTTCACTTCCAAGTGAAGAAGACAGCCGTTGCACTTGATCTACTCCTCGTGCTTACCAAGAAGTGGGTATAGCATGTTGGATACACCCACAGATTTACGACTGAAAAGATGTACGTGACTGGAAAAGTCTTGGATTCAACGCTTGGACACAAGAGGTAGCTGACCATGCCAGGACCATTGTCTTCACTTGTGAAACGTATTCCTTGGAAGGAAGTCAACGATCGTGTTCAGACCATAGAGGATTATAAACACTTGATACAGGAACTGTTTCCATTGAATTTTGGACGCTATACCGTGTGTCTTCGTGACTACTTTTCTTGGATTTCGTTTTTCCAGGACATTCGTGGTGAATTATTTTGGAGGACCGGTATTGGTTATGGATTATTAATGAACGGTAGATGGAACCAAAACCATGACCATTCACGTTTTATCGGCACACGAAAGACAATTGGTGCTCAAAGTGTTGAGACTGGTGATGAACACAAATGGTGTACCTCTGTGTGAAGAAGACCAGTGAACTTTAAATCAAAGTTAAAAGTGACATTTTTTGCTTGATGTGTTTTTGTGTTTCATGACTTGTAAATATGTTTTTTTTTTTCGCTTCATGACTTGTAAATATGTTTTTGTTTGTTGTGTTGACATTTTTTGAAAACAAAAAAATAAACGTGTATGAAATGTATAAAATGTCTTGGGTCTTTTGTCTTCTTCTCAAAAGTCTTCCTACCTCAGTCATGGCTGCATCCTCCTCCTCGTCTGCCTCTTCTGCTTCTTCTGTGGTCAAAGTGATCGACGAAAAGTTAGATCGTCCCAGTTGGGAAGCTTTGTATCTACGCCATCCTTTTAACATGTTGATTGCGAGCCCGAGTGGTTCAGGCAAAACCGAATTTGTCAAACGTTTGATCGAACACAAATCTCATCTGTTCGATCGTCCACCTCAACGCATCGTGTGGTGTTACAAAGAGAGGCAATCGTCTTACACTTTACTTCGTGAAGGCAAGGAGAAGCCATTTCGTTTGTGGAAGGCATTCCTCGCGAAGACGATATGATCGTGTCTGACGTGAGTCAAACACATCTGGTCATCTTCGACTACATGTTAGGAGAAGACGAAGAAGAAATTAAACTTTGGTTTACACGAAAAGGACATCAGCGAAATGCAAGCATCATTTACATTACTAAAATTTTTTTCAACAAAGTAAAGCCCATCGGACCGTCGGTCTCAACGCTCATTACGTGATCTTGTTAAAAAAAAAACCAGAGGCAAATCTCAAGTGCAAGTGTTAGCTAAACAAAGAAGACGATGATCTTTTTGCAAATGGGTCAAGATCTGGTGAAAGAAATCCTAAGAGAAGAAATCATCAGGGTCAGAACAGAATGGGAGGAGAGACATAGAGTGCAGCAGCAACACCAAAGACAACAACAGCAGCTACAGCAACAACTCTTGCAGCAGCAGCAGCTGAAACAACCAGACGGAGAAGTCAGTTGCAGAATGGATTGTAAGGAGTTTGTCTTCTCTTTCACCAGAAAGAGAGCTTGTCCTACAGCCATGAGACCAGTGGCGAAACGTGGCCGCCCTGCTGCTGCTGCTACTGCTACTAGAAGTTAAACACAACTTCTTAACCCAAACGGTCCTTTTCAGGGCCACCCAGATCTCTAGAAATGATAACCACTCTCAGATTGCCTAAAAAAAAATTGTGTTTGTATGTTTGTGTGTTTGTGTTTGTCTTTTGTCTTCCCACTCAAAAAATAAAAAAAATAATAATAAAAAAATAACTTAACCTTCTTAAAAATGGTTGTGTGGTGTGTGTTTGTATAGAGTGTGTTTGTGTTTTTAAAAAATAAAAAAATTAAAAAAAATAACTTTCCCTTCTAAAAAATGGTTGTGTGGTGTGTGTTTGTATAGAGTGTGTTCGTGTTTTTAAAAAATAAAAAAATAAAAAAATAACCTTCCCTTCTAAAAAAATGGTTGTGTGGTGTGTTTGTATAGAGTGTGTTTGTGTTTTTAAAAAAAAAAAATAAAAAAATTGTATGTAGGTTGTGTTTGATAAAAAAATAAAAATAATTTTTTTTTTAAATGGTTGTGTGGTGTGTGTTTGTGTTTGATTAAAAAAAAAAAAAAAAAAAAAAAAAATAACTTTCCCTTCTAAAAAATGGTTGTGTGGTGTGTGTTTGTATAGAGTGTGTTTGTGTTTTTAAAAAATTAAAAATTAAAATTAATAACTTTCCCTTCTAAAAAAATGGTTGTGTGGTGTGTTTGTATCGAGTGTGTTTGTGTTTTTAAAAAATAAAAAATAAAAAAAATGTATGTAGGTTGTGTTTGATAAAAAATAAAAATAAAATTTTTTTTAAAATGGTTGTGTGGTGTGTGTTTGTGTTTGATTAAAAAAAAAAAAAAAAAAATAACTTTTCCTTCTAAAAAATGGTTGTGTGGTGTGTGTTTGTATAGAGTGTGTTTGTGTTTTTAAAAAATACAAAATTAAAAAAAATAACTTTCCCTTCTAAAAAAATGGTTGTGTGGTGTGTTTGTATCGAGTGTGTTTGTGTTTTTAAAAAATAAAAAATAAAAAAAATGTATGTAGGTTGTGTTTGATAAAAAATAAAAATAAAATTTTTTTAAAAATGGTTGTGTGGTGTGTGTTTGTGTTTGATTAAAAAAAAAAAAAAAAAAAAAATAACTTTCCCTTCTAAAAAATGGTTGTGTGGTGTGTGTTTGTATAGAGTGTGTTCGTGTTTTTAAAAAATAAAAAAATAAAAAAATAACCTTCCCTTCTAAAAAAATGGTTGTGTGGTGTGTTTGTATAGAGTGTGTTTGTGTTTTTAAAAAAAAAAAATAAAAAAATTGTATGTAGGTTGTGTTTGATAAAAAAATAAAAATAATTTTTTTTTTAAATGGTTGTGTGGTGTGTGTTTGTGTTTGATTAAAAAAAAAAAAAAAAAAAAAAAAAAATAACTTTCCCTTCTAAAAAATGGTTGTGTGGTGTGTGTTTGTATAGAGTGTGTTTGTGTTTTTAAAAAATTAAAAATTAAAATTAATAACTTTCCCTTCTAAAAAAATGGTTGTGTGGTGTGTTTGTATCGAGTGTGTTTGTGTTTTTAAAAAATAAAAAATAAAAAAAATGTATGTAGGTTGTGTTTGATAAAAAATAAAAATAAAATTTTTTTTAAAATGGTTGTGTGGTGTGTGTTTGTGTTTGATTAAAAAAAAAAAAAAAAAAAAATAACTTTTCCTTCTAAAAAATGGTTGTGTGGTGTGTGTTTGTATAGAGTGTGTTTGTGTTTTTAAAAAATACAAAATTAAAAAAAATAACTTTCCCTTCTAAAAAAATGGTTGTGTGGTGTGTTTGTATCGAGTGTGTTTGTGTTTTTAAAAAATAAAAAATAAAAAAAATGTATGTAGGTTGTGTTTGATAAAAAATAAAAATAAAATTTTTTTTAAAATGGTTGTGTGGTGTGTTTGTGTTTGATTAAAAAAAAAAAAAAAAAAAAAAAATAACTTTCCCTTCTAAAAAATGGTTGTGTGGTGTGTGTTTGTATAGAGTGTGTTTGTGTTTTTAAAAAATACAAAATTAAAAAAAATAACTTTCCCTTCTAAAAAAATGGTTGTGTGGTGTGTTTGTATCGAGTGTGTTTGTGTTTTTAAAAAATAAAAAATAAAAAAAATGTATGTAGGTTGTGTTTGATAAAAAATAAAAATAAATTTTTTTTAAAAATGGTTGTGTGGTGTGTGTTTGTGTTTGATTAAAAAAAAAAATAAAAAAAAAATAACTTTCCCTTCTAAAAAATGGTTGTGTGGTGTGTGTTTGTATAGAGTGTTTGTGTTTTTAAAAAATAAAAAATTAAAAAAAAGAACTTTCCCTTCTAAAAAAAATGGTTGTGTGGTGTGTTTGTATAGAGTGTGTTTGTGTTTTAAAAAAATAAAAATTAAAAAATTGTATGTAGGTTGTGTTTGATAAAAAATAAAAATAATTTTTTTTTTTTAAATGGTTGTGTGGTGTGTGTTTGTGTTTGATTTAAAAAAAATTAAAAACAAAATGGTTGTGTGGTATGTGTTTGTGTTTGATAAAAAAATAAAAAAAAATTTTTTTTTAAAACTGTGCTTTGTGGGTTCTAATTTATTTCTAATGATTGAGAATAAATTTTGGAATGGATTGAAAATTGTAATTGTGGAGAGGTAATTGAAAACTATATCGATAATCGGTTCTGTGTTGTATGTATATCTTGTGGCGTGGAAAGGGATTGAAATTAATTTTTGCGCGGACGTGATTGAAAACTATCGAAATTTGGGTGGAATGCTCTGTATGTTCCTTAGTGCTTCATGTAGGATTGAAATCAGTTTTTGCGCGGACGTGATTGAAAACTATATCGGAATTGGGTGTTGTTCTATATCAGGTTAGGAATGGTTGTAGCATGAGATCATGGAGTGATGTGTTTGTTATCTTGCTTGCATTTGAGAGTTAGTTTGGTTTGGTAATAAAGTTGCTATTGCTGTTGTCGGAGTTCGTTCTATGTTGATTCTTTGAAGATGCAGTTATTGATTTGTAGTTTTTGAAACTAGCACAGACTCTCAACTTTACATGTGTCACGACACAAATGTCTATCCGATGTTTGCCCTTTTTCCAAACACACAAACTTGTAACTGTACCAGAAATCGTAACTTCATACAAGCCTCCAAATTCACTAGTTTGAAAAAATACGACCCCTAAATTGTGTAGCCCTTCTTTCTCTCTCACTCTCTACCTATGTGTGTGTGTGTGTATGTCAAAATGACTCAGTGACAACATTTTTTTTCAGTTTCAAAATCCGAGCCAATAATGTTACAGTTCAGTATTTAGCGTGGCGAGAAAAAATGTTACAGGACACGAATTCTTAACTGATTGCAAATTCCCTCTAGTCTGTCTGCACCGCAATCGTAAAAAACCAGGCCAAAGGCAATATTTTGCCACACTGCCTGTCTGGAATCTATAACAAAACACTTCGTCACTCATTATAAGTAATTTCATTGGCTACAAATATTTTCTTACCGCGTTCGCTTTGAATCGCCCTCGGTTGCTATTGACACAGTGAGAAGAATAGACGTGTTTTTTTTCTGTGCCTGACCATTAGTCTCTTTACAAAATAAAAGCTAACGCACAACCCCATCGTATAATTTGTGATCAATGGAAATTGTATCAGCCTTAAGTCAAAATACATCACGGAACGTTTGGATGTAATATTTGGTGAGAATTTTACATCTACGTTTTCAAAAGAAGGATTTTAGTAGACTCTGTCTCCAATTCAATCTTGTGATATTTTACCGTAAAAAAAGAGGATTTTTTCACTTCGATGTGATTTTTTTAAAAATGGAATGTGTTTTTTGAAAATTTCTTAAGGAAAATATATATAAAAAACGTAAGTGTCGTGATATTTTTAAAAGTAGGAATAAAATATTCTATCTCTCTCTCTCCGTCGTAATGTCAATTCTCTCTGTTTCACAAACAAACACTAAGTTTCTTATACAATGATTTCGATTGAAATGATCATGGTATCTGTTCCCGTTTTTAAGATGACTCTCCACAAATGTTGGCAGTAGTCACAATGATTATGTGAAATTTGACGTTAGTTTTGTAAATTTTTCAAAAACTTGCACGCCTTACAAATTGTACAACGATTTTTCTTCCATAGGTCAATCGTTGGATTATATAAAATCTTGTGTTTAGTTGTTCTTGTGCATGTCAGGTATCTTAGCTTTGTTCCTATTTTGGCACTGCAATGTGTCACGAAAAAAAATTCTAGATCTACCGTTTTCCGAAGGAAACCAAAAAAAAACAAGCACATAGCTTTACGGTGTAAGAATGACTCGAGTATGAACCATCCAATTCTGCACTCTATAACCCGTCCTATTCTACACTCTCATTCTTGAGCCCAAACATGCGTTCAGTAAAACTGTAACAATGTATGCCCTATTTTCAGTCAGTCCATTTTAGACTGCCAATCGAACAAGACGTGTTTTTACTGTTCTCCCGTCTTCGGTTTTGGGAAATGTTGTAACATTGTTTGTAGTCGCAAGGCGTGTGCAGCAAAAAACATAACCTATCTTAAATATTTGGGAGGCATACAACAAATGCTACTGCAGTCATTCGACAAGAATTGTATGTAACGCGAGTTTTTAAAAAACTGATGAATGAAAACAATTTTGCCAATGAACATTTCTATCACAGAATTTACCCTTGTCTTCAGAAACTCAACGAAAGAGTAACCTTCTCTCTGTTTGAGGCAAACCATAGGTTTTTTGGAAATTATTACTGCGTTCATTTGACAATATTTCATTGTGTACACTGCTCACAGTAGGTAAAGACGTTGTTCGCGTGGCTAGGTCAATCAGTACGAAACGGCGTGTATGCAGGGTAGTAAACTTTAGCCACTAATAGCTTTTAGTAAGTCCATGTATTGAAATTAATGTTTATCTTTGATATTGTATAAGAATGTTCAAGTGATGCTACTTTCTGTGCACTATGCTCACAGTAGAAAGTCAAAATACTCCACGAGTCAGGATAAAGGTCAATAAAAAAGTGGTTTTGTGAACATGATGGTTATCTATTTTCGTTAGCTCAGAAAAGTAGTGACCATTGATGATAAAATGACACTGTGCCAACGGAATGGAGCTGTAGTCTTACGTTACAACGTTGTCAACCTTGAATCATTGCCAATATTTTTATGTTTGTGTATGTCTTTGTCTGTGTTGTACACTAAAACTTAAAACCCCTTCTCTTGTGATAGTTATGTTTGTGTGAGGGTATAGTAGTGTGCCTTTGCCTACGTGTGCGTGATTGTATAGTATGGTTGTATATCAGGGTTTAGTGGCTACCCTTTTTTGTTGGAGTTAAGGGGTGTATGTTTTAATTGTCATAAGTTTAACACGGGGTCTCTCCCTATATATAGAGAGACCTTCCTATCCTCAGAATCACTATTCGTGATTCCACTTTCAAACTGTGAAAATGGAAGAGAAGAAGTCAGAAAAGCTTGCCCTTCTGGTCAGAGATTTAGCACAACAGATGTCTGTGGCTATCAGAATTTTACAGAGAGTCAGTCCTTGGAAAGTATACCAGTAAGACAAAGGACTACTCCTCCATTGCCTCTCGAGATAAAAGTCAAGATACTTGTTATATCTGCCAAGAGAAAGGACATTGGGCTCCAGAATGTCCACAACGTCAAGGAAAAGAAAACAGAGACAAAAGGAAAGATACCTGTTATCATTGTCAAGGAAAAGGACATTGGTCTTCGGAGTGCCCTCAGAAACAAGAAAACCTACCAGAGAGGGAGGAAGCAGAGGGATCTTCAGTCCCAGAAGAAGAAGAACCTATCCCCGTCGTCAAGAAAAGCAAGAAAGCTAGACGACTGGAAGACAGTGAGAATGAAGAAGAAGAAAAAGAACCCTTGATTCCTGTGAAGAAATTCAAGAAGAACAAGAGAGACAGAGAGTGAACAATGAACTTTTTTTTGAGTGTGGTGTTATGTTCATTGTAAAAAAAAGAGAATAGACCGGAATGGAAAAAAAGTAAGTGTGTTTGTGGGTTTTTTTAGAGTATGGACGCACGCACGCACGCCTCACTCTTACATAAAACCAAGGAATGGGATTTAAAGTTTTACTTGATTTGGCAAAATTGATTTCTTTTCTAGAGATCTGGGTGGCCCTGAAAAGGACCGTTGGGGTGTTTGTTTGTTTGTTAAACAAACCTATGGACTGGACATGATTAACTTCAACTGTCGCAATCCTTTTCCACGACCTAGTCCTATTCCTCCTCCTGCTGCTGCTGCTGCTGCTGCTTTGGTGGTAGTCGTAGTGAATGGTGGTGGTGGTGGTGGTGGTGGTAACATCTCAGTAGTGATGGGTTTCGCATTTTTGGCCCGTGATGGTCTCTTTCTCTTTGGTTGAGTTAGAGAATATTCACACAGCTTTCTTAGATGGTTTAACTCTGATAAAATGTCTTGTAACACACTCACCGTTTTGTTTTCCTTCTGTCCTTCACACTTCTCCTCTTCTAACTTTCTTAGTTCTTCTTCTTGCTTTCTTCTTTCCTCTTCTTGTTGAAGAAACACTTCTTCCGCTTCTCTCTGTCGCTGTATAAATTTTTCCATTTCTTCTTGCTGTCTCTTTTTAAAATCGTCCAGGACAGGCAAAGAGGGTAGTGGTATAGCAGCAGTCGTGGTAGTTTCAGGCATAACTTCTTGAGACAAAAAATCCCCAAAATCTAAATTAAACTCTTCCGGTTGGAAGTTCACTACGGCATTGGTCGTCGTTGCAGGCTCACCCCAATATATAGTAGTCTTGGTAGTCTCCATTCGGCTGTCCAAAAAGTAAAATCCCTACGAACGCTGTGATGCCTTTATACCCAAAATGACGTCACACCCCAGCTCTCTTCCCATTGGAAGAAAAACCGACCCACTTGTAACGCGCGTTTGGATTGATAGTTCATTTCGATTCATTTCAATCCACTCTTAGGGTATATATACCCCCGCTTGTCTCGTAGAGCTTCACCTGTTTTTCTCCAAGACCACTCCAGAAGAAGAAAAAGAAAAAGATGTGGACTAGCGTTGAGTCATCCACTATCGTCTCGGGAATGCTGTTTAACCCAGAATTCCCCATGTACGTCAGAGCTTCATGGGCTGTTACGAAAATCACGGAGACCACTATCTGGAAACGTCGGATTTATGTCGAAAGACAAGGATGTTTGAAACGGGTGCTCCTCTACGGACCAGAAGTCCGTAGAAGTCTCAGAAAAAGAAGACCCTCCAGGAGATGTCTTCTCTGTTAAACCAACAAAAAAAACTCCAATGGCTCTTTTCAGGGCCACCCATTTTTCAAGAAAAGATTATTTTTCATTATTGCCTTTCAAAAAAATATTGGTGTGTGTGTGTGTGTATGACCCAAAGTGTGTGTGTGTGTGTATTACCCCCAAGTGTGTGTGTGTGTGTGTGTGTGTGTATGACCCCGAAGTGCCCCACACCTGTTCCTCTTTTTCGTATGACCCCAAGTTCCCCACGCCTGTTCCTCTTTCTCGTATGTGCCAAAAGTGTCCCATGTTAAATTCCCCTAGACCCTATAAATTTGTGACCCTGTTTAACATAGGAGACCCCCTTGACCCCCAGTCCCCCCCGTATACTACTTACGCGAACACGGGCCCACACTCAGCTCTGCCATCTCGATAGAATCTGCACAGGACGCGGTTGACATCGGACAGTCATCGCAGGTGCAGCGGATATTCTGAGCAAAGACGTCTAACTTATGTTGCAGTGCGTGATGGATTGCAGTTTTCCAATCATTAGGACCGCCTTTAACTTAAGCACTGATTAAATCCAGGAAATTGAATGTCTCAGTAGAAGCCTCATGTACAACCTGCATTGCCCGAGAGAAAGAATTTTAACTTCTACTACTCCCGCCTGTACTTAATAAAAATGTATTCTCAGTACAATATTACTGCTACATTCCCATTAACAATGTACATATTTCAAGTTCAAAGTATGATCACATTCACTTCCTCAGCACTGCAACCAGTCCCCGTTATGAATACACAGGGATCAACTTTATGTATATATTTATTTACATTCAGTAGATTACTTTATTATACTATGAAGTCGTTTATAATAGTTCTTGGTTGGAAAACATGTGTAGCACCACATTAACCCTCCACCACCATATTATTTTAATTACACAGAACTTGAAATCTGGGGTGCTCCGATAAAAAATACCGGAGGGTTTAACAATCAACAACAACAAAGATGGCGTCAGTACAGAAAAGCCAGAAATTCGACTATGACACTGTACACGAAATTTTCAAACAATTTGGCACTGACATCCGGAAAGTAATCAATACAAGAAGTAAAGTAACATTAATACTTAGTATACTAGGGCAAAAAAATGAAACTTTGATTGAAATGTTCCTTTCCATTTTTCATATTAGAATTGAGTAGACCTAGTCTAGTTCGTTTTCTGTGTTGTACTAGCACTTGTTTCTGTGATTTCTAGTCAAAACGTGCCTTGACCGAAACCTAATTAAGTCAAAACGTACATAATCCGAAATGTACCTTTGAATATCAAAACGTACCCAAGTCAAAACATACTCGTGAATAAACAGTGAAATAAACGTTTGACAACTATTCTCGTGGAATATGTTTTAGGACGGTTATTAGATCGTTCTTGATTGAAGCTTATCAACAGATGTAATAAAGTTAATTTTTTACCTGTATTTTCTTCAGTCTAAAATCAATAAAATCTGAACGAGAAAAAATTAATTCATGTTCATTGGTAAGCAAGATGCGAGATCAGAGAGTGGTGCTGTTTTTTGCAGTTCTAAAAATGGTGGCACATGTTTTCGGACGGAACGATTATTTAAATGTAGAAGTACGATCCGTACCGGTACCACACTTAAAATGGCTTTTAATGTATATGAATTGCCAAAGCTACTCTTTTAGAGGGAGATTTGTAAGAAATAACGAAGATATAAATACTGGTCATAATATTTAATGCATAATATGTAAATCTGTGCATAAGAAGATAACTTTGCAGCTGATATTGTCTACCATCCTAAATTCGTGCCCATGTTTCTCACGACCTCATACGCTTGTTTTGAGATCCTGACGTCATCAACTGGGTCACTAGCATTCATTGACAGTGACTGTGCTGATTAAGAAATATTTGATCAAATGAAAATTAAATACATACTACAATTCAGATTGAAAAAACACTATGAAAATAGCCAATTTTACTAATGCCATATTTGCCTCAAGTTGTGGCCCTGGCGTGAGTGTTAGCTGTTCAAGCCAGGGCCGCTGTTCAAATGTTGGTTTTCTTTACCTTTTTATTAGTAGGAAATCCATGACAAAGATTTCTCAGACGACAAAGACAATGTAAAAACTTTGTTTCTATAACATACACTTCTTCTATCATGTTAGAAAAAATAAATCAAATGGAAGAGTATGCAGTATGAAATTCTTTATTGGATTATTGTAATGTAGGGGGAAAAAATCTTTGTTGTGACATAGCCTAAAGAAAAAAAATCTGTTAAAAGTTCAGCCTATCTTTAAATAGATAATTATATCGAAATAGCTTGAAGAAAAAAAAATAACAAAATGCATCTAAGTTTTTAATATTTTTTTTTTAGATTTGGCATCAGTTTTTTGTGCATACGAAAGCAATGAAATATATTACAAATGAAATTAATGAAAATACAGAGACATTATAAATGATCTATTTCCACACTTTGGCCTAATTGTCACATTCCAGTCTTACATCACATGGCCTTTATTTCAGGGGCACGAACCATGGACAAACTTCTGGAAATAGACAAAGTTTGACACGCTCAGAAAAACGGTAGCTTGCAAAGGATTTAAAGAGTTTATAAACGTTTTTTAACAGTGAATAAATTAAGTAGATATAGTTGAACACATTCTATCGTGATTTTAATAGTTTCTCACAATATTATAATGCAAGCGTTAAAATTCACGTTAAGGTACGAACCATGGCGGGTTGAGGATATATATTGTTTTACCTGTGATCTTTTCACCATTTTTTTCAGAGTATCTGTAAATCTTTACACTTGCCAGATGTCTTACTGATAAATTAAAAGATTAATGCCCAAAATCACTTAGTTGGTCACTCTTTGATTACACACACTCTTCTAAAGGCTTGCATGGAAGATCATGACAAGGGCAATAAAACACATAATTTCTTCTCAAGACATTCACTTCACAACAATATTTCAAATGTACCCAGTGCTTGCATTCATCAGACATGCATTTATCCCACTTTGTAAGAAGAAGAGACACACATCATGATAATTCAACAGGCTGAAACCTCTTACACTGACAACACAAGTCACTCTCATCAACATCATCATTACTCTCGTCACTGTCATCAGAAATCAAAATTTGTTATGAGCCTGATGGGTCTGGTTTGTTTTTGTCGACATCTGTTTTAAAAATTGTTACCTTTTTCACCTTTGACACATTTCTGCATTTAACTAAATATTGTGTGGTTCTTTGCATTTTACTTTCTGTGTGTACTATTATTTGACTAACTATATTGTCCCCAGTTATTGCATTCCCAGACACAATATGTGAAATTAATTTTATTTTTCTGATCCCATCAGTCTTTCCTGTTTCATCATGTTTCTCATCTGCATAGTTAACTTCAGATGGAATTAGTTTAACAGGGTCAACAACATTTGGATTTGGATGAAAAATCCCCATTTTTCGAAATGAGGACCTAAGATTGTCAGGTGATAGACCACCACTGGAGTATACCTTGTATGCAACAATACAAATAATGTATCAGTTGATTGCAGTGTGTGTTTCTCTCAAATAGCAGTGGCATTCATTACTTAGTATTCTGCTCAAGAGTCCAAAACAACCCAAAATCCAAAGGCTTCAGAATGTGTGATTGATGGGTAGGAAGCACAAAAAGAACGATCTTCCTTTGTCTGGCTTATTTAATGAGAGAGCGACATGAACTCTGTGTCCATCATAATGCAATAGTATATGT
The DNA here is from genome assembly GCA_029931535.1 of Margaritifera margaritifera. NCBI lineage: Eukaryota > Metazoa > Mollusca > Bivalvia > Unionida > Margaritiferidae > Margaritifera > Margaritifera margaritifera. Next base: position 707,625 of record JAQPZY010001088.1, read on the forward strand.
TGATCTTTTGACAGACCTTGTACATATTGAATAAAGTGTTCTACCAAAGTACCTTTTAAAGACATCACTGTTGCTCCAGCCAGATTTACTCACAGTACCTGCTTCTTCAGGAGTACAGCCTTTTAGTAGGTCTTTCCTCATCTTGCTACCCAGAAAGATGAAAAATGGTGGGATTTGTGTACCCATGGCATTTCCAGCTCCAGTTATGGTGACCGTCCTTGATCTCTCAGTTGTGATAGCAGGAGGCTGCAATGTTTTGTCAGAGACGACCTTAGGTGGAGTTTGAGAGAAGCCTACTCCATTCTCATCAATATTATAGATGCATTCTGGTTTATCATTGAGTGAGTGCTTCTGTAGGATATCATCTCCCTAAGTGTTTCTCTACAGTGGCAGGGGAGGCAGCTTTGGCCTGATTGATGGATAGACCTCTTGGATACTGCAGCTTCAATTCTGGCCATCGTTTCATGAATGATTTAAGCCATTGAAAGCTGAAGGGTTCATCTTTCCCTCGTCTTCCACAGGCCACTGCCAGATCTGATGCCAAATCAACCACTTCTGTCTGTGTATACCCATAACCATAGGATTCCATCAGCTTGAGATGATTTGTATGATTCACCTCATGTTCCATAATTAGTACAGGATCTGGGCCAGATTTGACAGTTTCTATATCCAATTTACCAGACATTCTGTCATGCTGGGCACTTTTGGGGACATTGTATATCCTGGAAGCTTTGCCTATGATAAGCTCCTTATTTATCACTTTTAGGACAGTATTATTTAGAGCAGTGGGTGAGTAAACCCTGTACTTGCTTCTTGAGTTTTTAACATGAATAAATACAGTAATAGATAATTATATAATAATTGAATTAAAGAATAAATAATATGTAAATAAAAGAAAATATATGCAAAGATTTGCTTTCTCTTTAAAAACTTGGAATAAAATAAGAAAAAGAAAATTGCTTTAAAATGTACTTATACATGCCCATAAATACAAAATTATAATTAAAAAAATGTATTTGCTCAGGGCTGTCAGGGACCCGAGTTTCCAGGTCAAATATGCATGAATATCTTGACAGACACACCTTTTCTCCGTGTAATTCATCCCCGTGATGCTCCTCTTTTTATATTTTTGGTCAGCCATGGCCAATCTGCGGAATAGCTAATAGCTAGACTTAGGTAAACAGGCAAGAAGCCAGTGTGACTAATTAACAGTTAATCGTTCTCTGATGTGATGCATCCATGTGATTCTACTGGCAGTAGTCCAAAAATACCGTTTTTAAAGTCCGTCTACCGCACATACCGTTTAATAGTTAAAATCTACCATTTTTGAAAATTAAAAGAATTTTTTACAAATGTATATGAAAAAATCTAAACACTGTATTTTTACGCGTTCTATCAACACATTAGAGAAACCAGCAAGAACCAGTCTACTGGGGACCGGAAATGTTCCACCTGTACAAGGACTGGTGCAATGATGCATGGCAGAGCAATAGGATTAGAATTGTTTTAAGAACAGCTGACATGTGTACACAGTGAAGTGAAGAGACCAACCATAAAAAATGATTTCAGCAGAGATGCTAGAGTAAGCATTTCAATTTTTGTCTTGTTTAATTGGTATTGTATTGTTCAAGATGTTTTAAGAGGACAGCTCTTACATTTTTTTTTCAATTCATATCAAAATGCCGAAACGAGTGCTTTCTCCCAATGCTAAGAAACCACCAGCTAAGAAATATTGCAAATTTCAACAAATCTTGGATATTAGAGTTTAAGTGTGTGCAGGCGAGTAGCAAAGGTCCTGAGTTTGCATTGTGTGTTTCAAAGGTATGCATCTTTTGTATTTCATAAACTATTTGAAGTTTAGATGCACATAAAGCAAGTTCAAGCCCTAGATAAAATATCAGTTAAAACTACATTAAAAGATAATTAATTTTAAGTTTGAATAAATTATTCATAAAAACATAAATACATCATGTATTTTTTTTATTTCAAGTCTAAATCAATCTTTATTTTTTTTAATTTACAGTGGTGAAACTTGCCAACAGATTTTTGGATCTGAGCCATGAAGAGAAAGAAACCCTTGAGGATGAGGCTCAGGAATACATCCCAAGTCCAAGTCAGGAACTTCCTCCTCGAAGTGAACATAGCTTGGAGGAGTATTGGAGAGTAGTCAGCAATCTTACAAAATCAGCAACAGGAAATCTGAAGTTAGAACTTGTTTGCAGGCCGAATGTGGTTGTCCTGTTATTACAACATTCTAATGCTAATACAGAGAGGACATTCTCCATTCTTCGCAAAATACAAAGTGATTCAAGGGGAAATCTGGACCAGAGAACTATTGAGAGCCTGTTAAGTGTGAAGCTTAATAATCACAATGAATGTCATTAGTGGTCACTAGACAGTGATCTTGTGAATGAAACTAAAAATGCAATTGAATTTTATAAAAGAAAAATCTTTGCAGTGAACTATCAGAAAAACAACTCTTCCTTTTTCGTTATTTTACCATATACTGACTCATATTATTTAATTATTATTGTAACATTTTCCATCAAAATCTGAATCTGATTCATGTTCAAACTTGATGTTTTATTATAGTATGAAGAGAAAATATATTATGACACACAAAAAACAGCACTTGTTTTGTTTTCCATCCCCTTGAAACATAAAATTTATGCCAATAAAAAATCTACTGGTTTAGAGGCCAATCTACTGATCAATATTTGTAAATCTACTGGTTTGAAATCCTGGTTCTGTCACATGTATGATGATGACTTAAAGAAACCAATGTTCTACTGAATGTGTATGCAAGCACCTGCGATTGGTTGGCAAATAAATGATGCCCTTTGTTGTTTTAATGGTGTATAGTTTGGTGATGACACATATATAAATCATCAGAGTAATCGAAGCTTTCTCAGAGTTTGAATTGGACAATACTATTAAATCATTAATATGCAGTAATAATAATAATAATAATAATACTTCAGTATGTGTGATTTAGACTAGGGCACTAGAGTATCAGTAGACACTTTTTAAAGGAATGCAGAAAAGTACTCTAACTCGTAAGAATGAGTTAGCAAAATCTGTTTTCATTTTTTGGGAAACGGGCTTGTGATAAAAAACACTAATGCTAATAAAAGGCAAAATTAGACAAAAGGGAGAACACAATTGAAGACAATAAAGAGAACTTGGAATTTAATGCTGACAATATTAGATAACACATAAAAACATATATAAAGACATGATTACAAAAACAATCGCCTTGAAATTAGAAAACAAACACATGATGAGAATAATTAAGGTAAGGAAACATTATTAAGTCTTTATGTCTGTTCTTGCAGTTGAAATAGGTGAGTTTTAAGAGCACTCTTGAATGAAATCACAGTGTCCTTGCATCTAAGTTCAATGGGCAATTCATTCCACATAGCTGGGGCCTGGTATGCAAAAGAACATTGTCCTTATGACTTCATTTTGATAGTGGGAATAATGAGAATATGAGTGTTGGAATAGGAGTGTAAGTATCTTGCTGGAATGTACACATGGCTGAGGTCAGATAGGTATTTTGGACTGGAGCCAGTCAACAAAATGTAGCATAGAGAACAAGTTTTGTGTTTGATTCTGGATTGAATGGGTTGCCAGTGTAGGGTACTGAGCAGGGGGAAGGTGTGCTCAGTTCTTGGTACTCTTAGGATAATAATCCGAGCAGCTGTGCTTTGAACTTTTTGAAGTTTCTGTAGTAGATACTGAGACGAACCAGATAAAAGTGAATTACAATAGTCCAGTCTAGAAAGTACTAAGGAACACACAAGTGTTTTAATGGCATCAATTGAAAGAAAATTGCGAATGGAGCTTATGCATCTCAGCTCCAGATATGAAGTCTTGCATATGTTCATGACATGTTGGTGTAATGAGAGAGTACTGTCGAGAGTAACACCTGACTGTATGAATTTAATGTTGGTTTTGCTGATACTTATTGTTTGAGGTAAAGGATGTGAATGAAAAAGTCTTTGCGTAGTGATCAGTATGGCTTCAGTTTTATCATCATTCATCTGCAGCTTATTACATGTCATCCATGACTTCACATTGGAAATGCACCTCTCTATGCCTTGGATGGTAGCATCAACTTCAATTGGGTGGCTTAATTTGTATATTTGGATATCACTTGGATATTCAAGGGGTAATTGCCTTTGTGATGCTAAACTTAGTTATAGATTAGATATTTATTTTGTCTACCATCCTTACAGTGGAGAAGACAATTTCAAGTTACATGTACAGTACTGTCATTGGACACTTGACTTGGGAACAGAACCATTTAAGTTGGGTGGGAGAAGTTTCCTGCTGTAATCAAACATGCTACTGGTACTCCTTTGCTGTGGGGTAGTGCAAGGCCATAGTTATTGACTTATTTTTCAATTAATATAGAGCTCATTTCAGCTGAATTCTTTCTTCTCTTGTTTCAAAAATAACTCGGCTGTATGTTGGAGATCCCTCTTTACATATAAAGTCTAATGGTTACTCCCAAACTGTGTATAGTGGTCACATTGTATTGTTTACAGAGAATTCTGTCTACCATATATACTCGTGTATAAGCCGGGTCCAAATGCAAACAACATAGACCCTGATCTGCCGTCACATAATGCGCCAACAGATCAGGGTCTGTGTTGTTTGTTCTACTGATTAGTCCTTACAAAACTGCATAGACCCAGATCTGCCAGCGCATTATGCGCTAGCAGATCTAGGTCTATGCAGTTTGCAGTTGGTACCGGATAATACGCGAGTATAGACGGTACATTTGCATACTGAAACATAATTGTGCTATATCTTTCCTGTTATTCTTGCACTGAATTCAGATACATCATAATCAATAATGAGATATTAAAAATTATGCTTCTTTGTGCATATTTTTGATGGAATTATTATCGATTCAATCTCATGAATATATTGAGATCAGTTGATGTGTACACATGAACTATAACTATTCGGGCTATTCATTTGCAGATTTTCTTATACATGTATGTACCAATGCATGGTTTTCTGCAAAAAATTAAATATTGATTATGCAACCACTGTATGTTAAGTATTTCTCAGTGAATATGCATCAATTTAAGTTGATAACTGAGTCATTGAAGCCCATAGTCTAGATGATATACATGTGACATCATTGAAGCCCATAGTTTTGTGCCTACAGCCTAAATGACATACATGTAACATGCATCACTGAACCCCTTAGTTTTTGTGCCCACAGTCTAGATGACGTACATGTAACATTTTCTTCATTTAACTGACTTGTTTCAGTATTGCATGATACATTATATAAAGCATGGTGGCACTCTGTGGACCATGACCAATGAGTTATAGTGGGGTTTCCCTTAATAAGACCATGACCAATGAGTTATAGTGGGGTTTCCCTTAATAGACCATGACCAATGAATTATAGTGGGGTTTCCCTTAATAGACCATGACCAATGAATTATAGTGGGGTTTCCCTTAATAGACCATGACCAATGAATTATAGTGGGGTTTCCCTTAATAAGACCATTACTAATGAGTTATAGTTAGGTTTCCCTTAATATGACCATGATCAATGAGTTATAGTGGGGTTTCCCTTAATAAGACAACTGAAATTCAAAATGATATGTAGCATCACTTAGTATTTATATATACTTGATGTATGAATAAATTTATTAGCTATTTTTAGCTCATCTAGCTCTAAGGCCAAGTGAGGCCATGCAGTGTCTATTATAGAACTGAAAATTAAGGGGAGAAATAACCCCAGCATTTCAAAAGGGGGGGGGGGGGATTTTCTATATATAAATAATTTATTGAACAAAATATAGGTAGCTCTTGAAAATATAATGCATGATTTTCATTTGGTTCATTTTTCTGTGATTATTTAGCAACAATTGCTATTTTAAACTTCTTCTAAACAAGAGTTACCTGATGCTCTACTGCCTGAATAAGAATTTGCAGGAATTCAAGATAAGACCATTTCTTCCTTTTAACTGCTGAGTGTTGAAGCCATCTCTGATATTCTTCAGTGATAACAAGATTTTCAAATTAGCTGCTATGGTGGACATATTGGATGTCAGATTAACATCATTTTCATTTAGGACCAAGTAGACATCATCTTTTGGTGAATTATGCGGCGGCAGATCTGGGTCTATGCAGTTTGCAGTTGGTATTGGCTTATACACAAGAGTATACAGTAGATAGAGTCAATATGGTGTGCTCCTGTGATGATCAAATTTTGGCTTATATGGTATCTTGATTATCTCATTAGGAAAAAAAAAAAAATTTGTCAAAATGACTTAGAATTAAATAAGGATTAATTCATTGATAATAAGTTTGAAGACTTGATTTTCTCTTGAAACTTATTTGTACAGTGATTACCATATATACTCGCATATAATCCGGGTCAAAATGCAAACAACATAGACCCTGATCTGCCGTCGCATAATGCAGTTTGTAAGGACTAATCAGTAGAACAAACAACATAGACCCTGATCTGCCAGTGCATTATACAACAACAGATCAGGGTCTATGTTGTTTCCATTTGGACCCAGCTTATAGCGAGTATATACGGTATCTAAAGTTTTGTTTATGCTCAGGCTTTCTAAAGATCGACTTTGCATTTCTTATCTGGTTTTCACACATGGGAGCCTTTGATTAGAATGAGCAAGAGCATACCTGCCAACCTCGCAGATAGTGTTGGGGGTTTTTTGAAACGCAAATAGTGTGTTTTGAGGTTCCAAAGGGGTTCAGTGCATGTGATCCCAAAAAAGCAATGTCATACAGTTGAGATAAAGATATCTACTCATATAAGCCTATAGAAAAAAAACTGGAAATTCATATTTGAATGAAAGAAAATGACATATTTGTTTTCTTTGAAGCATTTGACACACTTACAAACAAAAAGTAGTTGGTAGACTCAGCATTGTCAGATATCATCACCACACACATACGCACTCATATGTACCCACACATTTAATCACAACCACACAAACATTAAGTAAAAATATACACCAAGTTTCTGTCTTTAAAATTCATTGCACATGGAATACAGTCGTAATTACATACAGTCTTTGCTGCTGTCAATAGTTCAGTGGGAAGTTTGAAGGTGATACAAGTGTCCTTTGTGTTCATTTTTGCACTTATTAGAGACTGGATAGTAGTTCAAACTTCCATGAAGATCTTGTTGAATTTTTCTCAGTATAGAAAATGATCTTTCTGCAACTGCATTGCTGTGAGGAAGTGTCTCAAAGAATGATCTGCAGCTGTAAACATCAGATTGTGCTCTGCAACAAAATTGCAAAAAAGTACTTCAGCTCTTGTGACGTGGTCAGTCGATGATTGTTTTAGCATGTTAGTTACTTTTGGGATTGAGCTCTGCATTCATGCATTGTCCTGATGCTGGGTGGTGTTGCTATGTCAACGGATGTTGTACACTCTAGAGTGACTTACGTCGATATGGTCTTTGCAGTATGCACCAAGAATAAATTGCTTCCCCTTGCTGGTGTACTACACAAAATAAAACTCCGTCAACCAGGAGTTTTAAAAATTTAGTTTTGCTGGGCTTTGCTCACTTCACAGATGGTTCATCCTTCCATGAATAACAACTGCATTTCGATATTTTCCCTTCTAAAATGAATCGCACTTGTACACTATTCTGACTACCAAAATAATCATGTCTTGTGTTTTATATAAGGAGTAAAATCTGACTTCAAAGAAACATTGCTGCTAATCATGAAGTTGCCAATAACCTTTAATAAAGATGGCTTAAACATTTTCATTCAAGGCAGTATGTGTAATAACTTTTTTTCTGCAACATGCGTCTCTTTGATTACCTTAAACTTCAAACAAACTGAGTTGTTCCACTTAGTGTACTTTACCAATGCAAATTAGCCTAATGGGCTCTCCCACAGCAGTGCTCAAGGACTTAAAACTCTGCTATTGTCAACCAATTAAGTAATCTGTGAAATGGTGTTTCTTTATCTCTGACCACCTTATGTTTTAATTGTCTCTATGGCAATCAACTGTATGAACTGCACAGAGGATAGTTTTACATGCGCACTTAGCAGGGCTATTATACAGGCTGCAGGTTACGAGCATATATTGTAGTAGTAAAGAAAGGTCTTTGCCTCTCTGTCTTTGTTTTGTTTGTTTTTGGGGGGGGGGGGTTGAGCTAAGATTACTGAAAATTGTGTTTTTCAAAACACAACTGTGTCAAGGATTTGGGAGTCAAAAATAAGGTTTTTTTGCTTGACACTTGGTGTTATGGCAGGTATGCAAGAGTGTAAGCATGGTTTGAATTTTCATGCAATTTCATTTTTTATTTTTGGAATGTACATATATTAAACTAGAAATTATATCTCTGATAGATTCCCAGGCCTGCTTACTTTTCAACTAACACTTTTTGTATTTATTGATCAAAAAAAATTGGCTGCTTATGCACCAAGTGTATAAAGTAGTAGATCTTGGCATATGTTCTAAAAACTTGAGCTTTATCCTGTTGACTAATTTATTTTGTATGTAATTTAATTTCAGATATTATTCCGGAGATGCATAAAAAACTCTCTGATGCTGACATACAGCCAGTGGAATGTCTATGTAAAAATGAAGGTTCAATGCGTGCTGCAGATGAGCTGATGGAAGCAGTTAAAAGAAAACCAAAATCCTTTGTACAGTTTATATATGCAGTGCATAGAGAGGACCATACAGATATTGTAGATAAAATAAGGGATTATCTTTGGTAAGATTGTTCTTTAGTCTTAAAGTTTCATTGTTGATATTTTTATGGCCTGGCATAAATGTGGGAGATATATATGGTGTTACCCTTGTCCATCTTTGCATCTGTCTTTATATTTATCCTTCAATTAATCTGTCTTTGGTACAACTTTGTGTTTAGGTCAGTTTCATTACAATTGTTTCTGTAAAGTCATACAACTTTGTGAATACATCACGTTAAGTGCAACACTAACCAAGCAAATTAGGCCACTCAGACCTATATTTCACACCTTAGTAACTGTGATTGAGTTGTACATGTAGGTCGGCTTCGTCTTCATATATGTTACCCAATCATAATACCTTATGAGTATGGTCACTATCTCACATATCCAGCCCTCCCAAGCTAAATTCTCTGCTATAAAGCTAAAAGTTGCCTACCCACATAGGTGTGAGTCAGAAAGAGCGATATAGGATTAGTGCCAAATTCGATCTATACTTCAGTTACTACTGTCACTTGTGCTAGGTAGCATGCAGTTTAGATGCCTCAAGAGTTAGTTGTCACACTACAGAGCAAGTTGGAGGAGTTTCTCGTATACGGGAAGTATACTCCATCTATATTTCGAACTATATCTCGCTCTTTTCTGTCTGAGATAAAGTTTTTCTAACTTGATTAGAACAACAGCAATTAAATTGTTCAGTAGCATCCACTTTGAGTAAGGTTATAAATGACGCTCCATGGACTTCACCTGTATAAGCTATCACTTATTCTCTATATTTACAGGTAATTTGTTATAGACAGTGTAATAGTCCAGTAGCATACACTTTGTTAGTTTTTGAAGTGATGCTTGACTGGCTTCACCTGTATAAGCAATCACTTATGCTCTGTATATTTACAGGTCATTTTCTGTCTAGGCAGTGTAATAGTCCAGTAGTGTCCACTTTATTAGTTATAAAACAACGCTCGAATGGCTTCACCTGTATGTTTACAGGTCATTTTCTATATACAGTGTTATAGTCCAGTAGCAAACACTTTGTTAGTTTATAAAGCGATGCTTGAGTGGTTTCACCTGTATAGCTATCATTTTGCTCCCAATATTTACAGCTGTCTATACAATTTGCAGGATTAAGTGCAATCAGTGCAAATGCTGGAAACTGGTTGATGATAATCTTAGTACATGCCTGGAATGTGTAGAATGCCACTCATGCAATGCATGCAAAGTATTCACACAATGGATATAGAATCAATGGGCTGATCAGACAATCAAGAACAAAATGGAATAGGAATAAGCACAATATTAAAGACAATGATGTCATCAGTATAGACACCACCGCTGCCTCAGTCAGAAACTTTTATATGGAGCAGACTTGTGAGATAGAGGGTTCACCAGCAAATAAGAATCACATGAACCTTTTCAGATATGGCTACACATACAGCTTGACTTTCACCTCCTCAACCAGAAAAGATGATTTCAGTGGTACCAATATGACCTATGCCGCACAGGTATGACAGCCAATCTACTCCGACGATGATATACAAGGCAGATTGACAGCAGGTGAATCCAGCACAGACACTCTCACCTGATGTGGGGGTGGGGTGGGGGAGTGGATGGTGTGGATACAATATAACATAATACATCCAGGCATCACAAGCTTGGCACTGATAGGGAGGAAAAGATGGCTCTGTTCCATCAGGATCTGACTCTGCCATCAGATTTAGATCGCATGAGGTCAACATCAAATCCGATATTGCCTATAGTGTTGAATGATGGGACCATTTACCTCGATCAGATATGTCGTATTCCATTGCAACATCAGAACATCAGCACTCATAGGGATCTGCCCAGTGATCATAGTGCAACAATACACCCAGGTCGCTCTGTGACCAGTTTAGTGCCACAGTGCCCATTTGATATGATGGACTCGACTCAACCAAGAGCCATGAACTGGTCCATACAGTTTATGGAGCAGAGTATGCCTGTTACCTCAACAGTTCCATCTCATTCCTATGCCATCAAAGATCAACTCAAAAGGCCTTAGGACAGCCCATCAAAACTTACTTCTATCGTTCCAGCTACGGAGATGTTTTAGTCCTGGATGCCCAGTACCATACTAGGACTATGGATGATTCACTTAGATATTGCCTTGAAGTAACTATATATCAATCGGGACGAACTTCTGGTATGGTTTGCCATCACTCTCTAAGCTTCACCAACACCATCTAAGATTTTACAGGAGGCATCTGTGTCACCACACTCTTCATTAGATGATGAATCATGCTTACAAGATCCTTCATCTTAGCTTGACTCAGCTTATGCCAAGCATCAATTGAAGAGGTGTTTTGCCAGTTACCACAAGAATTTTGTCCATCTTCCTGCTCTGTCAACAGCTTTATTCAGAGCCCCAGTGTCCATCGATCTATTAGCCAAGAAAGACCAACCAGCATTCATATGGTTAACAAAGTCAGCTCAAGTGGCTTACTTATTGCATTGTTTAGAAAGGCAACTTACAGAGCCCAGGTATCAATAGACCTTTATTTTCACAGCAATGACTGCCATTCAGTTTCAATAAAACACACTATCAGACACATGCCAGTGTTCCTGCCATCAGCAGAGATGTAGCGGGCCTGGGAATGTTGAAACTCATCATTAAGGATGGACCAGAAACACTTAAACGACACACAGCAATTGGTCTAGAATGTTAATGCTATAGGATCTATGAGTACCTGGTCTTAATAGCAATTTTTCAGCAAAAGGAACACAGCTTATCCTCTCGCACCATTATGCCTGCAGAACACACTTGGGAATCTGTTTTCATGAGTGGCATGTGTGCTGAACAGGGTAGCACAAGACATGCTGGCCAATTCCATGACAGCAGCAGTCAATTTACAGCTCGCAGAAAGAATAAGTTGCTCTCCACTTCCACCTTCCTTAAAAAGCACCACAAGGCCATTCTTAGATCACAGCCATTGTCCCCAATCTACTCTTTAATGTCCATGTGGAGGAGTACTCAAACATGCCACCAAGGAGACAAATCTACCTCAGGCCCAGTATCAGAGACTACAGCAATTATTTCAGAATATATATCAGAGGAACAGAAAGGACCCCCCCAGGACACACCAAATGGCTATACACATTCAAAGCCACAGTTCTCGAGAATGAATGTGGATAAAAAGCAGAGAGAGGGGGGTCATTTTAACCCCAGTTTCTCTCAATGCTATTCTCCTTCCAGAAAGAAATGATGCCATTCTCACACTGCCCTTGTCAAGTATCCTGGTAGGGGGAAGACTCAGCCACTTTGCTATAGAATGGAAAAGACTTTGCCCCAACAATCCATGGATCTGCAAGTCATTTCAGAGGGTCACCGGATCACATTCAATGCCCCTCCCCCATTGTCCAGGCCTCCTTCAGCTACAGTCATCCAAAAGAGCCGTTCAGAGCAGATGTTCTGCAGCAGGAAATAATCTTCTCACAAAAAGAGTGGTAGAGATTGTTCATAATGTAAAATCACCTGACTTTTTCCAGACTGTTTTTTGGCAGCAAAGGTCAACAGCTCCGTTTGGCCAGTTATAAACCTTAGCTCTCTCAAATTGACATATGGGCACCATGGTTAAGAATTCGGGAGGGAAACTTCACAATCAGTTTAGATCTACAAGATGCATACCTACATTTTCCAATTCACAACTTCAGGAAATTCCTGCGGTTCGCTTTCAGGGATATAATATATCAGTTCAGGCATTCCCTTTTGGTCTCAACAGTCCGTGGGTCTTTTACAAGAACTATGGACAGAATAGTGTCTCACTTCAGGACCATTTCCACGTTCATGACATCAAACTACCTGAATGACATACTACAAAAACACCAGATGAATTATATTTTAAATAAGACATTAATTCCCTTGTTTCAATCCTACTCAGCCTTACATTCCTTGTCAGCAAGGACAAATTTGATATCATCCCATCTCAACATTTCACCCACTTCAGTATGGAGTTCAAAACTCATATGAACAGAGTCTGTCTCCTTCAGGGATGTGATTTGAAAATGATTTTGATGTTCTCTTCAGTTCTTGCAAAGAATCCCATCTCAGCCTGAGAATTCCTTTGCCTGTTGGTCTCCTCAATGCAGCAGCAATCTCATCATCCTGGGTCACCTGTTCATGAGACCATTACAAATGATACTGTTGTCCCAATGGCAGCCAAAGCTTTACCTATTGGAACAAACAGTCCTAGTTTCCAGTTATATGAGGTCACATCTCAGCAAATGGGAGAATCTCACTTGGCTTATTGCAGGTGTTCCCATGCAAGTCCAGCCTCCAGGAATAACAATTTGTACAGATGCAAGCACGGCAGGCCATCGTTTCAGGAGGCTAGGAGATTGTGGCCCACTCAGGATCAACTATTGCACATCAGTATCCTAGAGACAAATGCCATAGTGAAAGCATTTCATTGGTGGCTGGAGACAGTTTATGGAAAGGGTGCATTCATTCTATCAGAGAACTCCACTGTGGTGAATTATCGCAGAAGGCAAGGGGGGGAGGGGTGGCCAAATCCCTAGACCTCTGCCTCCTGGTTTGGGATTTTTTAATGTGGTGTTATTAATCACATTCCAGGCAGACTAAATGTATTAGCGAACTTGTTGTCCCAAATGAATCAACTAATACAAACCAAATGGTCGCTTCATCTCTTGGTATTAAGTTGAATCTATACCCACTGGAATCGACAACTGGTAAATCAATTTGTGACATTTGGAATGCAAAACTCTCAACCTTTGTCTCTCCAGTCACGGATGCAAAGGCTTGGGCAGTTGATGCTCTTTCTATGGATTGGAACAGTTTGGATGCCTACGTTTATCCTCCAACATCTCTGATCCCAATGATCTTGCAAAAAGTGTGGGAATTGGAGTGCAGTCTTATCCTGATTGCTCTTGTAAAGTGGCAAAAATCATGGATAAATGACTTGTTAAATCTGGCAGTGTAAATTGAAAGAAAATCGTGATGATTCCTCACCTGCTCAAGCAACCTCTATGGCAGGAGTTTCATCTGTTGAACCTGCATGTCTGGATCATATCAAACAAGGCCTCAGTGGCAAACAGTTCTCAGAACAAGTGATGGAAAGAATTGCTACGGCAAGACGGCCCACCACTTTGAAAGTGTATGAGGGGAAGTGGAGAATTTTCTCATATTGGTGAGGACACATTCCTCCTCTTAAGGCATCATTACCCCAAATTGCAAACTTTCTCCTATGGCTTTTTGAGATGAAGAAATTAGCACCCATCACGATAAAAGGGTACTGTTCCACATTCTCAGACATGTTATGTTACCATGGAAGGGAGGATATAGAACAAAACAAAGACCTCTTTGAACTTCTGGTGAACTTTGACCTATCACAAAAGAAGGCTTTGGCCCTGTGCCTGAAATGCTCACTAGAGCATCATTGATTCATCGTTTATATAAGACCTGCATCCTGCTCGTCCTTGCTACAGCAGGCTGGATCAGCAAAATATATGCCTTGTCAGTTGACCTGAACTATCTACAGTTCCATTGGAATGGCATGATTTCACTCATGACGGCCCCTGCTTTCACTGCCAAGAACAGGCTCCTGCTCATGGACAGTCAATCATTTGAGGTGAAAATTCTTTTTATGTTGGACCCTTTGCCTCAGGGCTGTCTACAGGACCTGGTGAGGGCTTTGAAGTATTATCTAAAATGAACCGAGCCTATGCAAAGAGGGACATCTCGTCTATTTTTACCTTTGAAAGAGGGAAAAGTCGATATCTCAGCTTAGGCTCTATAGCCCTGGATAAGTTGGGTTATTCACTCTTTATACAGAAAATTAACCCAAGATCAAATGAAATTATTATGCATTTAGCTCATAAAGTTAGGGCAGTTGCCACCAGCATTGCATTAGATTGCAACTGTTCCCTAACCAATATTATACAAGCCAGGGGATGTCGGTCAGAGTTGACTTTCTCTAGCTTTTACCTCTAAGACTTTTCATCCCAGAAGGCTCAGTTAGACGTGGTGGGACCTATAGCAGCAGCTCATGAGGCTACCTTCCCAAGTCGTTTGGCAGCTTCTTAGTGATGCAGCACTATGACTTCCACTGGATTTGTAGGGGAAAGTTTTTCCCAATAGCCACTTCTAGGCGTCTGGAGTCACTACTTGAACCGGATTATATCAGAGAGTTAGAAGCTGCCTCACATACCTTAGGGGACCAGAGATGCCCTTTATCCGCTGTGGATGTAACTTCCTCCATGTATTACCTATTCTTCCAAGGTATTATGACCAGGTAACATATCTGAAGAAGAAATCTGTTTTTGGAGTAAAATATGTTTCTTCAATAATACTTTTCCGATCATAATACGGATACACCCTCCCAACCTACCCGCAGTCACATCCTTTCAACTCTAGTAGTAACTGATGTATTGACAGGATTTGGTGCCAAATCCCTATATTTTTGGGGGAGATCACTCTGACTCCCACCTATGTGGACAGACAACATTTAGTTTTTATAGCTACAATTTTAGCTTGTGAGGGCTGGATTTGCAAGGTAGTGACCGTACTCCTAAGGTATTATGGTCGGGTAAGTATTCTTGAAGAAATATATTTTACTCCAAAAATTGGTTTCTCAGGTATTGTTGGTTGCAGTGTCCTGCAGTTTTGTGTGTAAATAGTAAATGCAGTACAAACCAACCAGACTGTCACAATGACCTATGCTTTATACTTCTGCATGACTTAACAACTTAACAGCTTTGCATGTGAATAGGAGAATTTGGGACACAAAAGCACATAAAATAGGGTTCATTTTTTAATGGAGTAACACCACATCATACAGACCTGCCAACCCTTATGATTTGACCATAAATCTTACTGAAATGACCCTTAAATTACAGATTTACAGAGTAATAGCAAAAATTATGAAAATACAATCGTTGCAATAAAATCTGGATACTGGCTTGTGTGTGTTTGATCCAGATCCAGGTTTCGTATTAGATTCAGTGGAGTTATCAGGGAACCAGTCTAATTTTACAGGAGTATCTCAGACACTTTAAGCTACCCATATTTGTTCATGCAAAATGTCTGCATTATCAAGCTGTTGCTTATATAGCATTGTCTAGAAATGGCATCCAATGAATGAAAATGTGGAAGATGAAAGGGACAATGAAGCCTCTTATAAAGTTTAAATAATCAGCACAGAAGTATAAAAAGGAATATTTAGATTCTTGGAGGAAAAAGCAGGAAAGACAACAAATACATTTATTGGACTTCATGTGTTAATTTGAGTATGTCTCATGGTGCGAGAGATGTCACCACATGCAGTTCAGAATAAACCCAAAGATTATGTCAAGTTGGAAGAATAAGCAAGAAGCCTTTGAGCTCCATGGGGTTTGCAAGTGCAGTTCCTGAAACTGTACTGGAGGTAATTAAGGTCTAAGTGTACTATACAAACTTTTTAGTTGAACATAATGTTTGCCTTTGCTGCATTAACCTCAGGTCACACTTCTGAACTGTTTAAATGCATGTTTTCCAAGTTGACAATAGCAGTACATGATATTGTGTTATACCTTACTGAAAATTTGTCTAACTTACGGAAAAATATCGACTACCTTACTGAGAAAGTCTTGTTACAGTTAGCAGGACTGCATCATAATTGATTCTTATTGGCCAAGAACTAAAATCAGGGGAAATAAACCAATTTAATAGGATCCTTGACCTTATCTGCATCATCAGGGCAGCGATGAACTAAAGGGCTTTATAGTGAGGGACCACTGTACATGTTTTGGGGGTCATTTTGTGACCTGAGCTGTTTTAAAATGTCACTGGACTATTTCACAACCAGGTTCTTGTTGCGAAATGGCCATGCCTTTTCATGACCCATACCTGGTCCTGAAATGGGACTGGGCCATTTAACAACCTTTACCTGGTCCTGAAACAGGACTGGGCCATTTTTTTTAGAAACCTTTACCTTGACCTGAAATGGTACCAGGCCATTTAGCAACCATTACCTGGTCCTGAAATGGTACTGGGTCATTTAGCAACCATTACCACATCCTGAAATGGGACTGAGCCATTTAGCAGCCTTTATCTGGTCCTGAAACAGGACAGGGCCATTTTGCAATTTTTACGTGGTCCTGAAATGGGACTGGGCCATTTAGCAACCTTTACCTGATCCTAAAACTGGACAGGACCATTGAGCAACCTTTACCTTGTCCTGAAATGGTACCAGGCCATTTAGCAACCTTTACTTGGTCCTAAAATGGAAACAGGCCATTTAGCAACCATTACCTGATCCTGAAACAGGACAAGGCCATTTAGCAACCTTTATCTGGTCCTGAAACAGGACTGGGTCATCTGGTCCTGAAATGGAACCAGGCCATTTAGCATCCTTTACCTGGTCCTGAAATGGGACGGGGCAATTTAGTAACCTTTATCTGGTCCTGAAATGGCACAGTGCCATTTCAAAATGGTGCTTGGTTATGAAACAGCATGCTGCATATGTATGTTTAGATTCTGTGCTGTATTTGCTGTTGAAACTGTCATCAACACTGATAATTAGAGATGGGCAAATACATCATAAAATCTTGATGTGCACTAAAATTTTGTAAAATACACAAATAGATTTAGCACTTAAATTTGATTGATGATAACCTTTACTTCCAGTCACTGAAACTCTTCTTTTAAAATAAATAGGTTTTTATTTGGCTTATGGTTTAGGTATTTTCAAATTTGCAAACAATAATAAAGGGAATAGAGATGGGTAAACACAGCAATCTTTAACCAGAAAGACTTTTCTTATATTGTCAATTTATTAATTAATTAGATAATTCATTGCATATTTATTTGTTAATTTTATTTCAGGAAGAGACATACCACTCTACTGACTTACTTAGATGAAAAGCTACTAAAGAAAGGGCTGAAGATGAAATCTAAATCTGTAATGGTTGTTGGACCTTTTGGATCACAGGTAGAAGTTCCTGTTTTTTTCATGTTATAATTTTTCTTGGGTTTTTTATTTTCCCAGAACAGCCATTAAATAGTACTATAAAAAAGAAACCTCAGGAGAATTACTGTGAATTCAAAAATTTCTTTTTTGAATACATTTCCTGATCACATTAACATCGGGGGAAAAAAGCTCCACCTCCTCTCGAATCCATCAATTGCTGAAAGTTGAAATTTTTTCATCTTTTCTAGCTTTATATGCCATATAGATAAAGGGAAGAAACTATTCCCAACCCTTTCCATTACTTCCCCTTATCACCTCTAGGAGGCTACAGTTGTTTACTCAGTGCTTAGCTTTCGTTCAGTCTAACTTTATCTTGTGAGATATTGACCATCCATCTACAAAGTCAGTATAGTAGTTGCAGTTGTGAACTTCATCATTTCTCCATCAAATACATTACCTGATCACATTAACATTATAATTACTCTCTGCTACCTCCGAATCCAGCCCTCCCTGAAAGACGAATAAAAGCTTCTTTCCAGCTATCTTTCATTTAGATGAAGGGAAGTAACTCTTATAGTTTAATTCCCCTTGTTCCCATTAGGCGGCCACCAGTATCCTAGCTGTAACCAGGCTAAACTTTCCTTTGCATCTATGAACAGTGCCCCCAAGAATCCATTGAATATTATGTTTAATATTGACCATCCATCATTCATTTTCAGTGGTATAGTAAGTCAGAACAGTGTTATACATTGTGTATATACAACATTTGTATTATTCCCAGTTAATTTATTTGTATGTTTTGAAATTTTTTACCTCAATTTATTGTCCATGTTATATCAATCAGTAACACTCGAGTTTTCACCAGGTGTATATGTATTGCACTTAAATTTCAGTTTATTACACACTTACATTGTCTCGGTAACACACCTTCGCCTATTTCAACTATTTGTATATTTGTTGCATGCACTTGTGTTTTTTCTTCTCTTTTTCATTACAGAGATGTCAATCAAGTGCAAGAAGTGTAGACTTTTTAAAGTTGTGGGGTACAACCATGAGACATGCCTGGCCTGCACAAAATGCTTTTCACACATGTGGACATGGGACACCTGGTCCAGCATCTTGAAAAAGCGATTGAAGTGCCACGAGAAAAGAGTATGCTTCAGATCTTCCAAGAATGAAATTCTAAGCATTCATCGGACTTTGGAATCTTTGATTAACTTTATGGGAAATGTCAAGATTATTTAAGATCCAATTGACACCAAACCAAACAATTATTGCAAGTATTGGAATTGTGAATGATACACATTTTACAGCAAGCTCTATCATCGAGAATATTGACGTTCAAGTTGGATGAAAACATAAATTGGCAGCCCACTGGGTCTAAGTCCCTACCACTGCCCATGCATGAAATTAAAAGCATTGAAGCTGAGCGTGTGAAATTTCCTTTTGACTTTACCAGCCTGCTGACTGTCCAGCTGAACCAACTATGATACCAGTACATGGCAAACTGGCATCATGTTAGGAACTGTCCAGCCTGGCCGAACGGACCACTCCAGACCAGCATTCACCAGTTCATTATGCATGGTGACATTTCAGTGTCATCATAGCCATATGGAATGCTTTACCTCTGGACACAGTGTACAGGAGGAGGACAATACCCCAGTCAACGAAGGGGGCGATTCAGACATGCTTGAACATTCCAATCCAACCATGGAAAGGATGGAATTTAATTTTAAGGCAGCAATTGAATAAATTTACAGAATTTTCCCTCTGTTGGATTACCCTATTCCACCTGTGGTAATCCTACTTACAAAAGTCAAGGCCTAGGTGGATGTTGATGATGATATTGAACATCTGCCCTTTAGAATTTTGCCACAATCATCAAAGATTGCCGATATTACTGGGTGTCTCTTAGATAACATTTACTACCCCAGTGACTCATGAGCCTTCTTTTGGGTAAGTCAGTTGCATGCAACTTTCTCATTGCACTTGTACAAATCACATTCTGATGTTTATTATTCACGTGTACCTAGCCTAAACAAGGATATTACTGCCTTCAACATGCCTGCTTCACTCTGTTATAAAGTTGACAGACAAGTGTTTAACGCTATGTCTAAGGTGGTCAGGGACATTGTGTCAACTTCCTCCCTATTAGACCTGGCATCTTAAGCAATCATTCACCTAGCCAAGAAGGCAGCAAGTGATCATGCCTGGGATTTGGTAAGCCATATTGCCAAGGTAGTCAATAGGGCTTGTGCTCCCTTCCTCTTGGTTCTTCCCTTCTGTACAGGGATGATTTGAGGAGGTGAGAAAGCAGGCAGCACAGGAGTTGCCCCTTAAGCCCTATCTCTGCATGGCCCCATCAGGGAGTGTACCAGAAGAGGGACAATCTATGCCAAAAAAATCATGGGTAATTTGCAACAACAATAGCAACCTTTAGTGGTCCAGTGAGTTATAGGTGGTCATATGCCCCCAACTTTCGCAGGCAGGCACGGAGAGGGGAGAGAAAACAAGGTTTCTCATCCCCCAAACCTCCAGCCAACTATCAGTGACTTGTCATCCCTCTTGCCCACAGGCAGCCCTCCTGTAGGCACCATACTCCTTTTTCACCAGACTTGGATTAGCCTATTTCTGGAAAATGATTGGGTTATCCAAGTCATTTCTGATGGGCTCCAGATTTTGTTCATCCAGCCCACTCCACTTTCATCCTCACCCTTCATGACAGAGATTCCAAGTGATCCCATGAAGATGGATGTTTTACAGAAAGAGATAGAGCTTTTGCTTGTAAATCAGGCAGTGGAGGTAGTCCAAAAACCAGATTTCCCAGGTTTCTATTTCAGACTCTTTCTTGTTATGAAAACCAATGGGTTTGGTTTTGGTATGTTTGTTTTTTGTTGGGTTTAACGCCGCTTTTCAGCACATAATAGGCCATACACGGTGGCCCGTATATTTTGGTGGAGGAAGAACCTGGGAAAAAACCACCAACCCATGGAAAACTACTGGCAATCTTTCTTACATACCCACATTGGTTGAGCTGAGACTCAAACTCACTCGGACAGAGGTGAGATGTGTGAGTGATCAGTAAATGTGAGTGCCTTAGACCACTTGGCCACCTGGGGTCCCTGAAAACCAATGGGAAATTGAGGCCTGTCATTAGAACTGAGGAGACGCTATCAATTTTTTCTGCCCCAAAATTCAAGATGGAGACAGCAGGGTCTGTCTGTCTTCCTGTGTGATGCAATGACTACACGATCAGTTGACCTGTCTGATGCATATTTCCATATACCTATCCATAGGGTATCAATTCAGTGACCTTCCATTTGGCCTCAATCTCAGCCCGTGGGTCTTCACCAAGATGTTGGACTGTATCATATCTCTCTTCAGGATGTCCTCCGCCACAGCAACAGCAGTGTATCTGGACGATATATTGCAAAACAATTCTGTAAGTTTGGTTTGGTTTGCAACGTGAACAACCTTCTCTACATCATTCACAGTTTAGGGTGGATAGTCAGTGGAGAGAAGTCAGATCTTGTCCCTTCTCAACATTTTGTTCATCTAGGTATGGAGTTTCTAACTTGTATCAGTCTGATTAGTCTTCCTCCCAAATGCATCAACAGTGTAGTGCATGGATTGGAGAAGGCATCTGCCTAGATGTTTATTTCAGCGAGAGAGTCTCTTCAGCTCCTCTGCCTGTACAGTGTGGTGGCAGACCTGTTATACCTTAGCCATCTTTACATGCACCTTCTGCATATGTCCCTTCTGGGACAGTGGCTCCTGATCTCAAGTCGTTAGATCACCATACTACCATCTTGACCAAAAATCAAACACTTTCTGCTTCATTGGCAAGACAGGGAGTGGCTAGTGGCGGGAATACCTTTAGAAACCCCACAACCAGAAATCACAATCTGTTCAGATGCCAGTTTGTTGGGTATGGGAGCACACTTGCTACTTGACTTTGTGATGGTCAACAGTAGGTGGACACACCAAGAGAAGGCTCTTCACATCAGTCTCCTGGAAACAAAGGCCATTCTCAACTCCTCCCACACTTGTGTAGAATGCATCCAAAAGAAGATGGTTCTGATAATGTCGGACAATTCAATTGTGGTGACCTACCTTTTAAAACAAGGGGGGACGAAATCACCGGACCTTTGTGTCATGGTATGTGAGTACCATAATTGGTGTGCCTAATATCACAAATATACAGGGATCGGACCACTTATTCATTTCCCATAGAACCTAATGTTAATATATTAAAAAATAAAAATAATTTTTGCATTAGGTTGACATACAAACCACACATGAACCCGGTTTGTCTGGATTTTGAGGCGGCCATCTTTACCTTTACACCACGCAAGTGTCTTACAAAAGCTTGAAAGTTCTTAGTCATAATATTATCAGTGTCTTTTGACAGCCAGTGAAAAAATATCATATATTTTTTCACTCCAGTGAAATATCACAATTATTTCGCTTAGAAATTCAGTAATTCACTGCCTAGCATAAAATAAATAGCGGATATTTGCTTGAAACAAGTGAATAGCGGATATATTTCAAGTGGGTGAAAAACTCAGTATTTTCACGAGTGGCTAATTCATTAGAGTTAGAGAAACAATGTTCAGCCTTGAAATACACATGTTTTGCAGCCTTTTGTCAAGCTGCATGCTCCTAAATGTCGGCTTCCTGGTCTGCACCTAATAACATATCCTTGCACCAAGAGTATATATGTTTTTTTGTCAGTAGGAAATTAAATACAGGATATCAAAATAAAAGTAAATATTTTGTTCTCAACTATAGTACAGAGATTAAAGTTTATGAAATGTATATTGGTAGAAAATTAAATCCATTTACTAGCCAATGGGTGCATCTAAAAATATTTAGTATTCTATTGTTTATTCCCCCACCAGTAGACGTGGTTCTCTGGCTGTAAAATAATGAGTGGTCTAATACCTATACTGAACATTAATTTTTTACATTTATGTGTATTGACAACCTTAGACCCAAGTGTGCACTGCACTAATTTGGGGAGTTTTCTAAGCACACAAAATGATAATAATCGACACTTATGTAATGCCGACAGATGATAAGAATGAATGTTTTATTTCAAGAAATGTTTACAATACATTATAGATATATATAACTGAATAAATGCAGTGATTTTAATAGTTTGTCTCATGTTTGTCTTAATTCCCCGTGTGTCTGCCATACACATGTGCATGCATTAAATATACACATGTGGGCATTATGTAATAAGAGGTATCAAATTATGTACAACCCCCTGTTTTCATCAATTTCTGGTGCAAAGATGATATTTTGGATGCCTAAAATGGTCTTAGTTAGAGTTTTTCTTTTCTTGAATCATATATTAAGAAATGTTTGTGGTAGCTAGAGGTTCATTTTGCTTTTCATCACTTGCACATGAGAAATTTATGAACGTAGGGGTCTGCAACCAAAAGCCAAAATACATCTAGTCACACTGTCAGATGAATCTTACTCCTCTTGATGCAAAGAAATAATATAAACATTGGAAACTATAATTCTAACATTACAAAACAGATACTGTGATCACATTTTGAAACGTAAATCATAAACTACAGTCATATTACAGTGTAAAAAATGTTAAAAGTAAAGAGGGAAATCAAGGTTATTTTAATAGGAGACACTTTCATTTCAAACCAGGAAATATTTCTCATAACAGGGGTGTAACAAATGAGAAAAATGTAGAGAAGAATGTCACAAAAAACACAATATACAATATATGTAAAAGACTTTTTGAGGAAAAGTACACTCTTGTTGCCAAAAAAAAAACAGGCTCAGACCCTGGTGCTGAGGAAATTTTGGTGCGATACAAGTTCCTGACTAACACCAAATATTTATAGGTTGATATACATAAATTCATAATTATTCAAGCTTACAAAAAAGCATTATCATTTAATTTGGTTCTTATCTTGCAAGTACTGATTCATGAAGGAAAGTAATGTAAGGCAAAATTATTTTTTTTTAAATATAAAAAAATATGAAAAAGAAGTAAAATTTCATCCAAAATACAGGTGACAAGATATTGCACGAAAGATCATTTATTCTGAAAGACAGGGCTCTTTACATAGTTCCTAATTGTAATTTAAAAAATGCAAAATGCATGTACCATTTTAGTGTCAAAGTTCAGACAGATGGTCTAGGGGAGGTAACCTATCCAATCCAACTAATACCTTGGCACAGAGAGTTAAGCCATTTGAAAAGCACCATGCAACATAACATATGATAAATGTTAGATTCTATGTGACAAGAAAGGTAATACATTCATAAATTTCTTGTCGGGTCCAGTGAGAAGAGCACATACAGGAAAGATGTGGCAAAGATCTGAGGTGAAATATAAAAAAAAGTGAATTTGTTGCGAGTTGATACAATAAATATTATTGAGATTTAATGTGATGATATGTACAACAGTGCAATGAATTTAGGAGCTGGGTAAAAACCATTCCACCATGCAACACATTGCTGCTTCATTCAGAGAGAAAATGTAACGTGGTGATCAAAACCAAATGCTGCCCTTATGGTTAATTTCATACATGTCTAGAAGTTGTTAACTGTGCCTGTAGTGCAAATGTAACTGTTCAAATGGATATTGGTGATGAAAAATCACAGTCAGTAGAGGGTCTATTAGAACTTAAACTTCAATCTCACATGGATGTAAAAAATGTGACAATTGATCCAGGTTGTAGTAGCTACTGGGTAACGGTAAAGCTTTATGAGGCATATTTTCCATAATTATGTGCTTTTTTATTTGTGTCTGCTCTAAATTACTCCGGAAATGATCCATTGTATTGTAATTTCTCATAAATCAACTAATGACATTGAAAGGAATAGAGAGATGCACATAGTTGTCATGGATACACGCACTACCTGAAGCTCTATAGCAATCTGACCACTAATTCATTTCCCATAGAACTTAATGTTCATATATTACAAAATAAAAATAATTTTTGCATTAGCTTGGCATACAAAACACACATACTTCCATTCATTAGAGTTAGAGAAAAATTTTTCAGCTTTGAAATACAGGTGTTTTGCAGCATTTTGTTGAGCCTTGTGCTCCTAAACAGGGGGACTCCCAGGTCCACACCTAATAACATAGCCTCGCACTAAGAGTCCATATGCTATTTGTCAGTAGGAAATTAAATATAGGATATCAAAATTAAAGTAAATATTTTGTTCTCCACTATAATCCAGAGATTAAAGTTTATAAACTGTATAATGGAAGAAAATCAAACTGATTTACTAGCCAATGGGTGCATCTCAAAATATTTAGTACCCTATTTTTTATTCACCCACCAGTAGACTGGTTCTCTAGCTGTAAAATAATTAGTGGTCTGATACCTACAAGTTTGACACATCTTGGGACAGACCCAGTATTTTGGTCAACTCATTATGAGATGGAACAACAAAATGCCCACCTTTGTCTCTCCATTCCCTGACCCAGAGGTACGGGCCGTCAATGCACTTTCAATCACCTGGGAGGGAATATGGACCTATGCCTTCTCTCCAGTGGTTCTAATACTGAAACTAATACGCTGAGCACACACTGCAAAGTAATTTGGATTGCCCTCTACGATGGGGCAAATACTGGATCAATAATCTTGATTTAAACATACCCAGAAAAATGGTAGTGAACCCAATGCTGCCCAAGCAACCAAGGTTGCTATTATTCCATCTGTGTCCAGAGAAACTCCTCCTTCATGCCTGGCTCATGTTGGTTATGTCCTGCGTGAAAAGGAGTTTGGTGCTTCAGTCATGAAGAGGATCGCAACAGCTAGATGGTCCTCCACTTTGAAGTCATACGAGGGGAAGTGGCGGGTTTTCGATGACTGGTGTCACGTTAATGACATCACCACTATTAGCCTCCATTCCACAGCTAGCTAACTTCTTTCTGTTTTTCTTTGACGACAAGAAGCTAGTCGCTATCACAATCAAGGGATACCATTCCATGATCTCAGACAATTTCAGACATCATGGAAGAGACAATATTGGCCGCAGTAAGAATTTTTCTGACTTGCTATCCAATAATGACCATATCCAGACAACGCTTACTCACCTTGTTCCCAAAATGGAACCTTTCCTGGGTCTTGACGTGGCTCAACTCAGTTCAAGCCCCTGTCTTCCACCTCGCTTAAGCAGTTATCATACAAGACTTGCTTCCTGATAGCACTAGCTTCAGTTTTGCCAGGTGAGTGAGCTGCATGTGCTGTCCATGGATCTGAATTACATGCAGTTCCATTCGGATGGCTCAGTCATTCTAATGCTACAACCAGGTTTCGTTTAAAAGAACAGGTTACCATCACTAGGTAACCAGCAGATAACCGTTCACTGTCTCTACTCAATCGATCCATCAAGAGAGGTGAAACTGCAAGACCCACTATGTGACCTCAGATGCTGTCTGAGGCACACAGAGAATGTCCGCAATAGCCATAAAAGGCTATTCCTTCAAGTTAAGGCAGGAAAACAAGACATAACCTCACAAGCACGTGTGGCTTGGCTAAAGTGAGTTATTAAATCGGCATTCTCTGAACTCTCATAAGATCAGGTACAACTCATGAAGATTTCAGCTCATGAAAAGTGAGCTATTTTCATGACCCTGGTCTTTGAACATAATGTCTCAATTCAAGACATAGTAGAGTCAGTTGGCTGGTACATCCAATCTACTTTCTCCAGTGTCTATTTACCTGACATGGACTTGCAAAGGAGAGAGCTGAATCTCATTGGGCCACTGGTAGCTGCCCAGACATTTACCATTCCCCATCCATGAAAGCACAACCTCAGCCTTGGGCATGACCTTGCCACTTTCGCTGGATTTGCTCGGAAGTTTTAAATGCAAGGCAATAAGCAGGTGTGAGATCCCACAGAGATCTACCTACACATGTATAATAAAAAAAAATTCTATTGTGCTAAACTAGTGTTAGGAGAAGCTCATCCTTTCAGTAGAGCAACCATTGTGCTCCTACAGGGTGATTCTGGTAGAAGTTGGATGCTCAAGCATTTGGTCTTTCTCTTATCTCTTCTTCTAATGGATGGAGAAAGTGAATTTTTTAGTAAATTATGTTTCTCTGAAAATACATTACTACAGATTCCTTCCAACCCTCCCTGCAATTTGAGCATCCTGTTAAAGGTTTCACTCGGGGGCCCTGGGTGGCTGAGTGGTCTAAGGCGCTCGCCTTTACCGATCGCTGCCATCTCACCTCTGTCCGCATGGGTTCGAGTCTCGGGCTCGGCCAATGTGGATATGTGAGAAAGCTTGCCAGTTGCTTCCCGTGGGTCAGTGGTTCTTTCCGGGGTTTGCCCGGGTTCTTATTCCACCAGATAAAACTGGCTGCCATGTATAGCCTATCATTTGCTGAAAAATGGCGTTAAACCCACAACAACAACAACAACGGTTTCACTCAAGCTTAAACTGGTTACATTCAGAATACCAGTGGCCACCTAGCAAGGACAAAGGGAGTTAACCTGTAAGAGTTACTTCCTTTTATCTATTTGATATATAGACAGAAGACGTTTTTTTCCCGTCATTCAGGGAGGGCTGGATTTGGAGCTAGCAGAGAGTAATCCTAATGTTAATGTGATTGGGTAAGTATTTTCAGAGAAACATAGTTTATTAAATAAATATACTCTTTCTGACCTTGTGCTCCAACACAGTGTCATTTGGTGCCATATGTGTCTCTTGCACAAAGTGTTCTTATGCTGTTTTTGTTATATGTGAACATTTTCCAGATTGTTATTTCCAATATTTGGTCATTCTTGTCATTTCATATTGAACAATGATGACGGTATGTGCCAGTGTCAATGAAGACACGCATAATTTGCGTCTCTCTTGCACAGAGTGTTCTTCCAGTGTGGTTTTTATTATATGTAGACACTTTTGGATTGCTATTTCCAAATTTTGTTTGTCCTTGTCATTTCAGATTAAACAATGACGATGTGATGTGCCAAAGTCAACGATGACATGCATGATATATGTCTCACTGGCACAAAAAAGTTCATCGACTTTTAACTGCAGTATATGTGCAAAGTGGTCAGAAGGAATTTGGTGCATGGTTTTTGTGAGAAAGCTTGAAGAGACGGGTAAAGTCTTGGGCGATGGAAAGTGATGTAATCTTCAATAGTGGAGTCCTCCCGTATTTCAGCAGTCTAGTGGGCATAAGTCACCCCGCATATCTGAGTATGGCATTGGTGACTCTAAGTCCAGACTAATGTTATATTATTTAGACATGGAGAATCCTTTTTGCAATCCTTCCAGACTGTATGACATCATTCTCGCTGCCAAACAGCCAGTCCAGCTGTATTCCACAATCATGGAGCAGGAATCCATCACTTTGGCAAGCCATGCCATATACTGGCCAGCCTTACAATGTTATGCCAAGCTATACGGGCATCTGGTTAGCTGATCCTTTCATTTTGACACGTGGACAAACCGGACGGTTACCGGGTTGTCTGTCCAGCTGAAATCGAGCCAGCCAATAGTCAAGCCAACAAGCAAACACACTTACTGGCAATTCATACTGGCAAAACAAATCGTGGCATTTGCTTGGCTGCCGATGCAATCACTGGCTCAATTCTCTGCGGATTACCCATTGGTAAGATACCAAACCATACACAGGCCAGTTATTCACAGCATATCGATTGGCTATATACTGTGCCGCACATGAATAGTGCCTGATGAGGACAGCCTCTATAGTGAATGTGGGGATTTCCTCAGCCAGTTAGCATACTCCTATCATGGAGCATACATAGTTTCAGCTATAAAGTGGCTGTGGAAGAAATTTACAGAATTTGGCCAATCTCTGAGTGTCTAACTTCACTGTCCGCAAGCCAAGCCTATAAGAAGAAGACTTTGGTAGACTTGGAAGATGAGGACAATGCATCCTGTGTACAGTCATTGCCCAATCCAGAGTAAACAATAGCCAACAGATGTTTGCTCAATCATCTGGTGTATACAAACAAGCACCAAGCAATGCAGTGGTCCCAACAAGTTTTTCATTCAATTTGATAAATCAATTAATTTACCTATCAATTTAAGGGAAAAACAATATACCACCAATGACTGTTAAATCAGCTGTCATACAAAGCTGTTCAACAGACAATGCTATTGTTGAAATAAGCTTATCACCCAAATTGCCAGGAGTTGTTTTAGTCATTACCAGATACATATACCCACACACCCCACACCTGACATGAGCTTCAGATCACTTGGATCACACAGGTCACTTGTCATTGTGATGCTAAAGTTACATGTTCACATGCACTGTTGTTAAACACTGACTGGAACAGAACCATTTAAGTCGTAGGGGTGGAGGGATTTGCTTTTATAAACAAATATACTACTCACTGTTTTTTGCTCTGTGGTAGTGCAAAGTCATAGTTATCAACACGCATTTCAATGAATATAGGGCTTCTTTTGTTTATCAACCTGTGTTTTTTAGTGAATGACTGCACTGTTTTTTGGGAGATCACTCTTTATCCATGAAATCAAATGGTTTCAGGTATAGACAAATTCTGAAAATCAGTGGATTTCCCTGGACAAACAGCTTTACTGTTATTGCCCCTAAGATTGCTGTAATCAAAAGTATTCAAGTAATTTTGTCATATATATAGTTCTTATTTCATACAATACTTGTAACTCACCATCAGTCCTGCTGGTAAGTGTCACACATGTTAACACACTTATTTTTAATCTGTTTGAGATCAGCAAATAAAAGATAATTCAACAGTTTCTTTCTTTATGATGATAATGTTCCCCTTGTACAGTTTGTGGTGTATTACACCTACTTGAGTCTGGTAATAAGGATGTTGATTTCTTGGATTATGTTATTTCCGATAGTGACATTGTCACATCTGCAATACCAACAATTGGAAGATATTGTTTGTGTAATTAGCGATCGCCTGGAAGCAACTGATTTTTCTGTTACTTGATGTGACGAGGAGAGTGATGACTTAGTACCAGCCTTCTAGATAGCGTAGTGGACATTAGACTGTCCTTACAAGCTCAGGGTGACACACCTGATATTCTTTATGAGCATTTGAATGTCACTGAAAAACATATCGACAAAAAATCTCAGATTAATAAAAAACAGATGACTATTGACAATTTATTTCCGGCTTGTACATGTACGTGTATGTTGACACTTTCAACAGATGATAAAACTTGTTTACTACATGTACTTTCAACATCATTGACATGTAAATCAACATGGACACAAACATGAATATTTCTAAAATAAATGATGAATTTGAATATAAAATTTCTCAGTTCATTATAAAAAGCCCAGACCCCCGTGAAATTTTACAAACAATCTTTAACGATGCAAGGACAACAAGTTCAAAGTCTTCCATTTAGGAAGTAGGACATATTGTTGAATGACCAATTGATATAGTCATGGTGTGCAGTGATTGTACAAATGATTGATTTTAATATGTTGCAGGCACCATCTGACACACCACTCCCTGCACAGCCGCCTGGTATGGGTCATCCTCTGCAGCTGCAACAACAGCTTCCACACAGTGGGCAAGGTCAGCCTCAGTTTGGACAAGAACCTGTAGCCACTGGAACAGTACATCAACAACCAGTGCATTCACCTACAGTACAGTCAGGTGAGTAAGTCATGGAAGTTACTATTGAATACATATATCATCTTGTCATTATAAATTATGCATACCTGTCATATCCGTTTGAAAGTCTTGAAATGACAGCAAATCAAATTTATCTCTACACTGGATTGTTCAAGACAAAAAATTCACAATAAAATTCTACAACATTGTATTTTTTACAAACAAACAAAATTAAATGTTTCATTCAGTACATTTGTACATAATACTTAAACCTGTAAATTAAAATTGCAAACTTGAACCATCTTCAGTGTTCAAGCCCAAAATTTTGTACAGGGTAGTGAAAGTTAACAGTGAGGACAGATTTTTAAAAAAAACAAAGAACTAAGATAAAGTTGAGCAAGCTGAGAATTTTAGACATAAATTGAGATGTTAAGACAACTGAAGAACAAAATCTACACCTTTCTACTGTGATGCAAATCAAGACATCATTTGATGTAATTTAATTGCAAAAATATTATATGACAGATTTTAATCATTTATAATCAAAGATACTAAAGCTATGAATACCCAAGTGGGAAGTAAAACTGCAAATAGACTAAACACTTCTAAGCAGTTGTAACAGTTATGCTTGTAGTCAATAGAATGACAAATTAGGCATTATTAGTACACAAATATACCTACATCTATGCAATTTAAAACATAATCGGTAACTGGAAAATGTTTTAGAGAATTGAATTACCATCTGTACTCGTGTATAAGTCCATACCAACTGCAAACTGCATAGACCCAGATCTGCCATCGCATAATGCGCCGGCAGATCTGGGTCCTAGCAGTTTGTAAGGACTAATCAGTAGAACAAACAACATAGACCCTGATCTGCCGGCGCATTATGTGACAGCAGATCAGGGTCTATGTTGTTTGCATTTGGACCTGACTTATACACGAGTATATATGGTAACACACGAGTCAGCAATACAGAGTCTGACTTTTCAATTTTTAGCTCTTCCGGTCTGTTGTTCATTGTCCGTTTGTCTGTTAGCACAAGTTTCTTATTGCTACTCCTCCAAAACTGCATGGAGGATTGCCATTAAACTTTACACATACATTCATCCCATGATCTAGTTGGACCTAAATGAAAATGGTGCTGCTCAGATATCCAATATGGCCACATCAGTGGTCATCTTGAAAATATTGGTATTGCTACACCTCCTGCATGGATGGTCATATCAACATGGAGTTTTCACTCAAAGACTTCTTATGATGTCTAGTTGGCCCTTAATGAAAATGGGACTGATCTGATGTCCATTATGGCCACCACAATGATCATCTTGAAAATATTGTTATCGCTACTCCTCCTGAGTGGATGCTTATATGAACATTGGGTTTTCACTAAAAGACTTCTTATGATGTCTAGTTGGTCCTGAATGAAAATGGTGCCAATCTGATGTCCAGTATGTCCACCACAGTGGCCATCTTGGAAACATTATTATCACTACTCATCCTGATTGGAAAGTCATATTGCCATGGGGTTTTCACTAGAAGACTTCTTATGATGTCTAGTTAGTCCTAAATGAAAATTTTGCTGATCTGATTGACAATATGGGCATCACAGTGGCCATTTTGAAAATCTTGTTATGGCTACTGCTCCTGAATGGATGTTCATATTAACATGGGTCTTTAGCTAAGAGACTTCTTATGATGTCTAGTTGGTCCTAAATGAAAATGGTGCTGATCTGATGTCCAATATGGACACTACAATGGCCATATTGAAATTCTTTTTATTGCTAATCCACCTGAATGAAAAGTAATATTGCCATGGGGTTTTCGCTTGAAAACTTCTTATAATGTATTGTTGGTCCAAAATGAAAACAGTGTTGATCTGATGTCCAATATGGCCACCACAGTGGCCATCTTGAAAATATTGAATGGATGGTCGTATCAACATAGGGTTTTCACAAAACAACTTCTTAAGATGTCTAGTTTGTCCTAATGGTGCCATTTGGACATTAAATATGCCTGCCACAGTGGCAAGCTAGAAAATCTTGTTATTACTATTTGTCTTGAATGAATGGTCATATCCACATGGGGTTTTCACTCAAAGACTTGTGATGATGTCTAGTTGGTTGTAAATGAAAATGGTGCCGATCTGACTTCTAATATGACTGCCACAATGGTCATCTTGAAAACCTTGTTATGACTACTTCTCCTAGATGGCTGATCATATCGACATCATGCTTTCACCAAAAGACTTCTTATGATGTCTAGTTGGTACTGAATAGAAATGGTGCCAATCTGATATTGAAAATAGCCACCATGGCATCCATCTTGACAATCTTGTTATCATTATTCCTACAAAACGGAAAGTCAAATCAACATGGGGTTTCCACCAGAAGACTTCTTATAATGCCTTGTTGGTCCTAAATGAAAATGGTGCTAAGCTGATATCTAATATGTCCACCACAGCAGCTAATTTGAAAATCTTGCCATCGCTGAAAAATATCAAAGGGGGTTTTAACACTCTGCAGTTAAAAGGAAGAAATGATCTTATCTTGAATTCCTGGAAATTCTTTTCAGCCAGTAGAGCATCAGTCCCTGCGAGGGACTCTTGTTTACCTTTGTGCTTGGTAAAAGAGGCAGTTAGCTCTAGTACCACTTGTACATTGCAGCTGAAGCAGCTTTCTCTGAAGAAATAGACCTAGGCCAAATATAGAAAGTGTTAACACAATGACTGGAAGGTCACTCCCCCGTTCAAAACTTGTGACACCCTTTAAGTTTTGTGTATCATAAACTCTATTCTCACCACGTACATGTATCAGATGTGCATGTTTTTTCATCCTTACATTATGTTTTCCCAAATTTAGGCATATAATTACTTTAAAATGTTTAGCAAACTTGAACATCTTAATTGGAAAAGTATATGTTGGTCCATTATCTCTTCTTAGATTAAAATGACAATTATAAGAATCAAGAGTGTGTGCGATAGTTACCCACCAAGAATAAACTCTTACTCTGCTAGCTACTGCCTTTCTTCCTTTAGAGGGCAATGTCTGGCAAATGTTTATATGAAAGGTGTGCATATATAGTGTTTGTTGTAGAAAAGGGAAATAAATCTTAGAACCCACTCCTTCTTTTTCACAGACTTAATTTTCATCATGTTCAAGAAACCAAACTGTCCCTTTCAGTGTTAATCAGATCCTAAGTTAAATAAATTTATCTATTATGAAAGGAAGATATTTCCTTGACCATTTGCATCATTGTACTCAAGACAGAGAGAGATCCACCAATATTAAAATCAGTCTGACATTTGAGAAAATTAATGAAAATTATAGAAAAACAGGGGAAAAAATTATCATAAATAAATTGCAAGTTACAGAAGCAAGGTATGACACTTCACAGATAGTGATCATGCAACCTTATTTAGTTGTCTGGTTTTGTCCGGGTAGATGTACCTGATTTGACAAAATAGGAAAAAATGCAATATTTGTATACAAACTTTAGTATAAGATCCGTACATTTTTCATCCCTAGACTTTAGTAATTGCAATCATATAATTCCACTTTTGAAAGCTGAGAATTGTTAGTCAAACATTTATGTGCTCGAATTTATGACAGGTTCTTGGGGATGCTTGCTATTAATAGTACCGCTGAGAAAATGCAGTGCACAGCATTTTATTAAGCTATCCCTGAATATCTGTGTTTAAAATCCAATGTGACTAAAAATTGGTGCTGCATGTAAAAACTTTTAAAACTTACACAACAGACAACTTATTCCTAAAATTACAAACGAATTCAGCTGAACTGGCAGAAAAAAGGGTAAGAAAGGGCATGTGCATATTTTATCATAAATAATTGGTTTTATGTACATGTAGGTTGGTTCCATAGCACATAAAATAATTAGTTGCCTGTGACCATTTGCACTCATAGGGGGACATAAGAATGTTTTGGATAATTGGGATTAATGGTTAATTGCATACAACACTTTGATCATGGGCTTGACGTGCACGTTGAGGCCTTCATGTTTAACACTTGGAGCATGTGCATATTTGTATCTATCTTACATCATAACATATTTGCCTTTACATGCAACCTGTCATTATCTGTATGTAATGCAAAATCACTATATACAGGGGTTTACAATTTTAATAAAAGTTAGCTTGCCCGAAACATAATATCCCAATATGAGTAAAAGAAATAAGATAAAATATTGGATATTTTAAGGAAAGGGTTAGAATGCAGATATAGTTAGAAGAGCAAAAACAATTAAATTTTCCAGTCAGCTTGACTTTTCAATTTTTTTAAAATCCCTGCATTAAAGCTAGAAACTTCATCAAGTTTCCTTCTTGTTTGTTGTGCCTCGATGAGATAGCAGACTCATCTCATCAACTACATCAACAGCAATGAAATCCAGACTGTTTATGATTTATTTAAACTCACAGCTGAAGGATTTGTGAAGATTTATTTTATCCATTTACTTAATAGTTATCATCTAGACACATTGAAATCAGCGACATGCATCAAAATATTTGACAAGCCGACTTTTTTGATTGAGAACAGTTATTTGTATCCATTTAATTGTTTGCCAAGCAGTAACTATGTATCGGTCTTCTGTAATTATCACATAAACAACAGATCGTAAACACCGCTTGTGGGTGCTACCTTTTTGGTACATCAGTCGCGCTTTTAATGAAATCCTCCTGATGGTTAATCATTTGAGATGAGTGCCTTTTATTTCCAAACACACCTGTCAAAGAAATCTCACGAGTTATATTATTAACAATTAACACCTACTTACCTCAAAATTGGCAACATGCATCAAAACAATCTTTGAGAAATTGATTGTTTAGAGTCGGCAAGCTCACAAACTAAAAGTTGGCAAATCCTGGATTTGTACTAATATTTCTAATATTACGTTTAAAATGTAATGGATAAGTTACAATATAAATATTTATTCCTTATTTGTCAAAACTTGCTTTAAATAGTGTTATATATAATGTTTACATATTTAACTTTGTCCCTGATTGTAGGATGTAAACAAGTTTTTCCACTTCAATTACTGATATTTGTCAGGTAAGCCATATGATTTTCTAGAAAATTCCGTCAGGTGACCTGTGTTTATATATAGGAAGTTTGGTAAGCAGTATTTCATTCCTATTCTAAACATCAGTCTGTAAAGAAGCTATTCTAATAATCAGATGTTACAGTTGTGAAAACCAGATATAATTCAGAGATAGGAATTATTTATTTACAATATTCATTGGAAATACTCAAGTGCTCATAGATTTTAGGACTTTTTGGGATTTATGTGATTTCATTCGAAACATTCTGGATTACATCATTGTGGTACATCAGGACATTCAAGGCTATTTGAATTAATTCGGAACATTCTATATTTTTTTTACTTGTGATTAGTGCACTTAGGATTATTGGATTGTTTGGACTTTAATTCACATTATTGTAAGTGTTTTTTTTTTTTTTTTTCACTTTAATTCCTAGAAATAAATTGCTTGTTGATTTTACTTGATTTTGTTGGTTTCACTTTCTTTCTGTTACATATTTTTAGACCATAGAGTCATAACAATATTAAGTATTCACATTATCACGTCTGTGCAAGAAAATGCGAGACTGACCTTGATATTAACTACAAGATGGAAGTGACATACGATGGATGAAAGAAACTGTGGCCAGTTATGTAATAGAAGAATGTGGCACATATAAACACTAAATAAAGGTGCTGATATATGTACTGTGGTGAGATCACAGGGTATAAAACTTGCAGAACATAAAGCATTATGAATATAACATGACCCTTATCTCTCTCTCTCTCTAAATTTTTTTTACTTGCCCATGTGCAAGTACCATGGAAACTTGAGCTTGCCTGAGCCATATTTGAGCTTGTCCCAGGAGTCGGGCGAGTTGATTTGTAAATCTCTGCTGTGTATATGATTCAACCACAGGTAGATGTTTAAGATATTTACTTTGTACTCGGCTTAAGTATAAAATTAATGAGACAAAGAAGTTATTTTATCAAGAGCATAGGGTCAATAATTATAACTTGCTCCAAGATTTGGAATTTATTTATTTTTCACTGAGAATGCAAAGAAAATTCCATAAAGGGCAAAGAAATTCTAAACATTAAAAAATTAGTAAAATCCACAAAATTGCCAGTTCCACTACCAATTTGCAAACTCCACATTTTGAGGAGAAATCTACAAGTGTGTTCACCCTGGAGTTCCATCGATAATGACACTCACTCCGGTTAAATTTATCAATTTCCTTGTTTCAGTACTGCCTTCAGATCTTCAACCCAGTCTGATCCATCTGCCTGGGACCACAAACATGCACAATTCTGCAGGTAAGACCAATAAATCAGTCTTAATCTTTTGCATGCTAATTTATTATGACCGATTTTGCATCAGGACTGGATATTTGAAATAGCTGTCAGATACTGGGTTGGTGCAATGAAGAATTTAATTGGTTAATATATTCATCTATGTGCAAAAAAGATGATGAGTAAAAGAAGGGAGATAATCAGTTGTTTAGAAGGATGTTTAGTAGCCATTAAAAGGAGTTTTTGTATTGAATTTTGTACAATGTCGTAATCAGAATAGGCTATGTAATTTGTATGTTACTAAAGTAAGTAGCAGACTTTGCAGAAGGATGGCTGAAAATTCCAGAGAAATGCAGCAGATTTTGGGAGGTATACCGGTACAATGTTACCTGTACCGAGCAAGAGCTTAAAGTGAAGAACATCCAGTATACTAGCAGCCTTTTAACAGACAATGGGAGGTAATTATAATAGTCTCTTGAAAGAGTTACCTCCCATAGATGCTACTTTTAGCACCTATATTTTATGTATAGGGCAAAGATCTTCTTTTTTTTTTGTCTTTCCTTGGGACTGTATTTGGGAGGTAGCAGAAGTTAATTCCAGGTGTTAATTTCACCAGGTAAATATTCTCAGAGAAACATAATTTACACTAAATATTGCCTTTTCTGGCATCAGTGTTCAAGTTTTGTGTTAAAGTTTCTTCTTCAGAAATCTTACCCGAGCATTATATGTTTGGAGAACATCTACTACTCACAAATAAATCCTTCCCCTCCAAACTAAAAAAGACGTTAAAACTGTCTTTGGCTTGTTTAGCTACAATGGTGCAAAATTATTGTCTGCTTGCCTAGAAAGGCAGTCAGACAGACTTAGTCACCCCTTGGGCATAGGGGTTAAAGCCATGTACCTTAAGTTATCAGTTATTATTTCCACTCATGCTGGTGTGCACACTTCTTATTAGGGCCTCACAAATTCCACATCTTAAAGTGTTTTTCCAGTTTTGGAGCAAAGTATTGGAGTTTTCTCACTGGAACGAAGAATACTCCATCTGTTTTCTACCTTTTTCTTACTCCACCTTTCACTACTGGGAAATAATTTATTACTGCATTTGTTAACTTCATTGAGCAATAATTCAGCTATTGACATCTTAATTGTCTACAAGATAGATGCAACTACTTACAAAACTATTTCAGTACTGGCCCATTTTCTTGTTAACCTGGCCAGTAATTGACCTTGATTCATAATTTGCTTCACATATAGTTGTTTTCATTAATTTTTCTGAACTATTACATTGGTGTTACTGTTTCTTGCACATGTATCTTTCTTGGCTGATTTTCACCTGTATATGCCTTTGTTTTGCTCACTCTACTTAGAGGTGCCATGTGCAATGGACAAAGCTAAGTGCCATGAGTGCAAATGGTTTAAACTGGCAAAGCATAATCAGCCCAGTTGTATGGGGTGCAATTTGCACCATATGTGTGGCATTTATACTTGAGGAACCGAATATAGATGGGCGATCATTTTTACCAAGAAACTCTCCTAGGCCAGTGAGAAACGAACAATTGGAGACTCAGACGCTATTGGCATTACCACTGATGCCAGTTTGGTAGACAACTTTCTATTAAGAGAGTCTCTGAAAGCATAAAGTTCGCCAATTAAGAAGAAAAATTGTCTGGTGCCATTTTTACAGGTCTCTCACACAGCTCCAGCTCCACTGTTGCCCCTGGTGGTTCAGCCAGACTTGTAACTTACAGTGCAACTTTTGGGACCAGAAGCCTAGCTGGTCCAGACATGAAACTTCCCAGGATAGCCAGTACTGGAGTCCATCCCTGGACCTCACTTGGCACTGTTTGGCTAAGTATTTAACTTTGATGTGGTCATTTCCCATCAATGGCAGGACTGGCTACCCAGGATGGCCAGTACTGGCTGACAGCTATGGAATCTAACCAGCTATGGATCAGCTTGACACCAGCACCAGTTCAGCACCAATTGTCCACTACTTCCGGGACTGAGTATAGTATATCTAATCTTGGCTTGTCAGCATGGATAGTTCCTGACATCTGCTGATGGCAATACCAGCCCCAGTCCTGCCCTGGACACATGACTATACTCATCAGTTCTGGACTCATGATACATTCTTGCTGCGATAAAAAATGGACCCATTAATGGGCCCAGCCCAGTACTGGCCATGGTGACCGTCCAGTCCCAGATGTCCAATACCAACACAGTACAATGGAAGACACTCTGAATGAATGGCTGGAGATAATTATATCCCATCAAGGATGGACTTCTAGCCTCATTTGCTGCATCGCTCTGACATCTTCCATGACACCCTCGTTGCACCCATCACTGGATGCATCGATCTCTTTCATTCATCCGACATCAAAGTTTCAAGCTCACAGGCCGACCTGATGATGGTGAGAATGGAATCAGAGTTCCATGCATCAATTAGAGGAGTGTTTTGCCTACTACAACTGGAATTCTGCCACTCCCCACTGCCCCGAACAAGATTCTCGCATCCATTGACCTCCTGACCAAGAGAAATCAACAGCCATTTTAGCAGCTTCCCCAGTCAGGCTTGGTCACAGGTATCTTACACTGCTCAGAGAGACAGCTTTAGGACCCAAGCATCAACAGGCCTTTCTTCTCCAAGCACTGCCTACTGTCCAATTTCACTCCAGGCATACACAAATTCTACGAATCACACACGGCAGTCTTTCAGATAGAGGTCCCTGCCGTTTGCAAGGACTTTACAGGACTGGGAATGAATAAACCCACGTATGTATGCATGGACTTGAATTCCT
Source organism: Margaritifera margaritifera (assembly GCA_029931535.1). Lineage (NCBI taxonomy): Eukaryota > Metazoa > Mollusca > Bivalvia > Unionida > Margaritiferidae > Margaritifera > Margaritifera margaritifera. Next base: position 746,997 of record JAQPZY010001088.1, read on the forward strand.
TTTCATACATGCAGCAACTGATGTAAAATGTTGTAGTGATCACTTCCATGCTTGACTTCACAAGGCCAGTGGCGCCTTTCAACCTGTTATAGATCTCCGTTTGCTCAATCAATTTTTATGGGCCCCTCACTTCAGAATGGAGACACTGAGGTTGATTCTCGATACCATTTATGAGGCAGGATTTCACTATCAGTTTAGACCTTTATGATGTGTACTTCCATGCCCCAATATAAAATCATCTCAGAAGTTCCAGAGGTTTGTGTACAGGGATGCCATATACCAGTTCTGGCCACTCCCATTTTTTCCTGAACATCAGCTCATGGGTCTTCACAAGAATCATGGATAGTGTTATGTCACATTTCCAGGCCAACTCTACATCCATCGCCTCCAACTACCTGAAGTACACCCTGCAAAAATACAAGGTGAGTTACAATCTACATGAAGACACTAAATCCATCATAATTCTCTTGCTTGATCTTGGATTTCTTCTCAACAGGGATAAATCTGATCTCACCCCATCACAACACTTCATTCATTTGAATTCAATATCCTCTTAAAATGGGTGTCTCTTCCTCAAGTACATGTATTGAGCATCGTCTCAACAGTGACTTCCATTTGCTCAGAGAGTCGCATCTCAGCTTTAACCTTTCTGCATTTCCTAGGCCATCTTAATGTGAAGTGGATATTTTTGTCCAAGGCCATTTGTTTATGAGACCCCAGGAAGACACAGTGTTTTTGTGGATGAGCTTTCCCAATGGAATTGGCTGATGAATGATCTATTCACTGCTCAGATTTCAGCCAAATCTGTGCCTGCTGAGATGGACCTAAGGTAGAATTATTTGTGACAAAGTGGAATGCCAGGCTCTTGCCCTTCATCTCTCCCATACCAGTGGAAACCTAGGGCATTGATGCATTTTACCTGGACTGGAATAGTCTCATGACATATTCCTTCCCCCAATATCTCAGATCCCCAGAATCTTGCAGAAAGTGAGAGAATTGGAGTGCCAAATGATCCTGATCACTAACCTCAGGTGGGAAAAGTCATGGGTCAACGAATTTCTGAATCTAGTGGCAAAGATTCCATGAAAAATGTGCACCTGCTCAAGGAACCACAAATGCAGGTTTTCCTCCTGAATCTGGAGTTGCTGAATCTGCATGCATGGCTCATATGAAACCAACCCTTAGAAACTCTTCATAGAGCAAGTGCTGGACAGGATCACTCGGGCTTAAAGATCCATCACACTGAAAGCTTACAGTGTTAAGTGGAGTGTTTTCTTTCAGTGGTGTGAGCAAAAGTATATCAACCCTTTCAGAGCATCAGTACCACAAATAACTACTTTCCTTCTCTGGTTATTCAAAGAGAGAAAACTAGCCCATCACAATCAAGGGCTATCATTCCATGATATTGGACATGTTCAGGCATCATGGATATTGGTCAAAACAAAGACCCTTCTGACCTGGTCAACTTCAATAACTCCAAACTGCAATATCTATCTGTCTGTCCCAAATGGAACCAACTATGGGTTGTGACATAGCTGAACAAAACTCCATTTGAACTCTTTTTAAGAGCTTGAGTAGCTCCTCTTGTACCAAAACTGCATTCTAGTCACCCTGTCTATGGCAGGCAGAGTTAGGAAGCTTCATGCTCTTTCAGTCAAACAGAACTATCTACAGTTTTGTCAAGATGGCTCAGTTTCTCTCATGATGACCTCTGCTTTCATTGCTAAGAACAGGCTCCAACTCGTGGGCAATCAATCCTACATCTTGAAACCACCTTCTTCCTTTGACTCTTCAACCTAAGGGCACCTACAGGACCTTCTCAGGGCTCTGAAGTGGAACCTAAAGTGCTCTGAGAAATTCAGAGGAAGGAGATGTCTTTTTTATACCAGTCAAAGAATGTAGAGATGACATTATTGCACAGACATTGTTTTCATGGTTACATGGGTTATCTGTGCAGTATATGAGGAACTAACCCATAAGTAAATGTGTTTCTTATCAGTTTCGGCTCACAAGGTCAGGATGGTAGCCACAAGCTTAGTGTTCAAGCGGAAATGATCCTTTACTTCTATGATGCAAGCTGTGGGTTGAAGGTCAGAGTAGACCTTTTCTAGTTTCCACCTCAGGGACCTCTCAGTCCATAGAACTCAATTCTACATGGTTGATCTGACAGTGGCAGTGCAACAAGCAACCCACCCAGGTCCATCTGCAGCTTCGCAGAAACATGGGTCATTTGACTTTCCCAGGATTCACAGGAGCAAAATCTTGCTATCACATGACCTGCATTTTCCTATATACCAAGGGCTAGCCCAAGCCTGTAAGTTATTTATCTGAAGCTGCTTCATATATGTTAGGAGTCTGGGCCAACTCCAGGGTACGAAGATGTAACTCCATACTCCTCTTACCTATTCTCCTGATCTCATTGATAACCAAGTTTCTATTTTGCCTGTAAAGAAATCATTGCCTGGGATTTTTAGTACATTTCACTTGATCATACAATCGTTTTCTCTGCCTTAATAGTTTCCTAATTTCATTATGCATTCAAGGTGGATTGTTCTTGCGAATAGTAATACGTTTGTGTGGTACACATTTCCTTACTGTATCATGTATAATATCTATAAAATTCTCAGCACTGACATTGACATCATTTTCATTAATTACACTGTTCCAAGAGAAAGACATGAGTATTGAGTTGAACAGAGTATAGTTCCCTTGGTCGTATAACCAGATTTCTCTTCATAACATGAAAATTTAGGGATGATAAATTTTAAAGTAGCATATATAGGACAGTGATACTGAAAACCTTCAGCATAAAACGGATCCAAAATGTCAGCAGAGTGCACGAAATCAGGGTTTGAGACCAAAATAAGGTCAATCAGGGTCTCAGAATACTCTGTAAAATTCATTGGGTCGGTTATTAACTGGTGAAGATTACTTGACTGACACAACAGTGAAATTTTGTTATTTGGAATTATGCAATTTTCATTCAGATCTCCCATTAAAATTAAATAGTCAGGATTAGAGGATTGGGCTCTCTCTGTACTTATTTGAGACGCTCCCAAACAGCTATGTCGCAACTGGGCGGTCTGTATATTCCTGTGTCTCACAATTTCTTCTCTTTAATGTTTATTTCTATCCAGATACATTCAAGGTTAGCAAGGTCCAAGTCAGACCTCAGAATTGACGGAATATGTATTTTTTACATAAATAGCCATGCCACCCCCAAGTGTAGCCCTATCCTTCTATCCTTCCTAAAAGGTTCCGAGTAGTTTAAAATAGCTATTTCATAATTTAGAATACTTTGTTTGAGCCATGTCTCTGTGGATATCAATACATCAAACTCCTTCACATTTACCTGTATCAAATCAATTTTATGTCCGAGACTCTCATACTGCCACAACACGACATGTCACGTGAAAAACACAATTTTTTACTCACAACAATATCCCACCCACCCATGACATGGTCATAATTTGAAAACATGATTTTCAGTAGTCTTAGAAAAAAATAAAAAATAAACAGAGACAGACAGAGAATGATACATTTGTTGACCACCATTATATATGTCCCTAGCATGTAGTCTGTATAAACAGTAAACAGTCCTGCTTTGAGCCCATGTAAAACTGTCCCCGAGGCAGTTCATATGGCTTTATACAATAGATTATCATAGAGGTAATTAAAAGGTAAGGTGGTCACATACAAGAAACCACCATATCACAGATTACTTAATTGGCTGAGAATAGCTAGAATGAAACCTTGTTAAATCCTTTGAAGACTGCTTTGGGAGAGTCCATTAGGCTAATTTGCATAGGTAAAGTAGAACAACCCAATCCGTTTGAAGCTATAGGTAAATCAAAGAGATGCTTGCTGAAGAACAAAAGTTATCACACATCATTGCCTTGAATGACAGTTTAAGCCATCTTTATTATAGATTATTGGCAAGTTCATGATAAGCTGCAACGTTTCTTTGAACTCGAATTTCACTCCATATATAAAATGCAAAACACAATTATTTTGGTAGTCGGAATAGTGTCCAAGTGTGATTAATTTTTGAAGGTAAAATGTTGAAATGCAGCTGTGATTCAATAAAGGATGGACCATCTGCAAAGTGAGCAAAGCCCAGCGAAAAAAATTTTGAACACATTGCAAACACCATATTGACATCAGTCATTCTGGAGTGTATGACATCTGTTGACATAGCAACACCTAGTCTGATAAATCAGCCCCCCCAAATCTGTTGATACTGATGGACTATCAGTAGTCCATCAGCATCAACACAGATTTGGGGGTTGATTTATATCGGACTAAGCAATACCACCCAGCATATTTGACACACCCTCAGAGCAATGCAGATGTAGAAATAATAATAATAATGAGGACTTTGTACAATGCCTAATCTTTAGAAGCTCTAAGCGTTTTACAACATTATATAACACATAAAAACATATATAAAGACATGATTACAAAAACAAACACCATGAAATTAGAAAACAAAATGCTGAAAATAATAAAGGTAAGTCTTTAAGTCTGTTCTTGCAGTCGAAATAGGTGAGTTTTAAGAGCACTCTTGAATGAGATCACAGTGTCCTTTTGTCTAATTTCAATGGGCAATTCGTTCCACATAGCTGGGGCTTGGTATGCAAAAGAATGTTGTCCTTATGAATTCGTTTTGATAGTGGAAATAATGAGAATACGAGTGTCCGAAGACGAGCGTAAGTATCTTGCTGGGGTGTACTCATGGGTGAGGTCAGATAGGTATTTTGGACTGGAGCCAGTCAACGAAATGTAGCATAGATAACAAATTTTGTGTTTGATTCTGGATCGAATTGGTAGCCGGAGTAGATTACAGAGCAGAGAGGTGTGCTTGGTTCTTGGTACTCTGAGGATAATCTGAACAGCTGTGTTTTTAACTTTTTGAAGTTTCTGTAGTAGATACTGAGACGAACCAGATAGAAGTGAATTGCAATAGTCTGGTCTTGAAAGTACTAAAGAACACACAAGTGTTTTAGTGGCATCAACTGAAAGAAACTTGTGAATAGAGCTTATGTGTCTCAGCTCCAGATACGCAGCCTTGTAACACCTAGGTTTGTACTGACATTGTGAATTTAATGTTGGTGCTGCTGATACTTATTGTTTGAGGTAATTGATGGGAATGAGAAAGTTTTTGTGTTGTGATCAGAATGGCTTCTGTTTTATCATCATTCATCTGCAGCTTGTTATATGTCATCCATGACTTCACATCAGAAATGCACTTCTCTACGCCTTGTATGGTAGCATCAACTTCAATTGGGTGGCTAGATTTGTATATTTGGGTGTCATCAAGATACAATTGGTGAGACACTGGATGATGGTCAATGACACTTGAGAGCGGCTGAGTGTATAGAATGAAGAGAATGGGTCCAAGAACAGAACCCTGTGGAACACTAAAACAGATCAACCGGGCTGAAATGTTTTCCATTTACGGACACAATTTTTGTCCTGTTGACTAAGTAGTACTTGAACCATAGTAAGATCATTTTCTATGCTGAGAAAAATTCAACACATGATCTTTGGAGAAGTTTGAACAACAGTAACATCTAGTCTCAAATGACTGCAAAGATGAACACAAATGATGCTTACATTACCTTCACCCCCGAACTATTGAGAGCAGCAAAGACAGCATCTAATTAAGAAAATATTCTACTGTCCAATGGATTTTAAAGACAGAAACTTGGTATATTTTTTTTTATTTATTTAATATCTGTCTTGGTTCTGATTATGTGAATGTTGGTATATGTGTGTGGTGATGGTATTGGACAATGCTAAATATACCAACTATTTTTTGTTTGTAAGTGTATTAAATGCTTCAAAGAAAACATGTTATTTTCCTTTTTTTTAAAATAAATTTGAATTTCCAATAATTTTCTATAGGTTTATATGAAAAGACAACTTATTCTCAATTGGATAGCATCATTTTTTGGGGTCATGTGCACTGAGCCCCCTTGGGACCTCAAAACACACTTTTCGAGTCTTCAAAACCCCCCAACACTGTCTGGGACTATGGCAGGTATGTACATTAAAGTGCATAATATCAAGAGACTCTGTACATTAAAGTGCATAATATCAAGAGACTCTGTACATTAAAGTGCATAATATCAAGAGACTCTGTACATTAAAGTGCATAATATCAAGAGACTCTGTACATTAAAGTGCATAATATCAAGATTATTTCTCCAGGTTTCCGGACCAGGGTTAGGTTCTATCCCTGATATCAACAGAAGGATACTTAACCAATACATTAATACAACAATCAAAAACTATATTGCCGGTGAAGAAAGATATAAAGCTAAATGATGTAAATAAGTGTTAAGGTGCATCAAATCATACAAAGAAAATAAACTGTAGTTAACAGTTGGAATTACATTTGTACTGATGACATAATATAATTCTAGAATATGTTAAATAACTAAGTCCAATACTGCCACATTTCCATTTATACAAGAGCACCATTAATATTATTATTCGATCAATGCAACCGCGTACATTTGCATGTAGGACACAGTGGAACAAACCTATGGCCATTCCATACTGCATTATTGAGATTGACATTAAGTTATGCCCTCAAGAGGCGAAAAAGCAGATTTGCCACAGGTGTTCACCGCGTCTGCACATGTAGACTTCATGAGTGAATGCAGTTACAAATAAACACATCTGTATAAACTCATCTATAAATCACAACCGGCTTGTTGCAAGTATATTTGTACTTGGATATTAATATGAACTTAACTAATTGTGCTGCAAACATGAGAAACATAGTGAAATAGTGTCCTTGATAAACATTCAAGACACCAGACCTTTGCTTTTAGATATACAATTTTAGAAATAAGAACAACAAATATCAAGTAGAACATGGCAAAATATAATGTTAGGAGATAAGCAGTTACAGGTAAATGGAACAGAGTCCCCCATGTGCCAATTCAAAGAACTGCAGTTTATTTTCAAAGAGTTATTGTCAATCATTTTGACTAATCAGAGAGACGATCTGATGTATATGTTTTCTCATTGTGGCTTATATAATGTGAAAGAAAATACACAAGATCATGCTTCTGCATTTGAATGCACTGTATTTTCATAATTCTTTCCAGTATAGATCATTTGTTTTCTTTGTTTTTCTTTTTTTCTTCTTTTTTTTTTTTTTTGCTCTATTGATGACCATATTTACAGTAGGTGTAGAACCAGTGCTTTGAATTTCTTAAATTTCTACAGGATCACAGTTCATGCCATAGCGTATTGCAAATTCCTTCACTATAATCTATATTTTAGCAGGTCCTTTGTTCTAGTGATATGTCACTGCTGCATACATATCAGGGACAGGTAATACCTGCATACATATCAGGGACAGGTAATACCTGCATACATATCAGGGACAGGTAATACCTCCATACATATCAGGGGTAGATAATACCTGCATACATATCAGGGGCAGAGAATACCTGCATACATATCAGGGGCAGGTAATACCTGTATCAACTTTTATAAGGGTATTACTTTTAAATGCAATTATTTGTAAATGATGAAACAGAAATTTTTAATAACTAATATGGAGTTTTCAGGTATGGAGGATCAAAAAATAAGTTTAAACAAAAATCTATCACTACACTAATTTGCAATTTGAAACATGAGTTGTTAGCTCTACGGGTGGTATACCAAAAGAGATTTTGGGATGACTTGTTGTTTGTCATCTGTTGTCCATCTGAATGTTAGCACAAATTTGTTATTACTACTCCTGCTTAACAACATTGAGGATTGCCATGAATCATCCCAAGGTCTAGTTGGTCGTAAATGAAAATGGTGCCACTCAGACATCCAATATCAATGTCACAGTGGCCATCCTGAACATCTTGTTATAGCCACAGTAATTTCTCCTGAATGGATTGTCATATCAACATGGGGTTTTCACTAAAAGACTTCTTATGCTGTTTAGTTGGTCCTAAATAAAAAGGGTGGCAATCTGACCTCAAATATGACTGCCATGGTAACCATCTTAAACATTTTTTTTATAACTGCTGCTCGTAGATGGATGGTCATATTGACATGGGGATTTCATCGAAAAAACTTCTTATGATTCAGTATTCAGTATGGTCGTTATGAATGCAGGAACGTTGCTGCTCCTCTATGTTCATCTCTGATTCGTCTATCTCAGCTTGGTTGAATATGATACTTCCAGTGTTTATGTATTCTCTATACTTCACACTAAAGGCTTCTTTCATCGGATGGTCTTTCCAGTATTGATCTAATCTTCTTTCAGTTGTTTTCACTTGTGTGGCATTGACTACATATTCTGGTAAACTGTTCCTTATGTCTGCTACTCAGTTGGTGAAAAAATGTTTCTGTAGGTCAAGACGGCAATGTTCCTTCTGAACTTTTAGTTTATGTCCACAAATAGTTGTATTAGGGTTTAACTTAAACAGCTCGGCTGATATTTTCTGATCATAAATCCCATACAAGATCTTAAAAGTCTCTATCATGTATCCACGCAGCCTGCGGTATTTTAGAGTTGGTAATTTCAGAATCCGTAGTCGCACTTCATAAGTTTATCCTTCAGATGAGGTAACATTTTGGTAGCTCTTCTTTGCACATTTTCTATTGACTCAAAGTCTTTCTTTTTATACGGACTCCACACACCGTTGGCATATTCTGAGCGAGGTGTGACAAGGGCTTTGAATAGTAGACAGAAAGATTTATACTCTAGGGAGGTGAATGTTCGTGTCATAATGCTGACTATCTGATTGGCTTTGTTGACCTGAATCTAAATATGTTTGTCAAATGCTAAATGTTTGTCAGTATTAACACCAATGTCCTTCTCCATCTCTGCCACATCTGCATAATGTGCTGGCAGATCTGGGTCTATGCAGTTTGTAAGGACTAATCAGTAGAACAAACAACATAGACCCTGATCTGCCAACACATTATGCGACGGCAGATCAGGGTCTATGTTGTTTGCATTTGGACTTGGCTTATACGCGAGTACAGATGGTAATTTTTCATAATGTGAGAGAATCTTACACTTGTGTACATTTAAAATTAAATTTATGAAATTCAATGAAAAATGTTAATCTTTTACTTTTTTACTTGCCAAGGCTGACAAATGATAAAAATTATTTGAATCATTTCATACATTTTGTTGAAAGGGAATGCTCATAAAACATCAAAAAGATTTTAAATTTGACTAAGGTCTTCTTTATGTGATTTCAGATATGATTGTGACTGATATACCATATAAATTGTTCAATAAATTGAGTGAGAAACTGTGTGGAAGAGATCAACACAACTGGAAGAAACTGGCCAATGCAATTCCTTTTCTGACAAGAAAAGATGTCAGAAATATAGGTAAACCCAATATAGGTAACGCTGCATGTTTAATATCCATGCTGATTGTGTCCATCTGGAAGTGGGTGTATGCATGTGTATGTAATGTCACTCAGCTCCTCCTACACCATATGGATAATTTAAGGATACTTTGGAATATAATTGGGGATTGTCTGTAGATATGCACTACCATTTTAGAAATGTAATCATTGCCCTGGAGCAGAGGTGAGTCACTTGCATAAATGTAAAAAAGTACAAGAGGGTAATGATAACTGAGCAAAACACAGAGATATGCTACTTTGATGCAGATTTCTATTTGAAATTTGTATGTCACTTATGCAAGTTGCAGATGGCATATTTCTTTGGTATTGTGATGTAGTCGTATGTTTTTGGGGGAGTGTGGGGAGCATATCTGAAAAACTATGTTTCTGCAATAATAACAAATAAAGGTCACGTAAAATGAGGTTTTCATCGTCGCTGCAGTTAATATTATAAAAGGAAATACATGTAGTTGTCAAACTGTACATTGCAGTGTCTGTCTGTTTGTCTGCCCATCCCATATCAATTTCATGTCCAAACTCTTTCAAAGTCAATATCTCTTGTATCTTGTATCTTGTATGCATCAAAAGGTTATCATTATATACTGCAGACAATTTTACTGGTGGGTTTCAAAAACGTCCCTAGAAATTGAAGTTCACCCAAAATGAGTTTATATACAAGTTTTTATATTGATACATGTCAGCTCATGCGATATTTCGTTTCTCCGCATTTCATGGTGGAGCATTTAATCCCCTCCATGCTCACTCTTCATTGTAGCTTCGTGGTGGAGGGATAAATATGTACAAATCACCACTGCAACTCAACAGGCAAATGTTGTGCAACTCCACCATGGAGGGGGCTAGTGGACATTATTGATTGACATTTGAATAGCCAATGCATGAAGACCACCCATAGAAAGACTGAGCTGTCAGAGTAATTTAGAGTTGAATACCAGTTGAAAAATCAATCATCTTTATGTAGATTATATATTTGGACAATTAAAAAAAATCATTTCAAAAGAGTTTGTATATTCAATACATGTGTGTTTGAAAAGGTTGAACTGCTTCTGTGTAATATTTCTTTTTGCATTTATTGCAGATGTCAAAAATTGATGTTTATAGTTTATACAATGTAGCCCAAGAATTTTACATCACGATCAGTGAAAAGTAGATCACTGACACTTCTAGGAATATTATCTTTTTACATTATTCAAAGAAATCTGAACTAATTTATGCACTGACTTGATGAGACTCACACCTTTTGGCTTCTCTTGAAATGCATAAAATTATCCTATTGTTACAAAGGAAAAGTAATCCTCTGATATATGGACAGTTAAATTCCAAATGACAACCACTACTGTTTAAAATAAAGAAAAGAACAGAAAACACCAAATTTACACTGAAATGTGAACCATATGCTTAGTCCTTAAGCAATAATGGTGATACACACTGGTGATAACAGCACATGTTCACAAGGTTGAATAAATATATATGCAATAGGGCCTACTGCATGTGGTTTTACCCAAACTGTACAGCAGAATGTGGCCTTTGAAATGGGCAGGTCTTAAATTTGCACATGGCTGTACAGTGACACTTGTGCATCCTTTGGATCCACAATGACTGCTCATACATAGGTAATTTAGAATATAATGAAATTCAAGCTACATCTTTGTACTTGCATAAGTCCTAAATATGACATTAAAATTTTTATCTGTCTCCTTTTTTGAAAACAACCCACCGATTCAAACTAAAAATATATTTAATATCTTAAATAGAGAAGGAAGTGGTAACACCTCATACAAACCCAAATACAACAACAATAAACTGAATTTTAACAAATCTGAAGTTTGTATCGGTGAACATAAAACATCAGAGGTAAGAAGCTGGAGTTACTTTATTTTATAGATGTTGAAAAACCAGCTATCATGAGTATACCAAGAAACTAAACTTGATAACTTACTCACTACCTCTGAGTTATATCCAGAGGAATGTAATTTTAATGTATATATGAATGATAGAACTTTACATGGTGGAGGGGTGTTATTACTGGTACATAAAGATCTTACACAGATGCCTCTGACCAAATTGGACAGTGGACCAGAATCTGTTTGGGCCAAAGTCGTAGTGAATGGACAATCCCACTACATAGGTAGTTGGTACAGAGGACCTAGCACTCTCTGTGATGATATTCTTTTATTGAAAGAACAGCTTGAGAAGAACAGACATAAAGCCCATATATATGTTATGAGGGATTTTGATTATCTGGGGAATACACTTAGTAACTTGGAGGGCGAGTTACTGATTGATATTATGAATAACCATGACTTAGAACAAATAGTCAACTTTCCAACTCATGATAGAAATATATTAGACCTCGTCCTGACCTCATTACCAGGCAAATTCTCAGACATTCATTCACCTGACCAGTTTAGTGACCATGATGTTATAGCTTATATCCTGTCTATACAAGTACATGCAACACCTAAAAAACAAAAATGTTGAAAATTCTATCTGTTTAGCAAAGGAAAGTTTGATGCAATGAGATATGAAGCTAGCACCATTGCAAAATTACAATATTTAAATTATCTTGAAAACAAAAGGGATATTGAAGTAAACTGAAAAATTATAAAATCTTTTCTAACTTCTACAGATGAAAAAAAGTTCCTTGAAGATTGAGTAGTTCAGATGCATCAATGCCATGGATTGGAAACAAAATTAGAAGCAAAATGTACTGGCAGTGAAAAATTAAGAACAAAATCGAAACAGTTAAGAGCTGAAATTCACTTTTTTATGGGCTGAAATTAAAGAAACATTAAATATTCAATAACAATTATGTCAGCAACATGATTGGAAACATAACCTCAGATTCAAAATTATTCTGGAAATACATCAACAGCCAGAAAAAGATTCCCAGGGCATTCCTCCACTTAAGACAGATAGCAAATTAGTAGAAGCAGATGCAGAGAAAGCTGAAACACTGAAGACCTAATTCTGCGGTGATTTTACCCATTTCAGTTACATGGCTTCACCTTGTATATTTTCTAAAGTATCAAAAAATGAATAGTATAGTAGTAACATGTTTAGGAGTTCCGAAGTTGCTGCATATTATAAACCCTTCAAAAGCTTGTGGTCCTGATGATATACATCTACAAATACTTAAGGAACTGTCTTCAGAGTTGGCACCAGTGCTTACACACAGCTTTCAACAATCTTGGAGATTTGCAACATCCCAAAGGATTGGTCTCTAGCAAATATATACCCACTGTTCAAAAAAAGTGCTTGCACAATGGCCAGTACTTACTGTCCAATCTCACTCACCAGTATTCCTTGCAAAGTGCTTGAGCATATTGTCTGTTTTCGTGTTATGAAGCACTTAAAAAACTTTTGTCATATCTAATAAACAACATGCCTTCTGGAAATTACACAGCTGTGTTGTGTTATTGATGATTCAGCTAAACATTTAGATAAAGGTGACCAAGTAGATATTTTTGTAATAGACTTTGAAAAAGCTTTTAATGCTGTCCCCCACAAATTGTTAAAGAGTAAATTATTTAATTATGGAATTGCAGTCAAAACTCTATGCTGGATAGACTCTTTTTTTAAATGTTTTCAACAACAGCGTGTGGTGGTAAATTGTTCCAAATCTGGTTGGTCCAAAGTAAATTCTGGAGTTCCTCAAGGCACAGTACTTGGACCAGTACTTTTCTCCTTGCACATCAATGACATCATGATTGAAACTGAATCAGAAATTTGCCTCTTTGCAGATGACTGTGTGTGTTACAGATCAGTTAGAACCCAGCAGATACCATGATGGTGCAAATTGACATCAATAAACTTGGACAGTGAGCATGAAAATGGGGCATACGATTCCAACCTAACAAATGCAACATAATGCAAATGACAAGAAAGAAATGCCATAAAACAGTATGTCATATTCATTGGAAGGTACTTTAGAAAACCTCAATCAAATACAATATTTGGGGGTCACAACTACTAGTAATCTGAAATAGAACCTTTAAATTCAAGAATTTTGCACCAGAGCAAATCCTACTTTAGGCCAATTAAGTCATAACTTATCATCTTGCCCACAAAATGCGAAAGAATTAGTTTTCAAGGGTTAGGTCAACCTGTTTTAGAAAATACTTGTACAGTTTGGGATTCCCATTCCCACTTACAGGGTGAAATTGAAAAATTCCAAAAGCGAACAGTCAGATTTGTTACATCCAATTATGACTATACTCCAGGAAATATGACCTCAGCATTGAATAAGTTGTCTTGGAAACCATTAAACCAACATAGACTGGAAAATAGATTAATGTTTTTCATCAGAAGGTTTAAATAAAACAAATAAAAACTACCCTGCTACAATTTAATCAAACCAAAAAGAACCAGTAAAATCAACATGAATATAATTATATGATACCATACATATGAACTGATAGTTAACAAATTCAGCTTTTTCTCCAAAACAGTCAAAGATTCGAATTCATTATCACAAATATTATTCACAGCTGCTGAATCCTCAGAAAACCAAACTAAAAATATTTAAAAATTAGTATGGACATATATTTTTCTAAACTAAGTTTTTATTGAAAATGTTGATACTGCATGGTGCAACAATGTCATAATGATGTTACACGAAACTAATGAAACTCACAATTAAGATGTGTTCTGTACGGGACCAACCATTTAATTTTGAGGGAGGGGGGATACATGGCTGACATTTCTTTCTGACTGAGATTTTTTTTTTTTTCTTTCATCACAAGATAAAAGATTTTTTCAAACAAAAATGATTTAAACTAAAATGAGGGTAGAATAAGATATTTTTTTTCTACAAATTAGAGAAAGACTGTTGTTTTGAAGCTTTTAAAAAAAAATCCCAGTCCCCATGCTCCTTAGAAAATTAAATGATCTGTCCCTAACAGAGACTTGACTAAAATGGATGTTCTACAGAGTAGCCATTGTCAGCACTATTATATAATATTGACTAGAGTTAGCATCAAAAGAGGATGTCAATTTTGGCTTGGGAATGGTGTCATTTATATTACACAAAGCCATGAGACTTGGAGTATTCTATTTAACAGTCCCAATTATAACCCAGCAATTAATAGCACAAGTTTGATAATTGTCCGTACTTAAACTGAATTACATTTATTGCTGAAATGAATAATAATGTGGGAAATTGTCATGATTCCAAGACTTCTCTCTCTCTCTCTCTCTGTGATGATTAAGTTTCAATCTCAGATGTTCTGAGATTTTATTTTCCAACAAAGAAGGAGAAGCACCTCAAACCAACAGTTATAGCTTGGTTATTAAACTAATTGGTAACTCATTTCTTTGAATAGTATTTAGCATGTTTCATTTCATGGATTAATCTTGACAAGTACCCAAAATAAAGAATACAAAAGAACAAAACTATGCCTTCCACAAACAGCAGTCACTTCAATGGTTAAAACAATTACTACCACCTGTATGAGCACAAATCAAACACCTGTCAAGATCATCACTTAAACTCAACATCAAAGGGAGCCAACGCAGCCAACAACACCTGAGATAATCGGTTATTAAAGTACATGCCCTTAAAACACTGTCCATAAAGTTGCATGATCAATTACTTTCTTACGACCATAGCATTAACACAGTGGCTTAAGAGTGGTAAATGCAACTTTGATCCCTGTTGGTTTGGATAATGTCATTCTACATGGGAATCAAACATGTGACCAGCTGCCCCTTGCTCAATACAGTTAGCAAGTAATGTCTACATTTTATGTGTTCAGAGCCCATCAAAGTCCAAAAATCCCAATTAAATTGAAAAACAATGGAATTCATTTGTTTATGCCTGCCTCACGTATGAACCAACTTTAACCACTTGACTTTACAATAAATAAAGACTACAAAGAAGAATTAAAATCACATTTGTACAACTTGTATGCTAAACAGGTCATATAGACCATCAGGGAAAATGAAGATGTCACTGGTGAAGATCAGTGTACTGTATTAGTGGACCTGCAAACCTCATCAATCAAGCCGATTCCTGCTGAATAGATAGTTGCAGCTTATGCGAAAATGTGTGAAAGACCAGATCTAATTATCCATGACTTTCAGAATGCTGGACTTGTTTAATTCAACAATTTCAGGATTATTTACCTGACAAACATTTGTGTGTACCACGAAACTTGATTGACAGGATTTTGATACAGTAGTTTTGTCCCAAAATTAGTGAAGTGTGTGTGTTTTAATACTCTGCTGTAATTAGTGTATATACAGAGTGGTTCATTAGTAATGTAATTAGTAATTGTGCTTCAAGCTATAGTTCTAGCATTTTACAGTCTTTTTGTTCATTTGGATTAAAAAGGCATGGATAAAATGAGATATGCTTTCAGGAGGATTTAATTTTTTCAGCAACAGTTGCATTTGAATAAGTATTAAATCTAATTTTCATGTACTAGTATCATTTATTATTCTTTCTTTTATTTTCAGCAATACTAGTGTTTCAACATCTTATGCTTTTTCTTGTTCCTCTCTATCCTAACTTATCTCACAAACATATTGAGTTAAGGCTGTGATGGAAATTACAACTATGGATACTGTATAGATACGTGTGCATTGAAACAGTATAAAATGCTTTATAATTCTGTTTTCAAGGGTCTAGGAATGAAACATAGTACTTAAATGGAGAGGGACTTCATCATATGTGACTAATTTTTTGCTGGGTCTTTAAATTCGAGGTTTGGGGCAAGAACAAAATCCACGAAAATTGGTACTCCATGAAAATTAGTGATACTATTGTATAATACAAGTCACATGGTGAATAACAGACCTTTCAAGTGCACTGGATCCAGCAAGAAATTGTGTGTCAAGAATTGATTAAGATAATTGTAAAAAAACTGACAATGAACAGTGCAAAACTAGATTTGTCACTACCGTATACACTTATGTATAAGTAAGGTCCAAATGCAAACAACATAGACCCTGATCTGCCATCGCATAATGTGCCAGCAGATCAGGGTCTATGTTGTTTGTTCTACTAAGTAGTCCTTGCAAACTCCATAGACCCAGATCTGACAGCGCATTATGTGACGGCAAATCTGAGTCTATGCAGTTGGTATTGGCTTATACGTGAGTATGTATCATAGCCTAAGTGCTTTCAACTCTCCTTGAGTCTTTGTCAAAGGCAATTATAAAACAGAAATAAACAACATACATATATATATATATATATATATATATATATATATATATATATATATATATATATCATAGAAAGATTAAGGTATGAACTTTTCAGTATCAATTTATTGTCCCAGATGTTCTTGAGAAAATATAGGACAATTGTATCCTCCAGCATGTTGTAAGAGACAGTTAATGGTGGCAGAAGTTGTGCTGGCTCAATGGTTAGCATGCCAGACTTCCGAATGAAAAGATTTGGGTTAGAATCCTGCAATCAGATCAGTCCAGGTCGGTTACTGTGGTGTGTCCTCAGGCAAGGCATTTTGTTCCAATTGCTATGGCACTAAATAACCTACTTGTGTTGCTGTGCTGTAAAACACCAAACCAAGACAACCTGTAATAGTATAACTCCTAACAATAAATAACTTTTTTCGTATATTAGGCTTGGTAACCTTGTGGCCTTTATAGCATCCTAAGACATACTTTTGACTTCTTATACCCCTGCTTTGGTCTAGGGGTAGACAGTAATCCTTTTGCCCATGCATCCTTCTGTCAGTTCTTCTGTCCAGCAGTCATTAACACAGCAGTTTTGATGGATTGCCATGAAACTAAATATTATGATCATCACCTAAAAATGCATACATCGACAAATCACTTTGGTCCCACACATTTTTTTGGAGCTATTACCTTTTTTCTTATAGCTTATCGTATTTACTGTATATCTTGGGACAAGATAAAATGAATGATTTTTTTTCTGTCGCACAACTTATGGTTAAACTTTTTTTCAACTAGATCATATGTCCCACCACTTTAGAACCGAAACAAATTGTGTTGAATTTGCCGCCCCCTCCCCACCCTAGCACTTCATGTTACAATAAGGTAGGTAAATTAAACGTTTATTTGATAATAAATTGAAAGAAACTAACCTTGTACTGTTCTCATTTATTTCTCTTTTTTGTTTTTCATAAGCAATTTATGTATAAAAGACACAAATATATTCACTATCACTAACGTATCCACTAACACCACATGGTCCAGTAATGTAGAGTAGCAGTCGTGTGTATCACTTTTGTCAGGTAACAACATTGACACATTGTTTTATTGATGTGAATATAGATAAACGAAACACGTTTGGTTGTCCTCAGAAGTTTGAATACCGGTATATTATCAAACTGAAAATTGGATCCAGCAAAATCACAAACAATAGAAAGAGAGAGACAGAGAAATAACAGTTCTGATTGCTTGAAGGCACCAGCAATTCACGCATGATATGGTGTTTGGTGCAAAATAACCAAGAGTGTATTATATCCAGGTTAACAATATAACAATATTTCGCAAATAAAAATCATTATTAGGAAATACATTCACCGTGAGAGCAAATGACAATATTTTCGCTAGCATGGGATACAGAACGTATTCTTAAAGACAATTAATGCCGTGTATACTATTTACCCTGTAAACATCAATGCCTGTTTGTATCAGTTATGATTACAGATGGCAAACCGGGTGGTGAATAAACACAGCTGGTAGCAAGCAATAAACTCATTGTTTCAGCGTACCAGGATATCAAATACAAAGTTTATTTTATTAGAAAGCAAGCAGACCCTGGAAGCCGACTTTGGATTCTTTTAAGTGTGCAGATTTTTTATATACAAAGTCGTCCGACCAAGGTAAGCCAGCTTTGGTTTCTTTTTAGCAATTGAAACAGTGGAACAGTCAGGGTCTGTAAGTGACACTTTGAGCATACATTGTGAAATGTACCGGTATTAGAGGATTTGCCACAACTGAACAGGTGTCAATTGTGCGGCATGATCACAGGAAGTTCAAATAAATTCTGTCAGCTGAATATAGGACTCTACTTGGCACTGAACAACTATCAACTTTGCGGCTCGACCAAAGGGTTGGGAAAACAAAGCGAGGCTGCATTTACAAGCTAAGGTATTTGCACTGGCAGATAACTGAGGAAATCTTACTTGGGAATGAGATCTGGCTTATGAAAAAGGCAAATATAAATCAACTCAAAACTTTGATTGCATCAAACAATGTTTATACAGCAAAACAAAATATAATACAAGTATGGGTTGCTCCGACTTGCTCGTATTTTGTACGTAGTGCAAACATCTGGTCTCCTATATTGCCCATAGATTTATCAAATTTTGTTCTTCAAAAGTTTGCAGTTAAGAAGAAAAGTGTAAATAAACAACACTGACAGTGGTTTTTATTTTTTTTATTTAATAAAATAAAAGTTTTAGTGCATTTTTTTTTACCAGCTAAGCATCGATATTATGATTCAATAGGTGTCCAAAACTTACGACTCAAAAAAAACGATCTGTCCCAGAACTTACAGTGCACACAAAAAATTACTTTAAAATTAATTTATGGTGTCCCAACATATACGGTGTCCCAAGATATACGGTAAATACGGGGTAATGCAGTATATTACACAATCACGTTTTCACTAGTCCTGCAGTGTATGATGGAATGCATTGAAACTTGGTAAATATTAGGGTCATCACCTGAAGATGTGCATATCTAGAAATTATTTGACTCGTACAATGTTTGACTGAGTTATTGCCTGTTTTGTATTTTAATGGAGTGTGTGATACAATCTCATTAGTACAACTAGTTCCAATATTTGTCTTCCCATTTTTAACTCTATTGGTCCAAGACTAGAAGAACTTATGGGATGCCCGGTTGTCCATCATCCATTGTCTGTCTGTAGTCTGTCTGTTCATTAGCACAAGTTTGTAATTGCTACTCCTCCTAAACTCCTTAAAGGATTGGCGTGAAATTTTACACACAGACATTCATCCCAAGGTCTAGTTGGGCTTAATTGATAATGGTGCTGCTTGGACATCCAGTATGGCTGCCACAGTGGCCATCTTGAAAATCTTGTCGTTGCTACTCCTCCTGAATTGGTAGTCATATCAACAAGGGTTTTCACTGAAAGACTTCTTATGATGTCTAGTTGATCCTAAATGAAAATTCATGCCAATCTAACATCCCAGGTTGCTGACAAGGCAGCCATCTTGAAAATCTTGTTACTGCTATTCCTCCTGAATGCGGTTTTCACTAAAAGATATGCGTCTAGTTGGTCCTAAATAAAAATGGTGTCAATCTGACATATGGCCACCAAAGCAGCCATCTTGAAAATCTTGTTATCGCTACAGTCATATCAATGTGGGGTTCTAACCAGAAGATTTCTTATGGTGTCTTGTTGTTTCTTAATGAAATGGTGCTGATGTGATCTCAAATATGGCAGACATGGCTCCCCATTTATTACCCTATTTGTCTTATAGCAGTGATTGACATAGTTCTGTTAGTGCAACTATTCCAGCAGTTTTTTTATGGATTGCCATGAAAATGGTAAATATTATGGTCATCACCTACAGTTGCTCATATCAACAATTCACTGTGTTCCTGCAATATTTGTTCATGTTATTGCCCAGTTTTACTAGCAGCTGAATGCAATGTATGACAGAATATTCAGAAAACAACTAGTTTCACAGATTTCAGTGGATTGCCTTGAAACTAATGAAATCTTATGATCATCATCTGAAGATCTGCATATCCACAAATCATTGTGCTCCTGTGATTTTGTTAGAGTTATTGCTCTTTTTACTTGGCACCTGATGTAGTGTATGACCGACTCTTGTGAACACAGTTTCGCAGTTTTTATGCCATGAAACTTTGTACATGTTGTGATCATCATTTGAAGATATGGATATCAATTAATCACTTTGCTCTTGCAATCTTTGTTAGAGTCATTGCTTTTTATGTCCTGCAACTGATTGCAGTGTAAAACAGAATCTTGTGAAATGCAACTTGCTTTGCAGTTTTTTTTATGGAATTTTGAAACTTGGTGCATATTATGGTCATTATTTAAAGATGCACAAATTAAAAAAATGTTTGTGCTTCTGTGATTTTTGTAAGAGTTATTGCCCTTTTTCACTTAAAGCTGGATGCAGTATATGAAAACATTTTGTGAATACGGCTTCTTTTGCAGTGTTTAGTGGATTGTTGTGAATCATAGTACATATTTTGCTCATCATCAGAAGATACGTACGTTGACCAATCATTTTACTCTCACTATTTTTAAAAGAGGTATGCACTCTTTTTTACTATAGACGCATCTCCATCATGGAGCAGGGGTAGGATGCAACAGAGGCTGTGGTATATTTACGTCAGCAAATTGACCTATTGCCACTTGTCAATCATGCTGTTGGATTAACCAATCAGCAATGGTAAATTAGACACGTCCAGGCATTGTTTACATCAGCCATTTTCCTCCAACAAGCAGATTCCAACGATAATGAATTGGTTATTGTAAATATTTACTAATTTTGCAATGGTTTGGCAATTTTTCGATTGATAATGGTGAAAAGGAGTCAATGGGGACTTTGTAATTCTAACAGCCAGTATCCAGATCATCTAAATGGAGGAGGTAGATTTATTCTTTTCCTGAAACCTAGACGAAACTTGGAGAAAAAAGACTTGTGGTCACCCGCACAATCAGCTGAACATGAACACAATTGATGACAATTACTACATATTTGTTTGCACAAAAGTATGTAAAAGAAAGCATGTCCTGTCAATAATTTGAAGAAAAAAAATAAGAAGAAAATAGAAATTGAGAAAAATTTTAAAAATGAATGTGTCTAGAATATGTGTAGAACCACCTAACCTCAGGCTTTCTATAGGAAGCACTAGACCTGAGATTGCATCATTTTAAAGTTTGAAATTTTTATTTTAACGTTGGTTTATCCCGAAAATAATGCTGCATTGTCTTGATCTTTTAGACACTTGAGTGACTCTTTTCTTTCAGTCAGTGAGCTGAAGGAGGGGTGGGGGATGAAAATTGTAATTAATCATACAGAAATACAAAACCAATTTTTTCAGATAATTATCTTCCAATATATTAAGCATGTATTTACATGTTTACATCAACACACATCACTGATCAAAATTCCATTTCATGAACAGTGTAGAAATTTAAAATTGTTACGTACAACAGTATACTTCTAAACAGTAACTGTTTATGCTTTTCTATATACAATTCATTTACCTCTGTGGCAACCTCAACTAAAGTCAGATAAAATTAATAAAGATATGACTGTATACTAAATACAATAACGTCCTTTAAAGTGAGGTTCCTTTACATGAATATTTTCTCAAGCCGCTTTAAATTTGATTTTCATGATTTACTCAAATAAAACACATAGGTTATTATTATATGAACTTGAAGTACAAATGTAAATATTGTCTACTGCAGTATAATTTATGCAACTTGGTAATTTTACATTTTTAAGAATAATAAAAATCATTTTTAATAATGTATCAGTGAAATTGAAAGATTTCTTTGCCAAATACTGAATGTTTGTCAGAGGATAACAGGTCATGTCATGTGATTCGGTATGCAGGGTGATCTATTACCTTGCATAAGGTCAGTTGCATGCTTGACAAAAAGGGAATTTCTCTTTAATTGATGACTTTTAAATTGCATGATAAATACAGAACATTTAAAAGGGACAAAAAAAACTTGTTCATGTCAGTGTATAAAGTGATGTCTATCTAAGATCTTCACTTCAAGTAAAATAGTTGTCTGCTACAACAATCCATATGGATAGTTTTTTAATTATCCTTGTAGAGAGAGTGTATCATTTCATTTTGTAAATGATTGTATCCCTTCTTTTTTTTAACCTATGTGTAAACATGTATATGGCGTTAGAGCTCATCTGCTGTCTTGTAATTCTATAATTTCACAATTTGATCTGTTAGCAGCATACCAGGAGTCACAATTGATGAAATATGGGAATAGTCAGGTGTTTCTTTTTTAGAGATAAAGTCATTTCTGCATAGGAATTGCAATCTGATACCATGTCTATGTATTTATACTTCTGTATTTTGTGTTTGCAACCTTGTACATATTGTTTTATGGACCTTATGTCTGAAATAAAGAATTTTACTATTACTATAAACATTTGACCTTTTGTGTTTTATTGTATTGGATCTAGTCATACATTCTAATAATTGTTTCTTTAATAATATTAAATTGGTTCTCTCTAGAAAAGTGTGAAAACCCTGGAGAGGCATTATTAGACATGCTTGGTGAGAAAGAATGGACAGTTCAGCAACTTGCTGTAGCCCTACAGAGTGCAGGTCTTCAAAATGAACTGAAAATTCTACAAGAGAATGATGGTAAGATTAAAACTATTAGTCAGAATTTACATTTTTAGTTCACATGGATGTATTGCTCTGCATTTGCCCCTCATACATTTATTTGTCCTGCAATCATATATATCCATCATCTTTCCATGAAAATGAGTTCTTTTTTCCTTACTTTTAAACAACTTTTGGGCTAATTTTGATAAATTTCTGTAGGAATGATCCTGCCATATTTGTGTATTGGATTGCTTTCCTGGCAACAGTGTGGCTTCCTTTGCAACCAAGGTTGTGTTTTGGGTCTGTGACCAGAAGATCGGTTCACCTTTAATTTATTGTTTATTTTGTGTTGTAAAATGTGGTCATGATGAAAAAGAAACGGATTCATTTTTAGAATGCCTCTGGACCAAGATCACCAGAAACATAAGTGATTTAGACTCAAAAATATTTCTGGTCACAAAAACCAAAAAGAACTCCAGGTGTAAAATGTACTCTTGACTTATCCAGAAATGGCTCTGCTGGTTCTGATAAAATTTGGTTTAAGTGCTGCTTTAGAATGATCTTCTTGGCATCAAGGCTTGTAAAGATTTTGAGAATGATGTCAACCGCACATCTGGTCATGCCTTTAATTGCAACTAATAAATTTGGATATAAATGTTCTGTAGAACATATTCAGCCAAACTTATTTCAAGGGTGACAGTTCTAGCAATGGTATGGCTTAAACAGCAGACAGATTCTCCAGACTGGCAGCCATTTTTTAACAGATTGAATAGGAATATTGATTAGGACATTCTCTGTCAAAATTGTGGTCATCCTGGCCTCCCAAGCAGGGAATGTGGCTTCAAGCAAGCATAAAATCTATTTGCAACTTCTGAGCAGCTGAACAGATTTTTTTCTCTCTTTGTTGTAATGTTCTTTTTAGATACACTCTACCAGAATTAAGTCTTATTGGCTTCCGTGGCAACAGTTTAGCATCCCTAGCAACCAGGTGTAAAACACAATGTTTGACTTCACCTCTTGAATGGTCAAGAAACTTTAGATTCAACTTAGACTGTTCCTTATGGCATATATGTAGGAATTGTTCTGTTTTTTGGTTTTCTGTAGCAACAGTATGGTTCCATAGCAACCAGGTGTAAAGCAAGTTTTTAAATTTTCTTCCAGAATGACTGAGCCAATTTAGATCAGACTTTAGTGGCATGTTCTTAGAGACAAATTAACCCACCAGAATTTTGTATGTGATGCCTTCCCTAGCAACAGTATGGCATCTGTAGCAACCAGGTGTAAAACAAAGTTTTGACTTTTGGCCGAGCAAATTTACATCAAATTTTGTTGGAATGTTCATTGGGCATACTCTATTAGAATTGTTCTGTGTTGGGTTTCATATGGCAGTCATGTGGTTTCCGTAGCAACCAGGTGTAAAACAAGTTTTTAACTTCATTTCTGGAATGACTGAGCTCAGTTTGATCAAACTTGGGTGAATCATTCTACCAGAATTATGTCTTTGGTAGCTTCCCTAGCAATGCCATGACTTCCGTAGCAATCAAGTATAAAACAGTTTTTGTACTTTTCCATGAGATAAGCTGAGCTAGTTTAGATTAAACTTGGTAGGAATGTTACTTAGGATATTATGCTCTACCTAATTTGTGTTCCCCACCTCTCTGCAAAAAGCAGGGGACATAATATTCAGGCTAACCTCTCCCTGTCCATTCATCTAGCCATTTATCCATCTGTCACACTTTCATTTCAGCTGCATAATTTTTAATCCATTTAAGATTTAGAGATGAAACTTGGTATACTTACACATAATAATCAAAGGTGTGTTGAATATTCTATGTTTAGGGTCAAGGTCACAGGTTAATAACATTTAAGTTTTCCATCACACTTTCCTTTTGATTCTGTGACACTTAGCTGAGATAAATGAATGAAACTTTGTATATATAAATATCATCACCCAAAGGTGTACCACTTTCTACATTATGGCTCCTATCTTTAAGGACACAGGTTAATATTTTAGGTTTCAGTCACATTTTCCATATTGCACTTTAACTTGAGAGCTGTTTAAAATAAATGGATGAAATGTGGTATACAGTCAAACCTATCAATAGCAGTCACCCATGGGAAAAGGCCTACCTGGCTTTTGTACACAGGTGTCCTCTGTATGCAGATTCACCTTTCTAATGTGTTTTTTTAAAAACATTCTATGCACTGAATACCATTATCGTTATTATTATTATTAGTAGTAGTAGTATTATTATTATTATTAATTTTTACATTATCAACAGATTTAGTTTTGTGCACTATTCAGCAAAATCATAAAATACATGTGTATTTTGTTCTCTCTAAGACTAATGTTCCACACAAGATTAACTTGAATCCATCCGGTACATTAAATCATCACTGACTGTTTAAAAAATCACTCATCTTGGTTTTGTTTTGTGCACCTTGAGAAAACACTAATTTCACTACTACATAACAGCTTACAGATCAATGAAACAGAGGACTGACTCTTTATTGACCAACTTGTATAATTAGGCTTCGAAACAGCTGTTCACATTTCAGACAAAAATATGGAATAACCAGTTGCTCAACTTGCAGAGAGCAAAAGATAGTCAGCTTGTGTGAGAGGCCCGTGATGAATAGAGAATGAAAAGAAGCCTTACATGGCTCTTGTTTGTAGCATGTGAACCAAAATTTTGCCTGACTTTACAGACAAGTTTTTGAATATTAGATTACCCCTGACCCTAATGTAAAGGGATATAACTTGTATCTCTCCTCAAAGATGAACTATGCCTGTCACACTGGCACAAAGGTGACTTCCATTTCTGCTGCGACAGCATGACTGCTTGCCCACAATCCAGCAAACAGATTGCATCAACCCTCTCTCCAACTGATAAGAATTGCCTCGCTTTCAAATTTAACATATTGACACCTTTTGAGTTACACTGTCAGTGTGACTGGAGTACAGTGAGTTAAAGCGAAACAAGAAATGTTTGCTCATTGATTCACATGATATGCGTTAATCTAAACAGTGCCTTCTTCATGAAGCAAACATTTTGTTTGCATACACTGAGCAGTGAGAAACCAGTATTTGGTTAGGAAACACCTGGCCACTGACAGCAGAAACCAGGCGAATGTTATACACATGTACATGACATTTATATAGGAAATTTGCTTGGGGGAAATTAGAATGGCCATTGAGACCATGTGACTGCTATAGAAAGGTAACTATTAGAACAGGTTTGACGGTACTTATATCTCATCAATAGAAGCTGTGTGGCATACTATATTTTAGATTTTTTCTTTAAGGTCAGGGTCACATGTCAATATTGTCAGTTTTTTTCCACACAAGTATGGTTAATTAGCCTTATAAATCACTGATCTAATTGTTTAATTGGTTAATTCCTTATATATGCTCGACATGTGGGTGAAGAGCTGAGAGATCGATTTCATATTTTTTAAAAATGCATACCCTTATATTTCATCCTTATTTCAGAGACATAATGAAATAAGTATACCATCAGCAAAAATTCTAATCATGACTTATTTTTGATTTATCGGCAAATACAAGTCAATCTCTGGCAAATTATAATGGAATATGTGAATGCTTTTATGTTTATGTGATATAATTCTCAATACCAAATAAACTGTATATTGGTCATTGTACAGATGTTGGCTCATGGAAGATGGCTCCGACTGCAGAAAATTTTTCTGGAGGTCAGCAGAGTTATGTCAATTCAGCGACCATTCAAGAACCAGTCAATAATCAACAACAACAGGAACAACTTGTACTATGGAACCAGTCCCAGTCAGTACCTGCAACTAGTCAGAACTTTTCTGAACAAAGCCAAAGCATGCAAGACCTGACTTACAAGCAGGATTTAGAAAGGGTGGATGAGAACAACTTGAACATGGCCATTGAACAAAGCAATAAAAGGGAAGTAGGGACTAAGAATTTGAACATTCCAGGTGATGCTGATATTGAAACTGAAATTAACAAGTCATTGGATACTTTGAATATATCCGACAATCCGAGGGACTTCAGACCTTTACCTGCTTCAAGTGAAACTCATGGTATATTTCTGCATCTCTCCATTTATGTAATTTTCTTTTCTTTTTTGTTCTGTTTAATCTATGCCTCCATTTCTTTTTCTCTCTTTTGCTGTTTGTAATAATTAAGTCCCTTGATTCTCTTTTGTAATATTTATTGAGGCAAGTAAAAAGAATAAAGAAATTGCATCGGGAGAGGTATTAATTCATCTTAGATTTGGTTTATATCTTTTTTTCAGCTCCAGAACCCCAGCAGGAACCTTCTGTTGTTCGTCTGCCAATAAATGTTTCTCATGGAGTTCATTCACAAATATCCTTAGTATCATCAGATGACAATACTCAGGAGATGCTAATGGAAGATGATCAGCGTTTTTCAAAGGTGGGTAATCAACAAGCTGTACAGGGAGGTAATCTGTCAGCTCCGATAATCAAAGAACCAACAGTTTCACAATATTCCAACAGTACCACCATCATTCAAGGGGTAATCAAGGATTTATTTAAAGATTCATTGGGAGATAAGTGGCTGTCTGGGTCTTAATTGATCAAGAAAACTTGAATTCAAACTCAGAATCATGCATAAAATAAAGTTTAATAGCAGTAATACAATACCCGCTATTATTGAATCTAAGAACATTATAAACTCATCAATTTAGTAATTGGAGGTCTAGAATAAATACCAACATGATCCCAGTCTGATACTTTAGTCCATTTCCAACAATTTGAATATCTTTCCTCTTTTTATTGGACTGCATTTATACATGTGTCTCTTGGGCGCTCAACACTTTGTCAGTTTAGTCTTTGGCATTTATACTGTCAATCATATCCTTTCTTGTGTTGTGTTTGTTATTTTCTCCCCAGTACTTGCTTTGTTTTCAAGTATATGTGTCCTTTTTTTTAATTTTTATTTTGAGGGTTTTGAGCACATCACTAGCAAATGGTGCTTCTTGGGTTTCATCCCTCTAATAGTAATTTATGTCAGGCTAAGTATTTCATGCCCATTTGTTGTTCTGTTCATTGTTGTATTTATATATTTCCTCTCAGCATTCAATAATCCCTCAAGGTGTTGCCAACTGGGGGCATAAAAAGCCAGCGTGGCACACTCTCACCATGTGTCTTTCATACCCCATTTGTTGTTTGTGGCCCAGAAAAGTTTTGGACTTGGCAAAAAGTTGTTGGGTCTATAGGGTCCGACCTTTTCCTCTTCTTCTCAAGAGGACCCTCTCCATTCCTAGGAGGAGGTTATGGCACTTCCCAGTGTTCAGAAGTTGCCTGCAGCTACATCAGTTCTCAGTGTATGGAAGTCACCTGCTTTAATGAGAGAGATGCCCAGAGTTAGCAAGTAGCCTGCTTCCACTTAGAGGAGATCTCTGAGGAAGGGATCTTTGACACTTTCTGCTGTAGGGAAGCTGCCAGCTCCAAATAGCGAGCTCTGCCTCCTTGGCACAAGGTAAGTGCAGTTTTCATCTTGTGCTAGTAGACCTCAATGCTCTCTCAATGTCTATGGCACTCTCTGCGATGTCCTTCATCTCAAGAGGGATGCAGCCTGAGAGGCATCCAAAGTTTTGCTGGATCAGAGCAAAAGCCTTTTATCTGGATGCAGAGACACAATTCGACAGGCTAATCCCAACAACATAGCTGGTCCCTGACTTCAGAACTGGGCCCAGCTAAATTGGTGCAGAAATTCCCACATTCTACAAGGTCCACGGCTTCTCCTTCAAAGTGGTTTATATAAGGAAACTGGTTTCAAACTGGGGCTGATTTTGATTTTGATTGTTTCCCTGTATAAGCCACTTTGGAGGAGAAGCCATCATTCTTATGACAAGGTGGCATGAGGGTCCAGGGGAGGAAGTCTATGGACCCCTCCCCATTCCATAAGGAGGGAGTTAGTCACCCCTAGGGAGTCACACCCTCTCCTGCAAAGTCCCCCTCTTCCCAGTGTCCCAGTAGGAGTCAGATTAGGCCTTTTTTCAGAGGCTTGGTTGGACCTCTTAAATGATGCATGGTACTTTCCATGATAACGGAGGGTTATTGGCTTCACTTCCAGGACCCAGCACTTCTTTCAGGGAGCCACCAATCTGTTCCACTAGTCAAAGCTGGTATCTCTGCAGGAGAGGATGAAGAATATAAGAAGTCCCAGATTTTATTTCCAGATTTTCTTAGTTTCAAAGATGGAGAAAGTTTTTACTCACCATCAATCTTTCCTGTTAAACATATTCCTTCTGGAATAATGGTTCATGATGGAGACAACCGCCTCAGTCAGGAATGCCATAAGGCCATATGACTGGGCGGTCTTCAGGATGCTTATCTTCACATCCTCATCTTCACAGTCCACAGGAAATTTGAACAGTTTGTCAGGGACAGGAAAGCTTGAAATTCAGGCTCCATTTTTGACATAACTTCCACTCCCAGAGCCTTCACTAGTGTGGGTGTAATAGGGGCTCATTTAACATCCTTAGGGGCTCCCATTCTCCAGTACTTCAACAGCTGGTTGACACGCATCGTCAGACATGCACTTTTGAGGGATCTCTCTCACTGTTGGGAGAGTTTAATTTGACTAGGGCTGATCCCCAATCGGGAGAAAATCCATTTATGTGGGGATGAATTTTCTCTCCTGTAAAGGAAAAGTTGGTGTTCCTCCTGGTCAACAGAATCTCACAAATTCTTGCTTTCTTAGCAAGACATGATGTTAGGACTTCATTATCTGCTGGTCTCTACCTCTCTTTCTTAGGGACTCTGAATGTGGCAGCAGATTTAGTTCTCCTAGGAAGGCTTCATATGCAGCCCCTCCAGTCCTTGCTTCTAGAAAACTGGAGACATCACGAGGACCCCCTTGTCTGCCTGGATCCCCTTAGGATCCAAGTTTCATCACCATCTGATTTGGTGGAAAAATCAGGACAGGTTTCTGACTGGAGTTCCAATGTTCCAATGCAGACTCCAGAAACTCACTCCTTCCATTACACTGATGCCTCAGATTCATGGGGGGGGGGGAGATCTCACATAGAGCCTGAGGGAGTATTCCTGCAAGGCCAGTGGTCTCAGGAAAAAGCTTACCTCCACATCAACAATCTAGAAATGAGGAAATGAGGGCTGTTTTTCTAACACTTGAAGGGTGCATCAATTGCATAAGGCATAACTGCATCACATTTACTACAGACAACATGTCAGTCATGCCATTCATATAGACACTAATGGTGCACTCATGCCCTTTCTCTCTGCTTGAAAGTTTATAACCTTCACTGGACAGCTTTGGAGGAGATTAATGTCAGAGTCTGCCACATTCCAGGCAAGAGGAATATTCTGGTGGCTAGCTTGTTCCAACAGGAGCGAGCAGTCCTCATGGAATGGTCTCTACACCAGTCAGTAGCAGAGGCACTGTTTCATCTTTGAGGAAGGCCAATGGTAAACTTCTTTGCAACTAAAATGAACAGCAAGCTCCCTCTTTATGTCTCTCAAGTACCAGACCAGAGAGCAAGGTGGGATCGACTGAACACCTACGCCTTCACACCTTTCAAAATAATCCCTCAGGTTCTTCACAGTGTCAGGGCTTCCAAGTCATGACTCATCCTGATAGCTCCCCTGTGGCCCCAGAGATCGTGCTTCAGCAATCTCTTCATCTTGTTGGTCAACAATCCCAGGGAATTACTACTGAGGACTACTGTTGCAGCACAGAGGGTTCCTCTTGCTCAGCACTCCTCAAATCCTCCACCTTCACACCTGGCTCAGATCAAATGACAAGACCAGTTTTTGAGCAGGGTTGCCAAATGCATCGCTCAGGCTAGAAGACATTTGACCTCCAAGGTTTACGATGCCAAGTGGAGAATTTTTGTAATTGCTGCAGTAAGAAATGCATTGATCCTATCTGCCCCCCTTTAACTGCAGTTGCAGATTTTCATCTTTTTCTCTTCGATATAAAACATTGCTCAGTATCTGCCATTAAGGGGTATAGAGTAGCCCTCTCTAACACTTTTAAGTTCTCTTTGGGTTCCACTATAGGGTTGGAACCACATTTTTCAGAACTGATCAGGTACTTTGAGCTCCAGAGACCAGTCTCTTGCTTGTTAATACTGAGCTGGGACCTCTCATGTGTTCTTTGGTTGCTATCTAAACCTCCTTATGAACCTGTGAGTGATGCTACCTTTGAGAAATTTACCCTTAAAACAGTCTTCCAGCAAGGAGAAGGAGTGATATTCATTCTTCAATATCAGTAATATGTTACCTGTTGCTATTGTGAAGCTTACTCTTTCTAGGAAGGAAATTACCCTCGACTGTATGAGAATTCATCCTCCCGTAGGGTCAACCTTGCATTACTGGCTCATGCGCAATAATCCTCATCTTTTTTCTGGTTGTTCAGGGGTACATATTATGCTCAAGAGAAATTGATTTCACTTTGTCATTCTTTGCAAGATGGGCATTTTTAATATCCTTATCATATTCATTAAGTGTTTTACCCTCAGATAAGCATTTTCTTTTCCTTGGCAGAATTAGCTTTTTTGACAGTTGTTAACATTGTAGGTTACAGTTTTTCATCACCTTGCCTTTTAGGTTACTCACCCACCCACCCCCCACACAGGCATTAGGGTAATTTTTTATTGTGACCAGAGTTATTTGGTTTGGTTTTTTTTCTGGTATTTGGGTGAGTATTTACTCTCCCTACCGGATGGGTTTGTTACCTCTTCATTATTTTTATTTAGTGCAAATTATTGGAATTGATATTCCAATGCATTATGATTTATGCTGAGTTTTAACTTGCAGAAGGGGGTCTCACACCAGCATTTATATTTATTTGTGTGTTCAGTGGTAACGCTCTAGTTCTTATAGTCACTTTGGATAGTATTCCTTTTTATTCATATCATTAGTATTACCATATTACTTTGCTGGTATTTTCTATTCTTCCTCTCCAGTACTCAGAATTAAGTATTGTTAACATCATTGGGATTAAAGCATCAAGTATTGTTATTGTTTTAATTTTTATTTAATTAGAAACAACTGGGCAGGTAAAGTACTGCTGTTTTAATTTGCATCGATGCCTAGTTCCATGCAAATCCTCACATACTTAAATCTTTTATACAAGATTATTGTTCTTGTTTTCAGAGTTTTTCTTTACAGCAGTGTCAAAGCAAAAATTGGGGAGATGTGGGCATAGGAAAGCCCACTGGGAAATCCACCCCACCTGCCTGGCATGTACCAGTTGTAAAAGGGCAGAAGGTATTCCTTACTGTTGTCTCTGGTCAGACAAGGTCTGGGACCTCGCTGAAAGCTGACGAACATATAATTTTCAGGTTTGTCTATTTCTGAGTCCCACATGTGTAAGAGAAGAAATCTTCGCTCTTTGGGGCAGAAGGGCACTCCTAGGTCCCAGGAGAATATGGGATCAGTCTCTTTGGAGAAAAATAAGGCCCATAGACCCCTGATGGTTGATCCAACTCTGTCAGAGCTCACTAGGGTTAGGTCCAGGGTCTCTCCCAAGGGAGGAAATGAGTGGGCAGAGAGCGAGTCATTGTCCCCCCCCCCCATGGGGTAGGAGCAGCACCCTCTACAGGTCCACAGCTTGGTGGGTAATGGTTGAGAGTGAGTCACACCCCCCACTATGGAGAAGGAGCACTCTCAGAACCCGAAGCCTGTTAATGGTGACAGGTTTGAGCCACCCTGTTATGGGAGAGCTATGATCTGAGTCTATAATATCTGAGGAAGGGTCTTCCTACAGATCAGAGTTGCCTGACCAGTCACCGGTCAGTGGCGGGTGACCAGTCACTTTTCATTGGAGCCCCCTTGGTATGGGGATAGGGATCAGATCAAAACCTCCCTCTCACCAGGCTTCCTTTGGATCCTGCTACAGACTGGAAGTCAGCATCCAGACACCAGACTAGGGAAAGAGATCGGCTAAGCATCCCCCCTTCCCTATTATCCGACTCAGTCTGTATGGGATGTGGGGTCATCCACTGCAGGGAAGTGATTGGTCATTCCCCTTTATGCAGCCATTTACTTCAGGGCCTTGGCCCCACAGAGGTCGATGTTGCAGTCTGTGGGCCATCACCACCCTCTTGCAAAGTGGAGTCTATAAGGAGGGAGAGGGGCAGGCCCTCTTCTCCGAATGCCCCAGGAATATCAAGAGTCACTTGCCTGCCAGCCAAGTCTGCCACCAGGGACAGTCCCCTTGCTCTGTATGAGGAGTTATGGGATGAAGTCCCCTGTACCCCCAGGTCTACCCCACAACAGAGAGACACTGGGTCACATCATTCTGCCTCCCTAGAATGAGAGCAGGATGATGACATCCTGTCAGTCCTTGTGGATTCTCATGAGTTCAGTGTAGAACAGGCTGAGGTGGTACTTCCTCCCTTCTGGCCCCCTGCCTCCTCTCAACCTTAAAACCAGGCAGTGGAGGAGGAAGAGATCTTGTCATTTGACAAGGCATTTAACAAAGTTTACCATCTTTTAACCTGGGATTTGTGTTCCAAGTCCTAGGCTCAGAGGACACTAAAATCCTCTCCAATTTTGAGAGACTATCCAGAGCTTATGCACAGATCTCCTATTGCTCCCCTGCTCAGCCATAGCCAGGGAGTTTTCTCAAAGATTTTAATAAGAGCCAGGAGTTTGCTAGGCAGCATAAGGGGTGTTCAGTTTCCCCCTCTACATTGAGTCCTTTGGTCTCTGCAGCTAGCTATAGAATTCATACTTCTGCCTGGCCCCATAAACCTCCCACCTTGGAGTCACAAGTGGGCATTTCTTCATGAACCTGGGCCCACCTTCCAGTCAAGACACTGGAGGCCTTAGAACTTAAGGTTAGGTCACTGGTTATCATAGCCTCACATGCAGATCTTTTCTTGGCAGCCTTCTTCAGCCTGCTAAAGGAGGATTCTCTTTCTCCAGCTGCATTCAGCGCTTGCTGGAGGCAGTGGCCAAAACATCTAGGCATGCATTATCTATGTCCATGGCTTTATCATGACCCTCTTTGGAGAACTCATTCCCTCTGTTGCTTCCCAAGATCTGAGGGTCCAGCAACACCGGTCCCTCACATCCGCACCTGGCACATCAAAACTGGCCATGAAGTGGGGCCATTCTGACTGCCCCCAGGAGCCGTCTGCAACATTATTAAAAGTCATGCAACCCCAGTCCAAGAAGCAGCCCCAATTCAGATCTCCCCGCAGCAGTCAGGCTCCAGAAGGGGGCAGCCCTAGGAATTCGCTCCCTCTCCTGTGGTGTGTCCATCTTCCTTCTATTTCCAAAGGTGCAAGACTAACCGTCTTTTCAGAGGTTTAGTCAATCATAATCAATGATGGGTGGGTCCTCTATCAAAAATGGAGGTTATCAGCTTAATTTCCAGAAAATTCCTCCTCTCATAAGGACCCTCATCTGGTTCCACTGGTTGAATTTGGTGCAATTAAAGGAAGTGGTGCACTCCCTTCTGCAGAAGGATGCATACCTGCATTACCCTATTTTTCCTCGTCACAAGAAGTACCTCCAGTTATGTTTGGATGGGGAGGTTTTCCAATTTCTTGCTCTGCTGTTAAGCCATGGGAGTAGTTGCCATCCACTTAAGGTTACTGGGGATCCCTATCCTCCAATATTTTGATAACTGGTTGGTCCACAATGGTAAGTTTGAATCCCTCAAACAAGATATGTCTCACTGGGCCTTTTTACCCAACCAAAAGATATAGGATCTGATTCCATCTCAAGGTTTCATATACATGGGGTGAATTTCCTCATAAACAGAGGATTAGTCCATGTCCCTTGTGACAGAGTAGACAGAATCCTGGCCCTTTTGGTGATACTGTGAGCCAAGACCATGTTGTTGGCTCATCTATATCTATCTCTTCTGGGAACCTTGAACTCTGCAGCAGACCTGGTTCCCCTAGGCAGACAGCACTTGCACCCCCTCCAGTTTTTACTCGTAGCAAACTTGAAACTGCACAGGGATCTTCTGACAGGTCAGATTTCTCTAGGACCATACTTCTACCATCATCTGAACTGGTGGTCAATTGGGCTGGTTTCTGGCTGGAGTCCACATGCACGCCCCCGAATCCCACTCCTGTCTGTTCATGGACACATCAGATTCAGGGTGGGGCACTCATCTGGAGCTAGAAGAGCTAGTTCTTTAGGGTTTTTGGTCCTGGGAAGAATCTACCCTCAACATAAACAGTTTGGAAATGAAGGCAGTGTTCTTTGCCCTACAGGGGAGTGTTCACAAATTAAGAAGTTTTTTTGTGATGGTCTCCTCGAACAATACTTCAATGGTAGCATACCTCCAGCAACAAAGAGGCACACAGGCACCTTCTCTCTGCATGGAGGTTTGGAACCTCCCTAGCTGGGCAACCTTAGAAGGGATTACCCTGCAAGTTCATCATATGCTGGGCAAGAAGAACAATTTGGCAGATAGTCTGTCCAGGAGAGGCAAGGTAGTCCTCATGGAATAGTCTTTGCATCAGTCCATAGGAGATTCCTTGTTCAGACTATGTGGAAGACCCTTGTTGGATTTGTTTGTGACAAGGCTAAACAACAAGCTTACCTTTTTCATTCTCCAGTCCTAGACCAGGAAACCTGTCCCTCTGTGGCCTCAATGATCATGGTTCAACGATCTTCTCAACCTGCTTGTCAACTAACCGAGAACATTGCCCCAGAGGAGGGACTTCCTGTCACAGCACAAGGGCTCTCTCCAGCACAACAGCCCACAGGTTCGCCACCTTCACACTTGGCTCGTCTTAGGTAATATATCCTAAGATAAGTTTTTGAGAAAAGTTTCCAGATGCATTGTTCAGGCCAGGACATTCTTCACATCCAAGGTCTATGATGCCAAGTGGAGAATCATTTACGATTGGTGCAGTAGGAAACACATTAATCCTAGCATTCCTTGAGTGAGCGCAGTCACTGATTTTCTTCTCTTCCTTTTTGAAGAAAGACAATGCTCGGTGTCTACTGTCAAGGGTTATAGGGCAACCCTTTCCAACACACTCAGATTTTCTAAAGGCCTGGACATCATTTCAGATTCTCACATTGTCATCCTTATCGGGTATTTCAAGTGGCAGAGACCAGTGTCTTGGTTTCTTATGCCTAGATGGAATCTCTCATGGGTCATGTGGTCTTTAACCTAAGTCCCCTATGAACCTTTGGATAAAGCTTCTTTCAAGAACCTTACCCTCAAGGTTGTTTTCTTGTTGTCTTTAGCATCCATGAGATGAAGGAGCAAGCTTCATGTCCTATTTATAGAACAAGGCTGTGTACTGTTCAGTGGCAGTTATGAGTCAGTGTCTCTCCTTTGCCAACCAGGTTTCTTCGCAAAAAGCAACTTCCATCAGTAATTCCACTCCCTATAGAGATCCCCAGTCTCAGTCATATATGTGCTGGGGATGATCAAGATTTACATTGATATGTCCATTTGGGGCATTTTGTTTCCATTTGGCAGCCTCTAAAGGGAGAAGAAAATGTAGGAAGTGTGTTTTCCTGACCCTAAAGGGCTCGGCTGATATTTCAGTTTCCACTATTTCAAGGTGGATTATCTTAACCATCAGAAGAGCTTATCAGTCCCTTACAGACAAGGACCTTTCATTCATGAAGATCAAACCCCATGAGGTCTGAGCCATTGCTACTGCATGTGCCTATCTAACTCATTCTTCTTTGGAGGATGTGATGAAAACTGCATTTTGGTGATCTGACACTACCTTCTCCTCCTTCTACATCCATTCTTTGGCGCACCAGAGCGAAGTCATATTTTCTTTTCGGCCCATAGTAGTGGCACAAAAAGTGGCCCAATAAGATACCATCCTACAGTAGTGGACACTTCTACAGTAAGGGTGAGTATTACTTTGTTTTTCCTTTACCAGTTTTGGGGTCATCTGCCATCCACCAAACTGGCACATTCAGTTAACCAGTAGCAACAGGTAATATATTACTGTAGGTAATATATTACTGATATTAAAATGTAGTTTTTGGGGGAGTAAAACTAATTTTAATGATGTAATACTTATCTGTTGCTATTGACACATTCCCACCACCCACCGTCGTCATGTTCCACTAGTAGTCTACACCCTTGAAACAAATTGAGAAGTTTAATGTGCATGAGCCAGTGACACAAGGTTGACTTAATATCTTTCTAAAAGACACCATATGGGAGGATGAATTCTCATCATACAGTTGACGGTTATTTCCGTCGTGGAAAGATTAAGGTATGCAATAGGAACAGGTATGTATTACATCATTAAAATTAGCTTTACCCCCCCCCCCCCCCCCCCCCAAAAAAAAAAAAAAAAACCAACTACATTTTAATTACTGTTATGAAATGTGAGTAATACAGCCAAGCTGAACAATCCAAGTTTTGGAGCCACCCCTATAAGCATGAGCAAAATAATTTATTCTTCTTTATATGGAGATCTGGCTGCTAGAAGCATCAATGGAAGATCTTCAGATAAATATTGTTCTGGGATTTTTTAGGGTTTTCAGGGGACAAAAATAGGCCCCAATTCTAATATACATGAGCCCAAATCCCAGTGTAAAATATTTCAAAATTGTGCAGAATTCCCAGTTTCAGTAATTTACTCCTGATTTTTTTTTCTAAAATTGATACAATTTTTGTTTCTTCACAAAATGGATCCAGGCCCCACGCCTAATAACCCAAGAAAAATCCATGTTGCTCTTCAAGAGCTATCAAAGCTTAGAGTTGATGTCTGTAGTAACTTTCATAGCTCATATCTCTGTATTACTTGGTGTCATTGTTAGAGGTCATACCCTCTTGTACTTCTTGATGCTTTTCAGAAACTAGGTATTTCTTGGTGCCTATTTCCAGAAGTGTTTTTTTTTTTTTAATAGATAATTTTCATATGATATCAGTCTTTTTATAACTACTTCCCATGAAATCAATGCTTACCATATTTTTAGTAATTTTGTAATAAATATATCAAATTAATAGAATCCATCATATGCATTGGTGTGGGATAAGGAAATCTCACCATGAGAATCAGAATTTGGGGGTGGGAATAAGGCTTTGGCTAGTTCCAAACCAGAGTCTATTCTAGAACTGAACATTTTGTAGGGTAATTTCCCCCTCCATTTTAAAAAAAGGGGAGAATTGTAAGAATATAGGAGAGATTTAATGAAGAAGTAACAGTAGGACTTGAAAATATAAAGCACCATTATCATATTGAAAATATAATGCACCATTATCATATTGAAAATTTAATGTACCATTATCATATTGAAAATTTAATGTACCATTATCATGCATTTGCTTGATTTTTTGGCACAGTTTTTTTAGAAATAAGCATGAATCCTGCAATTGAACAACCTACAATAAACCCTGAGTTCCTGTCTGCAATTCTGATCACAAGGGTAGGTTTTCACTATTCCTCATCAGCTCGTATGATGGATCATTTTCTCTCATTTATCAATAACAAATAGTGTTGAAAAAAGATGGCATATCATCAGTGTGGGTATACTGTCCATAATGTCTTATAAGTCAAGACCAACTGCAAACTAAATCTGCCATCGCATAATGCACCGGCAGATATAGGTCTATGCAGTTTGTTGGGAATAATCAGTAGAACAAAAAACATAGATACATATCTGCCGGCACATTATGCACATTATTATCATGGTCTATGTTGTTTGCAGTTGGACCCGACTTATGAGCGAGTACATATGGTAGGTTGAAAATTACAGAGTATTTTCTACAAGTTTTACATCATTAGAGAGAAGTATAACAGATAATTTGCAACAAAGAATTTGTTGTAAACAAGGACTGTTGTTTATAGGCTGGCAAGATATATATATTTTCAGTACATGTGCTAAAAATGCAAGACATGTTGCAGATGTTCATGATGTCATAAACATAATGATATCATCTACAGTGTCATTGAGTGCACTCATGTAGGAGAGGAATGTTCCACATGCCTTTCTCACCTGAGCAAATTGTATCACACATATGTAGAAATGAGAGAAAAGTTGATTCCATGTAGCCTGTGCGTCTTGAAAAAGTAAGGTTAAAATTAAACATAAAGTTATACTTTTTAATTCCATAGCCAAATGGCTTAACAAGTAGCAAATTGGCTTACCAATTAGGAAAATGGCTTACCAAGTAGCAAAATGCCTTACCAAGTAGCAAAGGTTTACTTTACACACATTAATTCATTTATATTGTTGTGACTTACTTATGTGGAGCATAGTCTGCTATTACCTTTGAGTGGAAATGACACAGAACTGTGAACACATTCCACTGATCCATATCTTATAGATGCTTTTCAGAAAGCGCTATTTTCCATAGTACATGCTCATTTTCTTAATCTTCTTCATCATTGTGAAGGTGCTTGCAAGAAAACGGGGGGAAATTACTGATAACATTGATAAACTTTCATATACACATCTGTAATCTTGGCATTGATCTTCATCAGGAGAAATGTGTTGGAAAGGCTCTTTTTGATCAGTGACATTAAAACCTCGTGTCACTGCGAGTTCTTTCTTTCCAAAATTCTTTGTAGCAAATTTTCTACCAGATTTTTCACCTGGTAGCTAAACCATTAAACAGGTCGCAAGTCGGTATTTTGAACCCTGTGTATGTGTATTGCAAGGAACACAATGGTCACTTACTAATGTGTATGTGTATAACAAGCAATACAATGGTCCCTTACTACTGCGTATGTGTATAACAAGCAATACAATGGTCCCTTACTACTGTGTATGTGTATAACAAGGAATACAATGGTCCCTTATTACTGTGTATGTGTATAACAAGCAATACAATGGTTCCTTACTACTGTGTATGTGTATAGCAAGGAATACAACGGTCCCTTACTCATACCTGTCAACTTGTACAAGAATCCCGTAATTTGTACATTTTTTGGGTGGGTTTCGCAGTGTACGGCCGTACAACCATTTTGTAGTTTTTTATTTTTTATTTTTTTTAAATCTCAGCGATTTTCACCACGATCGGGATTTGAAGGGGAAATTTTTTTTTTCTTCATGAGATACAACATGAATACAATGTGAATCGCTTGAACCACCTATCAGATTACCCGAAATATTGATCTGTCTTTCGCTTGCCAATTTGAGAGTTTTATTTCTTTATTCAAGCATGGAATTCTGCCCCCTTATTGGTCGACTGAAAATCAGGTTATCAGTAGGCATAGTACGTCATTTTCAGTCAACCAATGAGAGGGCTGTATTGCAAGTGCTTTTTTTCTATTTTAAAAAGTCGGGCAAGTCCTTATTTTCATGCTTTAATCACTACATCTACCTTTATTTGGCCATTCATGCCCTCTGGGCATACTGAATATTTGATTCTACCACTCTCCATGTATACATTTACATCCTGTATAACACCAACAGGTGGTCAGTGATAACTATAGCATATGTGCACGTCCTGTTACCGCTTGACTGCATATTGGGCTAAGCGACCAAATTATCGGCAAATCAAAACACCTTAAACAAAACAAAGCCAGTATGATTAATTAGCAGTGTTTTAAGCGGCTTTGTTTCACTGTGTTTACTCAAACCAGATCCTCACGAGTGACTCACTTTGATTTTAATCAAGCGAGTCAGCATAATTAAATGTATGAAAGGTACTATACCGACATCAGTGTTGGTTTCCTTTATGAACTGATTAAATGACAGTAATGATTCTTTCATTTTTAATTGATCATACAGACGATCAACTTTCACGTGCAATATTGCGTTTGAAGCTAAACAATTAAGCTAATTAATGAGCTCTGTTCGTATTTAAAAGAGAAAATGTTTGTTATGATCACTTTAGAAGTAGTTGTCAAGCAAGCTGATATTTACTATGTGGATAAAATGAGTTTTGCTAATTATTTTCACAAGGAAGGTAATAAGCACGATTTGAAGAAGTAAAATTCTTGTGAAAGTGGAGGGATAAAATGTAAGACTGCTACTGAGTGTGAGAATTCCTTAAACCAAGAGAGTGTAAAAATTCTAATGAACATTTCACCAAATGGACCAGAGCTTGAGGACTTTAACTCAGACACAGCTATCAACTGCTGGCTTAGTGCTAGTGCAGGTGGCAGACATGTACATGGACATTTGTTTCAAAATCCAGCAGCTAAAACATGTATACATGTACCTGAAGTAGCCAAACATATATCAACAACTGTTTTAGAAAAATTAAATTCTTTTAAGAAATAATTATGTTGTATATTATTTCATTTGTTCTTTCTATGAATTAAGTACATACATCTCATCAAATCTTGGCAAGTGATTACCATTTTGGGACAAGTTAAAAGTAAGGTGGGACAAGTGAATTTTCTGAAACAACTTGTCCTGGACAAGTGGATGAAAAAAAAATTTGCTCAGCCCTGTCTTTGGCGTAAGGTTTTTCTGGTCTTTGGAAGGGTTTTTTTTGGTCTGGTGCACAGGTTTTTGTCTCAGGAGGTTGACAGGTATGCTTACTAATGTGTATGTGTATAAAAACAAATACAATGGTCCCTTACTACTGTGTATGTGTATAGCAAGGAATACAATGGTCCCTTACTAATTTGTATGGGTATAGCAAGGAATGTAATGGTCCCTTACTACTGTGTATGTGTATAGCAAGGAATGCAATGGTCCCTTACTACTGTGTATGTGTATAACAAGGAATACAATGATCCCTTACTATCGTGTATGGGTATAGCAAGGAATGTAATGGTCCCTTACTACTGTGTATGTGTATAGCAAGGAATGCAATGGTCCCTTACTAATGTGTATGTGTATAGCAAGGAATCCAATGGTCCCTTACTAATGTGTATGTGTATAGCAAGGAATGCAATGGTCCCTTACTAATGTGTATGTGTATAGCAAGGAATGCAATGGTCCCTTACTAATGTGTATATGTATAGCAAGGAATGCAATGGTCCCTTACTAATGTGTATGTGTATAGCAAGGAATGCAGTGGTCCCTTACTAATGTGTATGTATATAACAAGGAATCCAATGGTCCCTTACTAATGTGTATGTGTATAGCAAGGAATGCAATGGTCCCTTACTAATGTGTATGTGTATAGCAAGGAATGCAATGGTCCCTTACTAATGTGTATATGTATAGCAAGGAATGCAATGGTCCCTTACTAATGTGTATGTGTATAGCAAGGAATGCAGTGGTCCCTTACTAATGTGTATGTATATAACAAGGAATACAATGGTCCCTTACTAATGTGTATGTGTATAGCAAGGAATGCAATGGTCCCTTACTAATGTGTATGTGTATAGCAAGGAATGCAGTAGTCCCTTACTAATGTGTATGTGTATAGCAAGGAATGCAATGGTCTCTTACTAATGTGTATGTGTATAGCAAGGAATGCAATTGTCCCTTACTAATGTGTATGTGTATAGCAAGGAATGCAGTGGTCCCTTACTAATGTGTATGTATATAACAAGGAATACAATGGTCCCTTACTAATGTGTATGTGTATAGCAAGGAATGCAATGGTCCCTTACTAATGTGTATGTGTATAGCAAGGAATGCAATGGTCCCTTACTAATGTGTATGTGTATAGCAAGGAATGCAATGATTCCTTACTAATGTGTATGTGTATTAGCAAGGAATGCAATGGTGCCTTACTAATGTGTATGTGTATAGCAAGGAGTGCAATTGTCCCTTACTAATGTGTATGTGTATAGCAAGGAATGCAATGGTCCCTTACTAATGTGTATGTGTATAGCAAAGAATGCAATGGTCCCTTACTAATGTGTATGTGTATAGCAAGGAATGTAATGGTGCCTTACTACTATGTATGTATATAACAAGGAATACAATGGTCCCTTACTATACCACAGCGGTATACTTTATAACATGGTTATAGTAATAGAGCCCAATAAATTAGTCAAATTTTGTATATTATTGCTGCTTAATTTATTTAACGAATTACTGTTTAATTTTTTTTTGTTTAGTGAAGTATGAACCAAAAAATCTCTGCAAACTGTTTTAAATTTGCATAGCAGTTTTTCAGTTCACACTTCACTGAACTTAAAAAAATAACCTGGTCAAGACTTATCATTAAAATTTTACATCTATTAATGACAGAATAAAGGGAATTCTATCAAAATATGCATTAAAATCATTCTCACAGCATTGTTTTTACCATGCATGAATACCTTCAAAATAGCGACCAATATCTGTAATTTGCATAAAGCCTATAAGAAAACGGTGTGCAGTTTCCTGGTGACCTGCCACAAGTTGACCACATGTCAGTAAAATCATCATATGTACAGTCTCGGTTGGACAATTAGGTCACTTTCAACAAAATGAAATCCATGGTGGGTAAATACACAAATGAAAAGTTTAAATCCATTTTCTATTTGTATATTTTGTGTGTCCACATTTCCAGACGTAGAAATTAGAGAGTAGCACCAACCACAGTAGTGTAGAATTTTTGCTTCCAAAAAACTAATAATTGTTTCCTATTTATTTGAAGCTATATAATTAATGAAAACGATGCAGTCTATACTTAAACGAAAGATTTTTCACA
Organism: Margaritifera margaritifera; assembly: GCA_029931535.1. NCBI lineage: Eukaryota > Metazoa > Mollusca > Bivalvia > Unionida > Margaritiferidae > Margaritifera > Margaritifera margaritifera. Next base: position 790,200 of record JAQPZY010001088.1, read on the forward strand.
CACACTCACATACAGAGAGAGAGAGAGCTACCATTGTATATGTACCGGAGTCCAAAGTACAAAGTGATAAACTTACTCAATAGAGTAAAAAGTCACTAATTTGAGTTCATAAAAGCTGATACAAAAAATGACAAAGAAGAGGGAGTGCTTGTGATTACTATCAATAAAGAATGATTTCTTTAAATTGCTGATTTTCAAAAAATCAAATATGAGTCACCTGATGAAATGGTAAATCAAATAGTTGCATGAAATTCAGACCAGTTAACTAAATGTATTTCTGATCAACGGCATCTATGAAAATGAGAGAGAGAGAGAGAGAGAGAGAGAGAGAGAGAGAGAGAGAGAGTGGGAGAGAGAATTTCAGGCTGCAGTCTCAATAAATAACTATGGCTAGACTTACTGTTTGAAAGAAACAACCAGGCTAGATTTCCACAGTTTTGATTTATCCAGTTAAGATTCTACTTCCTGGTTTTATTGTGATTTATTAACCACTTAAAGCACTTCTCTATGAATCACAAAACAAGCTTCACCTGAATTTTGTGCCAACTTTGTTATGACCAACAAGGACAGCTTTCACTTTGTAAGAGGGGGAGTCAACTAAAGTGCTTAAACTTAAAATCTACAGAAATTCTTTATTTAAATTGCCATTGGAACTGAACAGAATATGTGCTCCTGTCAGTTTTTGTTTTGGCCAGTTTCATACAAAACATGAAAATATGACTTGTCTAAATGTGAGGTGAAGCCCACCTATTTAGTTCCATTAGAATAATCAACTCATCTTTGTAAATGTTTTAAAAAATATTAAAATGTAGGTCTACTTCTTAAAAATTACCTTGGAGGAGAAGAATGTGGAGTGCCAGGGCTCTCTCTCTTTCTCTCTTTCTGCAGAGTATTGACATTTTTGATCAATCAAACTTTTAGCTTTATATTTCCAGATTACAAAGGATCTTCAATTTTTTATACACTGCCTTTGTTGTTGATGTAACCAAACATTGTGTCATTTAGCTTCAAATTTTATTTACCCATGATTTTCTGCAAATGGTCCAAAACGTAATGCCAATGGGAGCAGGGCAAAATTATTTTTGTCACATGCAGGTGTGAACCAAAGAAATTCAAAAGGACCTGGTCGATCAGACTGTTGGAATCATAATGAAAAAAGAAAAATGCTATAATTTCATTTTATTTTAGTTCTTGGTTCATGAGAGCCAATTATAATGTGATTTCACATAATTAAATACTCAATTTGTGTGGTTTAATGGAGCATTAGGACACACCCCTGTTGGAACATGCCTCAGGATCACTTATAACATGGGTCACTTTTATTCCTTCTCATGAACAGTGTTGTTAAGTGTGAACACTGCACATGCAAGATAAATTGTATTTCAATGAACATATCTCATTCATTAGGATCACTTATAATGTGGATCACTTTTATGGCTTGCATGAACAGTGTTTTTGAGATTGAACACTGTATATGCAAGATAAATTGTATTCCAATTAACATATATCATAATAGGTAAGACATTACTATTTCCATCACTAATTATGCATTGGAAGGTTGATCCCAAAAATGGCAGACAGAGACGTGGAATGTTACTGAAACTGAAACTATGTACATGTTAGTAACAATTAAACTTTAATAATTGAACAAATGTATGAAAGCTATTTCCCATAGAATCTTTTCAGTCTCATACACATGTAGGAAATCTATTTTCCATAGAATCCTTTCAATTCTTGTATACATGTATGAAAGTTATTTCCCATAGAATCCTTTCAATCTTGTATACATGTATGAAAGCTATTTCCCATAGAATCCTTTCAGACTTGTACACATGTATGAAATTCCCATAGAATGCTTTGAGACTTGTACACATGTAGGATAGCTATTTCCCATAGAATCCTTTCAGACTTGTACACATGTAGGAAAGCAATTTCACATAGAATCTTTTCAGACTTGTACACATATATGAAATTCCCATAGAATGCTTTCAATTTTGTATACATGTATGAAAGCTATTTCCCATAGAATCCTTTCAATCTTGTACACATGTATGAAAGCTATTTTACATAGAATCCTTTCAGTCTTGTACACATGTATGAAAGCTATTTCCCATAGAATCCTTTCAATCTTGTACACATGTATGAAAGCTATTTTCCATAGAATCCTTTCAATCTTGTACACATGTATGAAAGCTATTTTACATAGAATCCTTTCAATCTTGTACACATGTATGAAAGCTATTTCCCATAGAATCCTTTCAGTCTTGTACACATGTATGAAAGCTATTTTACATAGAATCCTTTCAATCTTGTACACATGTATGAAAGCTATTTCCCATAGAATCCTTTCAGTCTTGTACACATGTATGAAAGCTATTTCCCATAGAATCCTTTCAGTCTTGTACATGAAAATTGTGTATTCCTGCTTATTACAAGATCTGAAGAAAAAGTGACCACGTTTTCCAAAGAAAACGGTCATTTTGACCTAGATTTTGTGTAACACTATTCAGTTTATAAGTAAAGTACTCAGAACCAGTGAATTGTATTTTGTGAAAAAGAGCATTTCATTAAAAAGAAGTCCATATATTATATACAATTATTTTAATTATTCTGCAAACTTTTTTATATTGGAAAACTTTTTTTAAATCCCCGTTCCTGTTTTACCTGGGCTCCATTGTACTTTGCATTCATGGTGACATATGAAGAATAATTTTATATTCAATGAAGCATTCCATATTTTATTAGATGCTGAATACAACGACCTCTGAAGGTCAATCCCATGAAGAAGTCAATGTCTTAACTCAGGTAGAAGATGATCCACTGGGAAAGAATGCCATTCACAACGCAGATATTGACAGACTGCATCTTATCCAGGATGTACACCAGCAAGGTCTAGAGAATCCTTCACTCTGTCGCAGCTTTAAGGATATCCATAATGACCAAGGTCATGTGACCATGCAGATGGATTCTCAGCTTGAAAAAGATGCAGAAACTTCCTAATTTGCCAGTGAAGAGTTTGCAGTGGAAGTACGGACATCAGTAAAAGTTAATGTTCTTAAATTGAATAAAGTAAATTTTATTTGTTCTTCATCTGTTGTACAGCATGCTGAAACAACCTATACTTAGTACAGACAGGATTATGGTTCTTGAGAGTAGAGACTGAAATTGTGAAGGGGTTCTGGGGGTCCTCCTCCAGTGGGGTCTCAAGGGGTGGTGCCCCTGTTCAGAGGTCCTGGGGGCTGAAAGCCCCAGGCCATAAATACATTTTAGACTCCAAGAGCATGCAAAACTGCTCCTGGTGGCCCTTATTATCATAATATTTTGGAAAGTTGTTACTTCATTCCAACAACAACAAAAATTGAAAAAATAACAAACTTACCCAACTTTAAACAACACATGAAGAAGTTCACAATGTTTATTGTCACATCAACTTGTTCTCCAAAAATATTAGTGCTGAAGTTATTAAATGTGTATGTCAGTGTTCACACAATAATTCAGTCTCAAGAACTTGTTCATTTTTGCAGCACATATTACATGTAAATCATGGTTTTCTCTTCTCATAACAAATGTTATGTTTTCTTTCATGGTAAAATTTTTTACTTATATACATCCACTATATAAAATATTCACTTAAATTCACTTGTATTTTCCCCAATTGGACACAACCTGTTGATATTGATGTGCTTATCGTGCTTTTTTTGCAGCCTTGGCAAACATTTCTTTTGCTTTCCTTTTTGCAGATTGTAAAAGAGTTGCTTCTACCCTCTCATGTAAGAAATCTTTCTTAAAATACCGTACCTGTATGTTTTCCTGATGTCTTCAGACCATATTTAATGTTCTGTACTGAGTTGTAGGTTTCTACATTTATCCTCCCTGATTTGGAATCAATAATATAATTCATGACATTGAAGGATGATTCTAAATGTGGGCCATGAAAACAACTCCATAAAGACATGACCATCTTTGATAGACACGGGTGGTATCGGGCAACAATATTATCACTTCCCCACCAGTAATCTATACGTTGTCCCTCCTTAAATTCTGGAAGGGAATCAGTTTAGAATTATCTAACTTCCAAATCGTACTGGTCCAATTCCTTCTCATTTAACATGTCAGATGCTACTGTTGATAGCTATGCTCAAGGTGGGGTAGGGGGTGATAACTCTTAGCAGCTTTAGAAAAATGACAAAAACCCGGAGTTGAAGGCAGGTCTATTTTTGCATCATACCTTGTACTCACATGATCGCTTCTTGCATGGATATATGGGTATTTATGCAAAGTAAAAACCCCCAAATCTTGCATATCTGGGCCTTATTACAATTTTAGTGCACATTTTAAGGCGAGTAAATGAATGACTTAATGTCCAAATTGCATTTGTTCCTCTTAATCTGCCAAATATGCGCTAAACACATACATTTTTAGACAAAGCAACATTTGAAACCATTTTTGAGATATTTTTTAAAATTTTAACTGATACAACTTGCCTGACATTGAGTTTTGAATTAAGTGGGTCAGGCTTGTCATCCAAATTGGAAGATACATTGCCAACATGGCAGAAGTAGTTGGTGACATCATTTTTAGTGGTTCAAAAATAAGCTACACTGCAAAAGTATGTCAATTTTTGGACCAAAATCAGCACACAATATAACTATTTCATAACCTTTCAATCACCAGATATATGATTTTAGTCGAACTGATAGCCAACTTAAGAGTTATAAACTTTTGGGCTGCTCCTTTGGTGATTTCTAGTGCCAACCTAGAGTGCTGAACATATGTTTACCCCTTCGCCATCATGGGGATGCATTGTTAAGTATTTTCTTGTCTTTTAATTTACTACTTTGTTTTCAGGTACAAGAACATGTAAAATTGTAAAAATTAATAGTAACACGCATTTCCATGCTTTGATTCAACTGGATTATGCTTTTATTTTGAAAGTAAAGGTGAATTCTAATGTACAAGCGAGAACGATTTACCCCAAATTACTGTACATAGGAAAAAAAATGAAGATACATGTTTTTAGTGGGTTTTTTGTATTCACTTGTACAAATGTATGAATATGACAGCATTGATTTAGTTTAAGGCATTATACAAAATGTTACAATTTTTGACATGTTTGCTGATCACCAAATGTAGAAATTTTTTACTGCATGCTATTTTTAGATTTCAACTTTTTGTCAGCTCCTGCCATAATATCTTATGATTTATGTTTGAAAAATACAAATATGTGAGAGACCCCAGTAAGTCAAAAAAAGTTATTACTCCTTGAAAATGTATGTTTCAAAATACCTTGAGCATAGCTACTGTAAAGTTGGTAGTTTAAATCTTTTCTGGCAAAGATCGCAAAATACTAGTCCTCTGACACTCAGTTTTCTTACAAATTGACCAACTTCATTCCCATCAACTTCATGTTTAAGCCATTCCCATTTCTACACATTTTTAGAACCTTTATTTAAACTTATTGTGTCTGTGTCACTATCGATAATTTGAGACACAATGTTTTGCAAGCATGCTTATTTCCATCAGTTTCCATTACGCAAAGATTCATTGGTCAAGTACAAGCTTTTTACCAATCAGAAGGCTCTTTACAGCGATTGTCTGTTAAATAATATACGGAATTAATACTATTATAAAGATTGTTGCAAAATGGGACCAGACAGACCGCTATTTGAAAACCGAATCAGAGATGATATAAAAAAAAATGGACCATATAGAGGAAAATCTGATTCAGGAAAGTAGAAAAGGTCATTGAGGTGGTGGAAACCAGAGAACAAAGTTAATGTTGGACTACCCACTCAGGCATGCTGGAACTAAACATTGATCTCAGGACTGCAGAGGTGTGAAGCGAGTATGTTACCATTGAACTATCCAGGCTTTATTTTCTTGTAATCAGCAATCAAGATTAAGTTTAAGGATGGAAAACAGATGTTAGATAGAAAATGTCGACAGCAGAACTACATATTCTGCCATGATGTTTGGCTCTACTGGTCATATAACAGAAGAGCTTATGGGATGGTATGTTGTCCATCATAAATCCATCAGCCATCATCCTTCCATCTGTTAGCACAAGTTTGTTGTTGCTACTCCTCCTTAACTACTTGGAGGATTGCCGTGAAACTTTACACACACATTCATCCCCAAGTCTAGTTGGTCCTAAATGAAAATAGTGCCACTCAGACATCCTGTATGGCCGTCACAGTTGACACCTAGAAAATCTTATCGCTACTACCGTACTCCTGAATGGATTATCACATCAGCATGGGGTTTTCACTAAAAGAGTTCTTTTGATGCCTAGTTGGTTCTAAATAAAATTGGTGCCGATCTGACATCCAGTGGTGTAGCATCCACCCAAGCAACCCCCGCAACTGTGTGAGTGCCCAGGCCCAGTGGGGCCCAAAATACCCATCAAACAACTTTTTTTATTGAGAGGGGAACCCATAATTAAGTTTTTTTGGGGGGGGTCCAGAATTTCTAGCTACACTACTGATGATGTCCAATATGACCACCACAGCAGCCATCTTGAAAATCGTGTTATCACTACTCCTTCTGAATAGAAAGTCATATTGACATGAGATTTTCAGCAGAAGACTTCTTATGATGTCTAGTTGGTCCTGCATGAAAATGGTGCTGGTCAGATGTCCAATATGGCCACCACAATGGCCATCTTGAAAGTCTTGTTATTGCTACTCCTCCTGAATGGATCATCATATCAACAAGGGGTTTTCACTAAAACACTTCTTATGATGTCTAGTTGGTCCTAAATGAAAATGGTGCCAATCTGATGTCCAATATAACTACCATAGTGGTCATCTTGAAAATCTTGTTATTGCTACTCCTCCTGAATGAAAAGAAATATTGCCATGGGGTTTTCACCAAAAGACTTCTTATGATGTCTAGTTGGTCGTAAATGAAAAGGGTGTTGCTTGCACATCCAATATGGCTGCCACAGTGGCCATCTTGACAATCTTGTTATTGCTACTACTGAATAGATGGACATATCAATATGGGATTTTTACTAAATGACTTCTTATGATGTCTAGTTTGGCCTAAATGAAAATGGTGCTGTTCAGACATTGAATATGGTCAGCACAGAGGCTATCTTGAAAATCGTGTTATCACTACTCCTGAATGAATAGTCATATCAGCATGGGGTTTTCACTGAAAGACTTCTTATGATGTCTTGTTGGCCGTAAATGCAAATGGTAGGAATCTGACTTCCAACATGGTCACCACAATGGCCATCTTGAAAATTTTGTTATGGCTACTTCTTCTAGATGGCTGGTCATGGCAATATTGTGCTTTCACCAAAAGACTTGTTAGGATGTCTTGTCAGTCCTTAATGGAAATGGTGCCAATCTGATACCCAATTTGGTCACCATGGCAGCCTTCTTGAAGATCATGTTATTGTTACTTCTCCAAAATGGAAAGTCATATCAACATGGGGTTTCCACCAGAAGACTTCTTATGATGTCTCGTTGCTCCTAATTGAAAATTGTGCCAATCTGACATCTACAGCAGCTAATTTGAAAATCTTGGTATGGCTGAAGAATATCAGAGAATGTTTCAACACTCAGCAGTTAAAAGGAACAAATGGTTGAGCATCAATTCCTTTGAGGGACTATTGTTTAAGATGTCAGAAGCCACACGCCTTTCTTTTCAACTATCCCATAACCCATAGGCCTATTGCCAAGGCATGACTTTTAAAACTGACATTTAATATATCCTCCACAGCAGCTAATTTGAACATTTTGTTATTGCTGAAGAATATCATTATTTGAGATGGTTTCAACTCTCAGAATTTGAAAGGAAACAATGGTCTTATCTTGAATTCCTGGAAATTATTTTCAGCCAGTAGAGCATCAGTCCCTTTGATAGACTTTTGTTACTAATGTGGTGCAAAGTGCATCTTACATATTGTGTGAATGTAGTGCTTTTTTTTGTTGCTTGATAGTGCTTTCTTTTGTTGCTTGAATGATTTGTAGCAGTTTTATAAAACTGTATTTGTACTTACCGGTACCATGTAATGATAAGTTGTAAAACAACTAGGTCAAATTAAATTTAAATGTTATGATCACACACCTAAGAGAATTTAAACTGTTGCATGATCATGAAGATCTGCTCATTAATTTAGAGGAAAAAAGATGTAATGTGAAACTGACATCATTGCATGACTTTGAAATACAAACAATTTGTGAAGATGTCCTATTCATGAAATTTACATTTCCCACCTTATTCCCTTGCTGTAATGAACATTTTTGGGTATGTACAAATTGTTTGTATGGTCTGAAATATTTCATGCACTTTATCATTATTTTTTTTATGTACAGTTTATTATAGTGAAAAAATTATTAATTGAAATATTTAGCTTATTCTTAAAGAATAAAATGAATTGTTCAGACTTTTGATAGACAAAATAATTGAAGTACCAAAAATAATTAAAACTTTGGTGTACAGAGGGGCAGCCACATAAATTTGCAAGAAACAGGGTGTGCTTATCAACAAAATATTTTTAGTACCATTAAATATTTGCCAAAAATCTGATGAAGTTTGGGGTGGGCTTATCATCAAGCATGGGTTTATCATTGATAAATACAGTATAAATACAATATGCATTAATCCATGATAAATACAATATGCATTAATCCAGCTTGAGTTTACTGTAGATACTCGCGTATAAGCTGATACCAACTGCAAACTATCCAGTTTGTGAGGACTAATCAGTAGAACAAACAACATAGACTCTGATCTGTCAGTGCATTATGCTACGACAGATCAGGGTCTATGTTGTTTGCATTTAGACCCGGATTATACGTGAGTATATACGGTTTTTGTTATGTTTATGTAGCACAATGATAGGAATTATTTGTTATTGGTCTTTCAAAATTGCATGCATGTGTTCAGCAGTTGGATAAACTGATGATTTTTATGGGAACAATTTTAATTGGAATAGGAACGTGCACTGTATACTAGTACATATTTGTGACCATTTTATTTTAGCTATTTTTGAGGATATTAATCACACACAAAATTCAAAAGGATTGCAGAATCTAACACTAAGCCAATATATCATGCTCATTATCAATGGAGTACCCCCCAAAAAAACTCTGCAATTAAACATTCCACAGGATTTGAGTGTGAAACTAAACCTGTGGGATTATATCCCAGTATACTGTATTATGGGTCCAAGGTAAGTGTCTTTAGTAGCCATAAATTTACACCAGCCACAGTGGCTCAGTGGTTAGCATGCTGGACTTGTGACCAAAAGGGTGCGGGTTCGAATCCTACCATTGTATCAACCCAGGTCAACTGCTTTAGTGTATCCTTGAGGAAGGCACTTTACTCAATATACCTTAGCACTAAATAACCTACTTTATTGTGTTCCAGTACTGTAAAACACCAAACCAGACCAAAATATAAATCTGCAACAGAAAGGCTGAATATACTGTGAGATTGTCTATCATTCATTAGTTACAAAATTCCTAATCTGAGGGATGAATTTTCCTGTTTCTCTCAAAAACATATCACAGAATACTATTACAGTATGTCTTTAATGATAAGGCTGGGACAGCCTAATAATTTTTTCGAAGGTAGAGAGTGAACTTTTTATCAGACATGTATATCATTAGATAATATTTGCCCAAAATTTTTAAAATTGGGAATGGACTGGACTTATCACAAAGGATGGGCTTATCATTGGCAAAATATGGTAAAAAGCAAGGTGTAATCTATCCCTCTACCGACAACCTTGGTGATGGAAGAATTTGGATGTATAGGGAGGCTTTGTGATTTAGTGGGTTTAATGCCTTTTTGCAGAACATGATTGGTTATTTATCGCAGCCAATACATTTGGTGGAGGAAGAACCCGGGAAGAACTACTGACCCACAGGAAGCTCCTGGCAAACTTTCTCACATACCCACGTTGGCGAGCTGAGTCTCAAACCCACATGGACGCAGGTGAGAGGTGAGTGATCAGTAAAGGCGAGTGCCTTAGACTACACATCAATCTTGTGCCCCTGTATAGGGAGGGGATTGTGTACAAGAGAGGTAAAATTAAGTGAAAATGACAGTTGGAAATATCTGACTTGGACTGAATATAAGAGATACTTTACATACTTGCATATAAGTTGGGTCCAACGGCAAACATAGAAGACCCGGATATACTGGTGCATCATGCAATGGCAGATCTGGGTCTATGCAGTTTGCAGTTGGATACAACTTGTACTTGAGTATATACAAAACTTGTTGAAGGGAGATGACCATGACTGGAAGGGTAGATTGTATTTTGTGTGATAATTTGTTCAGCTTGAAATTCAAAGGTTATGACTAAATGTGAAATTGCTTTTCAAAACTATGATACATGATCTGTTTTGTCATTATTTGTTTAAATTTGTATTTTTAAACTTGAAATGTATGACAGTTGCATAGCAACTTGTTTTAATTTTAGATAAGTTTAAGTCAGTTGTGCAACAACTGTTACAGTTATTTATATGTATCCAATTGTGTAGCAATTTGTTGCAATTGTTGTTTATATGTATTGATTTGTGTAATAGCTTGCTAAATTTTACATTTAAATGTTATTGTGTAAAAACTTGTTAAACTTGTAATTTGTTGGTTAGGATCAGCTGTGTAACAGATTGTTTAGAGTATAATTTCACTTTTATGATCTCTTGTGTAACAACTTGTACAGACTGTAATTCAGTAAAATATGTCTCCTTTAGTCCCCGAGTAGGGCAGATCCCTGGCCATTGCAAAAAATACAGTTTATTTCATCTTTCATGGCTGGAAAAATCCTAAAATTGGTTTCTTACCCAGAATCAAGATTTTCATGATATTGCACAAAATTCTGGATATATTCTACAGTAAATTCTGCACAAATTATGAAATATTCCTTGTCCAGGAAAATTTTCAACTTGTCCTGCAGTACTGAACAAAGGACGTATCCACCACTGATGTTAGACTTCTCATTATACTGTGAATCCATTTATTTTCATGCATATCGATTTTCATGTTTTTGTGAAAAAAAAATTTTTGGGGTACTTAAATTCTAGAATTGCGAGAAGAGGTCCTATTGTTTCTACAGAGGGATATTAGTCTTTAAACTCTTCCTTTATAGGAACCATGAAATCCAAAAAAATGCATACCCACAAAATAATGAGAACTTACAGTAAATTTGACAGGGAGTATTCTGGATTTCTGCCCAATCCAAATAGAAATTTGTGTCCCCTTTGTGGCTGGATTAAATGGATTCCACTGTATGAAAATCAGTCATTAGAAATCTCTATAAATTGTTGTTAGTTTTTAATGGCACTTTCAGCACTTTATTTTGGTTATATCATGTCAAGAAAATGGGTGCTAAGTGCCTTTTCCCAAGGATGCACTAAAGCAGCTGACCTGGGCTACTTCTGTGCATCTTTGGGAAAGGCATTTACTCCCATTTCTTCAGCATAGTTGCTGTGTAATTGTTCAAATCATAGTGTAACAGTGTGATCCAGTTGCTGTTTGATTGAATATTGTATTTCAACATAAGAATTATTTACGTCAAAATTTAACAAAACAATAAATAAATAAATAACAAAAAAGAAATGATCAACTGTAGAACAATTTTGGTAAGATAGTATACCATATCATGCAGGATACTTGCACATGTATGGAGGAAGTCACAGTAGCTTAGTTAGTAAAGCACCAGACTTGTAATCCAAGGGTTCTGAGTTCAATACCCACCCAGGCCAGCCTAAGTCAGCTGCCTCGTTTTGTTTTCGGGAAGGCACTTCATTTCCATTACCTCACAATGATATAGCCAATAATGTGTTAAAAGTGCCATTAAAAACCAACCAACAACAAGTAGAGACTCTGACCTCTTTGATGTAGTATGCAGAAAGCATTTCCATTCTGGATATACCTTGTGTACTGTGTTTTAAATAAAATGGGGATCTTTACTACACTGTGAAAAAGGTCTCACTCTACACAGGCTGTCTGCATGGGTTCGAGTCTCGGGCTCGGCCAATGTGGATAAGTGAGAAAGCTTGCCAGTAGCTTCCCATGGGTCGGTGGTTCTTCCCGGGGTTTGCCCGGGTTCTTCCTCCACCAGATAAAACTGGCCGCCATGTATAGCCTATCATGTGCTGAAAAATGGCATTAAACCCACAACAACAACAACAACTCTACACAGGTATGCTAAATGACATTGTAACACGGTACATGACCTTTTCTAAGTAAGACCGACATAAAGTTTTATTTACCAAAGGCATTTAAACTTCTTTGTACAGGCCTTGTGAATGAATAAAAAAGTGGATTAGGTGATTTCTACTGTACTGAGTGCACTTATGTCCAATGCATGTACATTTTTATAGTCAACCCTACCTTAAAGATTACATCCATTAAGTAATCACCTTTCAAAAATAACCAATTTTTCAAAGTCTCTTTTACCAAAATTTTAATGCAGTAAACTTCTATTCGGCAACTTTCGGTCTAAATGAGAACACTTTTCTCACTTTGCTGAGGTGACTGCTCAAATTATGTTTGACTGTATATGATTGCAAACAAATATTATAATAAGAAATTATAATAATCAGGGGCTTTAAGGGTGGGGTGGGTGGGGCATTGGATTTCCTTCACATTTTGAAATGACTTTGGAAACTATTTGGCACTTAGTAAAGTGGATCGGTACTAGTGGAACAATTTTAGCTTACCTGGCTGTAAGGCTAAGTAGGCTTATGGTATGGCCCTGTGTCCACTGTGCATCATTCATCAACAATTGCTTGTTACCATTCTGGAGATTATATTTCCGATCCAGTTTTGATCAAACTGTGCAATATGGACTTATACAATCAAGATCTTGGACAAGCTGGATAATGAGTGAGGTCTACACATATTAAGGAGGTTACTTGCATCGGATTGGGTGAGCTTGTTACCACTGAGAAGACCATATTTCTATCAGATTTTGATCAAACTTAGAATATGGGATTACATCATCAAGATCTCAGATAAGTTTGATAGAGAGTGAGATCCACACATATTAATGAGATCTTGCATCCAAGTAGTTTAGTTTGTTACCACTCTGGAGACTATATTTCTGATCCAGTTTTTTATCACATATGGAATATGGACTTACATCATCAAGATCTTCAAAGAATTTGATAATGAGAGAGATCCACACATGTTAATATGGTGAGCTTGCATCATTGGCTGGGCTTGTTACCTCTGTGGAAACCATATTTCTGATCCAATTTTGATCAGACTTTAAATATGGCCTGTATAAGCAAGGTCCTGGACAAGTTGGATAATGAGTGAGATCCATGCATATTAATAAGGTGATCTTGTATCTGATTGGCTGAGCTAATGTTGCTACTGTGAAAAGCAGATTCAGATCTGATTTTGATCAGACTTTGAATGTGGGCTTCTATCATCAGAGTCTCAGATGAGTTCGATAATGAGCGAGATCCACACATATTAATGAGGTGATCTTGCATCTGATTGACAGCTTGTTACTCTTGAGACTGATCCAGTTTTGATTAAACTTAGTAAATAAATTAAATCATCAAGATACTGGATGAGTTACAATTATGAGTGAGATTCATACATATTAATAAAAGTGATATTGCATCTGATTGGCTGAGCTGGTCAACACTAGTATCTCTATTACTAATCACAGTTTTATTAAACTTGGTAAATAGGCCATCATCATCAAGATATCCAACAAGTTTTATGAATGAGATCTAACACATATTAATGATGTGATCATCTTGCATCTGATTGATTGAGCTTGTTACAGCTTGAGAAATGGAATTTTTTACCCCGTTTTAATCAAGCATGGTAAATATTCTAATATCATCAATATATTGGACAAGTTTTTTTATGAGCAATATCTATCCATATTTATGAGGTGATCTTGCATCTGATCGCGGAGGTTTCTAGCACTCAAGAGACTGAGATAAAAATTTATAAATAGTTATATATTATCAAGATCTAAGTCGAGTATTATTATGAGCGAGATACAACTTGAGAAATGGTATTTTTGACCCAGTTTTAATCAAGCTTGATAAATATGCTAATATCATCAAAATATTGGACAAGTTTTTTTATGAGCAATATCTATCCATTTATGAGGTGATCTTGCATCTGATTGCTGAGGTTTCTAGCACTCAAGAGACTGAGATAAAAAAAAAATTGATAAATAGGTATATATCATCAAGATCTAAGTTGAGTATGATTATGAGCAAGATTCACGTGTAATAATGATATGATCTTTCACCTGATCGGCTATGCTTGTTAACACTCTGTGCAACTCTATTTCAAATCCAACTTGTTAAATAATCTTTTATCATGAAGATGTTGGAGGAGTTAGATCATGAGCAAGATCTACGCATATTTTTGAGGTAATCTTGTATCTGTTACCTCTTGAGAGACCAAATTTTGATAGAAGTTTGCTCCAAATTGGTAAAGAAGCTTATATCATTATTGTCTTAGGTTCCATAATAACTGAAATCTGTACATATTAATGAGATGATTTTGCATCTGGTTGACTGAACTTGTTACCTTTCTAGATCTAGAGACTCTATTTCTCATCTGATTTCAGTACAACTTGGTGTTCATATCATCAAATTCTTGGATGAGTTTAATTATGAGCAGCAACTATCAATATTAATTATATCTTTATCTTTGGAAATTTTTTTTATCAGACTATCATTAAATACTGTTAAGTAAAATTGACATATGTATAATTTAGGAGCTAGTTTACATTAAGTTGTATTCTTACAATACTAGAGAAGCCTGCTTAGGAGAAAAAAAGGTAAACTATTTATTTTAGTTATGTAAACCAGGTGAGTGATATTAGGCACTCTTGTTATTGTCAGGATGACAACAGAAAATGAGTCCGCTTTTGCATATCTGACCGTATAGTTGCCTGCGCTACACTCACTTCAGTTCAAATGGCAGTAAAATGATAATTATGTCAGCACAATGTATTACCTTTGAGCCTTCTGGCACTTAATTTGTTCATTTCACCATGCAAAATTACATTTTAATGCTGCAGGACAAATCTTATCAGAGCATGATTTCACCAGATTCCATTTAGATTCAGTGGCACTTGTCATCTTGTGAAGATTCTGATACAACATGTTTGTAGAATCAGTTATTGGAAATCACCCCAACTCATTTAGATGCCAATTGATTGGGCAGATCGTTGCAGGATTCCCTGAATACAATGATTCACCCGTTTATTTTTGACTCTGGTGTACATCTTTTGCAAATTCTTTTTTTATTTTTGTATTTCAATAGCCTCTAATCACATTATACCATATTACCACTTTTTGCCATGAATCAAGCTGTAACAACACTGGGTAAACCCAGCTGTAGGATAAATAAAGTTGATCTTGAGATGAAATAAATTGATCCAACTGTTCTAATAATGGAGGGATAGTTGGATAAATGGACATGAAACCAATATGTAAGATCATATTTCTGTCAATATTTGCCTTCAAAGTGTTTTTTTTTTTTCTTTGCTTTGAACATTCAGCTACATTGCGCATTTTTGTTGTTGTTGTTGAAACACATGTCCATCTTACGGCATAATAAGCACCATATTTGTTATTGTATTCATTTCACTTTATTGCCTTTCAAATATGATAATTCACAATGCAGCACTACATCACTATAATGCCCTTCCTTATAACACTTTTCTTGTTACAAGGCAGGTATGGTTATGGATTCCATTTTATTATGTACTACCGGTATATGTAATTAGAGTCAGGCTGATTGTAAAAATTTGTTTTGGCGATGTCCAAATCAAGTACAATGGTTTTAATATAAGTTTTCATTTTATGGATGTTCAAAATTCTTTTTTAAAAAAATTAAAATTGTTATAGTTTTGGTTATTGTGTCCATAAAATTACCGCATTATATCCGGAATTACATTATAGCAAATCTGATGATTATGGGGATTAGCTGCATAATGTACTTCTTTGTAATATGGATTCACTATAAGCCCTTATATCCCATGGCACACATGGACAGCATTATAATGAAGGAGTGCTGTATATCAAAATGATAATGACAATAAAAACACACATAATTCATCAACTATAACATTTCAGATACCATGTGCTCAAAGTTTTTTTTTGTCTCTGTGAAAGTACCTAGTTTTAATACATGCTAGAACTAAATGTGTAACAATAAGGCAGCTGATAATCTCAGATTAGCAGACATGTCATGAAAAATAAATCTAATTTTTACAATCTTTGTTTTAAATTCTTTGTTACGATCAGTATCAGTAGAATTTTTTTTTTCTTTTTTTTTAAGTTGAAGAAAGATTATAACATCAGCTTAATTCAATATGTCAGCTACAATGAATATTGTTGACTTTATTGTCGGCAATATGACTTGAGTGATAATAGCCGGGGATGATTCTGCTGTATTAATTAGGGCCACCTGACAACCTCAATTTCCAATGGTGGCCCCACAATTTTTATTTTGAAATATCCCCGTTGAAAGTTAGTAAATTTTGTCTGCCAGAATTTTTCCCCTCCTTCCATTGAAATCTGTAACAAATATTACTGGATCAGAACCATAATTTTACCATTTTTCCTTAGCAGAAGTTATCTTGATTATACAAAAGCTTGACATTGCTTTTAAGTGCATTTAAGCATAATAAGTATTCAGATTCTCCAATGTATGTGCATGATCGAAGAGCTGACAAGAGAGCACACAACTCCTTCATTTTTATAGTAACATGCATGTATTTCTTTCTTAATTTTATTTTTAAAAATTTTTAAATTATGTTACAATATTTGACATTAGATACTGATCATGAGTAATAAATGCTTTTTGTGCCTTGAACTGCTTAAATTAAACACAGGGCCTGAGATTCATCTGCAAGGTCATGCTTGAAATGTACATGGTGTAGTGTACAATGCAAAATTATTTTTTGGATGACTTCAAGTGAACTGAATCATAGGTGGAAATCTGTGCAGTTATTTAAAGATGAAATACTTTGGTTCAAATTTAATTTATAAATATGTTGTCATTCATACAATGTAGCTGATCTGAGGTAATTTAACTAATGTAATTTAACATCTGTATTCACTTTTTTTGCAATTCAAAAGGTGTTGTCTTCTAGAAGTCAGATGTCTGTCGGCTGCAAAGGGACATCTGAAAAAACTGTAGTACAAGTGATGAAGGATAGGAGGTTAGAAACCAGAGGCCTATGTGTTAACAATTCCCCAAATACTGTTTTTGCAATGAATTTTTTTTTCCAATTCTAGTGATGAGGGCCCAAAATTTGTATTGTTGGAATCATCAATGGAAAACATACATTTTTTTTAAATAATAAAGTTTTTAAATGCAACTTATTTTATTCATGTTGTGTTTCTACTATTCCCTTTGATGGTATTTTATTCATGCAATGTTTCTACTATTCCCCTTTAATGGTATTTTATTCATTCACTGTTTCTACTATTCCCCTTTGATGGTATTTTATTTATGCACTGTTTCTACTATTCCCCTTTGATGGTATTTTATTTCATGCACTGTTTCTACTATTTCCCTTTGATGGTATTTTATATCATGCACTGTTTCTACTATTCCCCTTTGATGGTATTTTATTCATGCACTGTTTCTACTATTCCCCTTTGATGGTATTTTATTCATGCACTGTTTCTACTATTCCCCTTTGATGGTATTTTATTTCATGCACTGTTTCTACTATTCCCCTTTAATGGTATTTTATTTCATGCACTGTTTCTACTATTCCCCTTTGATGGTATTTTATTTCAGGCACTGTTTCTACTATTCCCCTTTAATGGTATTTTATTCATGCACTGTTTCTACTATTCCCCTTTGATGGTATTTTATTTCATGCACTGTTTCTACTATTCCCCTTTGATGGTATTTTATTTCATGCACTGTTTCTACTATTCCCCTTTGATGGTATTTTATTTCATTCACTGTTTCTGCTACTCCCCTTTAAATGGTATTTAATTTCATGCACTATTTCTACTATTCCCCTTTAATGGTATTTTATTTCAGGCACATTTTCTACTATTACCCTTTAATGGTATTTTATTTCATGCACTGTTTCTACAATTCCCCTTTGATGGTAGTTTATTTCATGCACTGTTTCTAGAATTCCCCTTTAATGGTATTTTATTTCAGGCACAGTTTCTACTATTACCCTTTAATGGTAGTTTATTTCATGCACTGTTTCTACTATTCCCCTTTGATGGTATTTTATTTCATGCACTATTTCTACTATTCCCCTTTAATGGTATTTTATTTCATGCACTATTTCTAATATTCCCCTTTAATTGTATTTTATTTCATGCACTATTTCTAATATTCCCCTTTAATGGTATTTTATTTCATGCACTATTTCTAATATTCCCCTTTAATGGTATTTTATTTCATGCACTATTTCTATATTCCCCTCTAATGGTATTTTATTTCATGAACTATTTCTAATATTCTTGTTTGATGGTATTTTATTTTACTATTTCCCTTTTAATGGTATTTTATTTCATGCTCTGTTTCTACAATTCCCCTTTGATGGTATTTTATTTCATGCGATGTTTCTGCTATTCTCCTTTGATGGTATTTTATTCATGCTCTGTTTCTTCTATTCCCCTTTGATGGTATTTTATTTATGAGATACAACGATTACCGGAATTGTGTTCATAGAACATACATGCCTTGCATCCCTTCTTTCACAAGTTATGAATTCCTTGCCTAACTCACATAAATGCAAAACTTAACCAAAATGAAGGAAACATAAAATATAGGTTACAGTGACCAACTTTTGACAGGAGAGTGTTGTACTCACCAAGATACTTCCTCATACTGAGCTTCATGATCAAGCCACCAACAGTACACAGGAAAATGATTTAAATGCTAACCTCACCAAAGTCACTTAAACATGAAATATGTCACAATGACCTACTTTTTTTAATACCCCGGCATCTATAGTGATAGAGTATATACTGTATATACTCGCATATAAGCTGGGTCCAAATGCAAACAACATAGATCCTGACCTGCCGTCACATAATGTGCCAGCAGATCATGGTCTGTTGTTTGTTTCCTCTGATTAGTCTATACAAACTGCATAGACCCAGATCTGCCAGCGCATTATGCGATGGCAGATCTGGGTCTTTGCAGTTGGTATCAATTTATACGCGAGTATAGACGGTACTAATCCTAGTGTCCAGCCAGCTGGTACAAAATCTCATTAACGTAACTAGACCCCCAGTTTTTGATGGATTGCAAGGAAAATTGGGGAAATATTACGGTCATAACCTGAATATGCATATATCAACAAATCACTTGGCTCCAGCAATTGGTTTTTTTTTTTTTTTAGGGTTACTGACCTTTTTGTCCTATAGCTTAATGCAGTGTACAACACAATATCATTAGCGCAACTGGTCCATTAGTTTTTTTATGGAATGCCATGAATCTCGGTAAATTATAATCATCATCTGAAGATGCACATATTGATAAATCACTGTGCTCCTGTGATTTATTTGAGTTAGTGCCCTTTTTTTTACTTGGAGCCTGATATAGTGTATGACAGAATTTTGTGAACACAACTAGTCTCGCGGTGTTTTAACAGATTAATTTGAAACTTTGTACATGTTATAGTCATCATTTGAAGATGTCCATATCAAATAATTACTGTCCTCCACAATTTTTAGTTCACCTGGCCATAAGACCAAGAGAGCTTATGATATGGCCCTGCATCCATTGTGTGTATTCATTGTAAGTCGTCCTTCAGTCAACAATATCCAATTGGCTGAGCTTGTCAACACTTTATCAACTCTATTTCTGGTCATATTTTTATCAAACGTGGTAAATAAGTTTATACTATCAAGATATACATGTTTGATTCGATTAATACTTTTCCCAAATTGTATGAGAACATCATGTTTCTATAATATCTGGGATATTAATGGGTTGTCAGATTTAAGATTTTGCAAGGCTTTCAAAGTGGAAAGGGAATCCAAAAAGATTATGAAATTTGCTTTTTGAAGTTTCAATGTATTTCAAAGCTTTGAGTATGACTGTAATTTCTGCAGTAAAAATTTTGTATTTATCCAGTAACCAGCTCAAGATGGTGCCATGGGGTGTTGCAATGGCAGCTCCACCTTTGTCTCCCATGTTTTGAACCGTCTGTATACAGGGCCATATGGCCACCATAGGAGGCTCTGATTTCCTTAAATTTACTCTGAAAAAGGAGATTTGCTTTTGATTTTCTGAATTGGGAAAGATGAAATATAATTCTTGGAGGTGTTGATAACCAAGGTGGTGATTTTGGTACACAGAATATTACAGTATTTCCAACATTTGAGTTTTGGTGTCTCCAAGTGAAGACAAATTTGTATGCCAAAATGTGGAATGAAGTTTGGTTTTAGATTGTATAAGGTATTTGGGTCTAAAAACTGCATGATATGCAGGGTTAGATGGATTAAAAGATAGTTTGGTAGCAATTTTGTTTGTCTGAGATAAAGTGATGGTTCATTTGCCTCAACATCGAGGCTTTCTGAAGTCCTAAATGTACCCAGACAGAGTCTAAGTCCCTGATTGTGTATCGGATCAAGCATCTGCAGGTAAGATTTACAAGCTGATCCATACACAATCAAGTCATAGTCAAGCTTACATCTTACTAATGACCTTTATAACTGGAGCAGGACCTTCCAGTCTCCTCCCCAATCTGTGTTTTGCCACAATTTGTATTGAATCCAGGGCTTTTTTACATTTATCCATGATGTATCTAATATGTGGAAGAAAATGGGTGACTGACAACATGCTGCCCTAAGGTACACCCATCTCCTAACGATAGCTTTCAGAATGGGTGCTGCCTACCTTAAGAAGTAAATATGAAGTGAATTCAGAATGGCAGCCTGACATTAGAAGATTCAGACCTGCCAGGGTTTACACAAGATTCCCGAGCCAGTAGTGTAAATAGTGGAGCCTGTTCCAGCTGGTAGCTCCAGGGAGGGTTGCTGTCTGCTGGTGCTGATGTCACTACCCACAAGATGCCTACAAATTAGTTAATGTTAGGTTCAGTAGCTCTGCAAATCAAACATCAAGGAGTACTCTGCAAGTATCATCTGCATCTGATCCCTGGATTTGGCTGTCCTTTCAACATCAACAACCAGTCAAGTTTTTTCACAGCCACATCTGACTGAACTTGTTTCCACTCTAGATCTAGTGACTATATATCTCGTCCAATTTCTATCAAACTTGGTAAATGGATTTATATCATGGATCTTGGACAATTTCAATGAACAAGAGACTATACACAGTAATTATGCCTCTATCTTTGGAAAGAATTTGTATCTACTGGTAGATATAGCAAATAGGTAAAGTGAACATAATATGAAGTTGGGTAGATAGTTTACGTAGGTTGTGTCCTTACAATAATACATCAGCCTGCTTAGTGCAATGGTCAACTTGTCAGTTAAATGTAATCCAGGTGAGTGATATCAGGCACACTTGGACCTCTTGTTCAAGTTAATACCTGTTTTGGCTTGCAGCTAAATGCAGTATATGACAGAAACTTGTGAATGCAACTAGTTCCACATTTTACTATTGATCACTGTGAAACCTGGCACACATATTAGTCATCATCCAAAGATGAGCATATTAATAAATCAGACTGCTCATGCAATGTTAGAAGGAGTTATTGGTTTTTTTAACTTGGAGCCACATTTAGTGTATGATAGACTATTGTGAACACAACTACTTTCAGTTTGCATTGGATCGCCATGAAACTTTGCACATGTTATGGCCACCTGATGAAGTTGTGCATGTCGACAAATCACTCTGCTCTTGCAACTTTTGTAACAGTTATTTCCCTTTTTGTCCTGCAACTGAATGCAGCAAAAGACAGAATCTTGTGAACGTAATTTGTCTTGCAGTTTTGTATGGAGCACTATGAAACTTGGTACATATTAATGTCATCTAAAGATGCACATATCTTTGTGCTTCCATGATTTTTGTACGAGTTATTAACTGTTTTGACTTCAAGCTGGATGCAGTGTATGGCAGAGCTTTGTGAATGCAACTACTCTTGCAGTTTTTAGCAGATTGCTTAGAAACTTAGTACATATTATGGTCATCTTTAGAAGAAGATATGCATCTTGAGCGATAATTATACTCACAGTTTCAAAAGAGTTATGCCCCTTTTTTGACTATGGACTGATCTCCATTTTGGGTATAGGTGGGATACAGGAGAGGTGTGGTATATACAATATGTGAGCATATAATTATGCTAACTGTTATACTGCCACACAAAAAACAACTCATTTATTTGCAGTTGAACTGACCTCCTGCCTAATTATATGCATATATGTCTGTTTGGGTCAAGAGCACTTGCAAGTTTTAAGTCTGCACATGATTCCTGTCTGAATGTGTGTACATGCTTGTGTCAAGAGCACTTGCAAGTTTGAGATCTGCATATGATTCCTGCCTGAATGTGTGTGTACACATTTGTTCATGTCAACAGGACTTGCAAGCTTGAGGACTGCATATGATTCCTGCCTGAATGTGTGTGTACATATTTGTTCATGTCAACAGGACTTGCAAGCTTGAGGACTGCATATAACTGATGAGATCACTACACATTTGATATACAATTACATATATGCAAAACTGCAAGCATTTCAGGCTTATTTTGCCTAGCTTAAGTCATTTCTGCATAAACAAGAAAAAAATGAAAGACCAAAGTCTGGAAAACTTGTAACAAGAGTCCCTCAAAGGGACTGATGCTCTACTGGCTTAAAAGAATTTCCAAAAATTCAAGATAAGATCATTTCTTTCTTTTAACTGCCGAGTGTTGAAACTATCTCCGATATTCCTCAGCGATAACAAGATTTTCAAATTAGCTGTTGCGGTGGATATATTGGATGTCAGCTTGGCACCATTTTCATTTAGGACCAACAAGACATCATAAGAAATCTTATGGTGGAAACCCCATGTTGATATGACTTTGTGTTTTGGAAGAGTAGCAATAGCAAGATTTTAAAGATGCTGGCTATATTGGGTATCATACTGGCACCATTTCCATTTAGTACCATCTAGACATCATAAAAAGTCTTTTGGTGATAGCACAATGTGGATATGACCGACCATCTAGGAGAAGAAGTGATAACAAGATTTTCAATTGTGGCAGTCACATTACAAGTCAGATAAGGACCAGTTTCAATTATGATCAATCAGAAGTCTTTCAGTGAAAACCCCATGCTGATATGACCATTCATTCAGGAGAAATAGTGATAAGATTTTCAACATGGGCCCTGTGGCTGGCATACTGAATGTCTGAATGGCACAATTTTTATTTATGACCAACTAGACATCATAATAAGTTGTTTAGTAAAGACCCCATGCTGATACAACCATCCATTCAGGAGGAGTAGTGATATTTTCAACATGACCACTGTGGTGGCCATATTGGACATTAGATTGGCACTATTTTCATTTTATGACCAACTAGACATCATATAAAGTCTTCTGGTGAATACTCCATATCAATACAATTTTCCGTTCAGGAGGAGTAGCGATTACAAGATTTTAAAGATGACCACTGTGGTGGCCATATTGCACATCAGGTCATCAACATTTTCATTTAGGACCAACTAGACATCATAAGAAGTCTTCTGGTGAAAACCCCATGGCAATATGACTTTCCATTCAGGAGGAGTAGCAATAAGACTTTCAAGATGGCTGCTGCGGTGGCCATATTGGACACTAGATTGGCACCATTTTCATCTTGAACCAACTAGACATCATAAGAAGATTTTTAGTGAAAACCCCATGCTGATATGACCATCCATTCAGGATGAATAGCAATAACAAGATTTTCAAGATGGCCACTGCCATGGTCATACTGGACGTCCAAGCGGCACCATTTTCTTTTAAGACCAACTAGACCATGGGATGAATGTATGTGTAAAGTTTCATGGCAATCCTCCAAGTAGCTTAGGAGAAGTAACAATAACAAACTTGTGCTAACGAACGGACAGACAACGGACAACAGACTATCCCATAAGCCCTTCTGGTCTACGACCAGTAGAGCTAAAATCTCAAAAATCATTCCAATAGTGTAAAAATCTAATCAGGTCATCTCCATATGGGCAGAAACATGATTGTCAATTTGATTTGTCTAGTTCAAGTGCTTTTTATTTTGCATAATATTGCTAACTGGGTTTGCACTGAAGAAAAAAAAATATGTCCAAAATCTTAAAAAAGTAAATAAAAAAATATTATTAAAAAGGTGTGAAAATCTAATGATGTCATCTACAACATGACTGAAATATACCTATGAAAATTAATTTTCCTTGGTCAAACAAGTGCAATGGTATTCAAGCTAAAAAGATTTGCACTGAAATCTAATCAAGTTACTGGCGT
Organism: Margaritifera margaritifera; assembly: GCA_029931535.1. NCBI lineage: Eukaryota > Metazoa > Mollusca > Bivalvia > Unionida > Margaritiferidae > Margaritifera > Margaritifera margaritifera. The sequence goes on from JAQPZY010001088.1 coordinate 814,590, forward strand.
GGATAAAACTTGTTGAACAGATTTCCTTTGTTTATGTCTGGAGAGCCAAGGTACTGTATGTACTCGCGTAAAAGCCAATACCAACTGCAAATTGCAGACCCAGATCTGCCGTCGCATAATGCACTGGCAGATCTGGGTCTATGCAGTCTGTAAGGACTAGTCAGTAGAACAAACAACATAGATCTGATCTGCCGGCGCATTATGCGATGGCAGATCAGGGTCTATGTTGTTTGCATTTGGACCTAGATTATACCCAAGTATAGATGGTAGCTCAGTTGGTACAGCATTGGACTCATAATCCAAGGGTCACTGGTTCGATACCCATCCAGGCAAGCATGGGTCAGCTGTATCCGTGTGCCCTTCGAGAAGGCAATTAGCTCCAATTTCCTTGGCATGAGGAAGACAATAATGTTAAAAAAGCACTGTTAAAAACAAGAAAAACAATTCTCCATGTTCAAGTGTTTTTGCATAATAAAATAATATTTACAAACAAGAGTCCATCGAAGGGACTGACACTCTACTGGCCAAAAAGAATTTCAGTGAATCCAATATAAGACGGTTTCATCTTTGTAACTGCTGAGTGTTGAAACTATCTCTAATACTATTGAGCAATAACGATTTTCAAGGAGGTGGTCATATTGGAGGTCATTTAGGACCATCTAGACATATGAAATCTTTCAGTGAACACCCTATGTTGATATGACCATCCATTCAGAAGGCGTGGCTATAAACAAGATTTTCAGAATGGTCACATAATAGTCATATTGGATGTAATATGAGCACCATTTTCATTTAGGACCAACTAGATGTCATAACGAGTCTTCTGGTGAAAACCTCATGTAAATATGACCATCCATTCAACTGTAGTGATAAAATTTTCAAGGTGGTTGCCAAGGCAGTCATATTGAATGTCAGATCGGCACAATTTTCATGTAGAAGCAACTAGATATAAGAAGTCTTTTGGTGAAAACCCCATGCTGTTATGACCCTCCATCCTCGATGAGCAGATACAACAAGATTTCATCATGGCCACCATGGTGGTCATATTGGAGATCACACTGGCACCATTTTCATTAGGGACTACTAGACACCATAAGAAGTCATCTGGTGAATACCCATATTGATATACCTTTCCATTTAGGAGGAATAGCGACAAGATTTTCAAGATGGCTGCAATGGCAGCCATATTGGATGTCAGATCAGCACCCTTTTCATTTAGAACCAAGCAGACATCATTAGAAGTCTTTTGATGAAAACCCATGTCAATATGACCATCCATCCAGAAAAAGTAGCAATAAGATTTTCAAAATGCCACCATAGTGGCCATATTGGAAAAGTCTGATGGGCACCATTTTCATTTAGGACGAACTATACATCACATCTCTTAGTTTAAAATTCAATGTTGATATGACCATCTGTTCCGGAGGAGTAGCAATAAGATTTTCAAAATGCCCACTGTGGTGGCCATACTAGATGCCCAGGCAGCACAATTTTCACTCGGGGACAAAATAGTCCTTGGAACAAATGTATGTGTACAGTTTTATGGCAATCCTCCAGGTACTTTAAGAAAAGTAACAATAACAAACTTATGCTATCAGACAGACGGATGACAGATGACAAACAACAGGCCATCTCATAAGCTCTTCTGGTCTATGACCAGTAGAGCTAAAAATTGCAAACATTTACATGTCTTTTACAAAATGAAATGAATCTATTTAAAAGTCATCTTAAATTGCCTTAGTAGACCATAATCAAGGCAGCTTTCTGTAACATGAAAGTCAAAGTATTAGTCGATCTCTTTGTCATTGATGCTGAAAAATAATTATATCTGTTGCTAATGTATACAAGTATCTTTTTTTTATAAAGTTTATAGTTTATTATATTTTACTCTCAAGTTTGAAAGACATTGGCAGCATACAAATCAATCTCGAAGACTTAAGTTGAATATACATTATCACACTAGTTTTCATTTGACACCTAGGTAACTGCCAATTAAGCAGCTCAAAATGCAATTATTTATGTAACGAGACTAAATTTATCTTTTATCCTAAACTAATTTCTGACATCCACTATATAAAGTTTATCATATTTTACCATGTATGAACATGAATATTCAAAATAAGAATCAGAAAAGGAAACCATACGAGGGATTTAGTTCAGTGCACTGACTTTTGAAACCTTCCCCTCCACTATGCTGAGAGGTCTCAGGTCATGCGCACACATCATAGCTAGTTTTTCAGTGCACTTTGGAATTTTTACTTTTGATACTGAAACACATACAGGAGTTTTAAAAACTGTAATTGGTTGTTGAGTGAGGATCATTTCTGAACCAGTTTCAGTGAAAAGATTTATGTTTGTACTTTTGATGAATTGTGCCCAGTACTGACACCTGAGTGAGCCAACTCCATTGCACATAGAATGCAAATTACCTTATATTTCCCATTATTTTCTACCTCTGTGAAATATTTGCAAACTTCAGATTGCTTGTTTTTGTCAGACATTTTAATTTTACCAGCATGCCAAACTTTTTTAACATCGTAAGCCAGGTGCTTTATTCATTTAAACATAATAACTGATTTTGTATGCATTTACATTCAAACACAAAATGATGTCATTTACATGTGTAAACATGACAGCCCTACATAGCTAACATTCTTGCCAGGATGGATATACGGACACAGAGACAGATAGAGAGAAGGGACCAAATCCAGATGCCCCTTCTGCAAGCAGTGGGAGCTTAAATCAAATGAGACAATGTACCCTCATATAACACTGTCCATTACACGTACCTTTCATGGAGGAAGAAAAGACATTTGATGTAAATTTTACTGAGAATTTTTATTGACCACATAAGCAGTACAGAACAAAGATGTATGTGCAAGTTCCTGTTTTTAAGGGTATCTTGGTACATATTTCATTTCTTATTAATCCTATAACTTCAACTTATTACACAGAATGGAAACAACAGGGATATTTTATATTTCAAAATGCAATTATGTTTGTTAAAACTCTCATGGTATTATCATAAAAGAATATATATTTTTGCCTGCAACTAAAAACGGTAGATATCAATAGTGGAATTTTCACCCATGACTCGGAAACATGTCACCAATATATGCGAAGAGGTGATGGATATATGACAGTCAATTTTTGTCTTAGTATTTTTCGATAAGTGTCCCAACTTGACATGAATCTTTCATATCTACATTTTATTGTTTCACCAACATCCATGAATGGCATTTTTAATAACAGGATATAGAAAGAATGAAAATTAATGATAAAGATGATATGACAGCCAATACTATTCAATCCATTCTTGTCTTCAATTCTCTCCTGGTTACCTTGTCCTTTTCTCTGCAAAGAAAATAAAGTGATAAATTTAGAGCAACTGCAATGGCTTTCCATTGCAAATCCCCATTTTTTTTACATTTTCAAATTCCCCAACCATGCCCTCCCCCATACTCATCCCCACACCACTAGACAGTGACCTTGGAGTCATACTGCAAGATACATCAAATACTTGATGCATCTTCCTTCAGTGACTATATATAAAGTCTGGTCAGAAAATATTTGAAAATGTAATTGCAATTGCAATGTTATTTTTTTTTTTACATTTTACCTTTGACTCCTTCCAAGGACCCCAGAAGTGGAAGCCAATGATGACCCCCCTTTTGCATTTGGTTACCCCAATGACAACATAACTGAAAATGTTCACGAATTTCCACCAAACGGTTTAGGAAGAGGTATGGTTGTAACGGAACGATGAATGGATGGATGAACAGACAGAGAGTATCATAATATCTCTGGCAAAAGTGGGGGTATAAAAAAGGCCAGATAAGATAAGAAAAGCTACAGAGGGATACTCCTATGGTCTCATGAGAGACAATCAGACATAATTTAACATGTTTCAACTGGTTTATGCATTCAAAAAGTAAAAAGCTAGAATTTGTAAATGGAACACAAACGCCCCACTACTGCGCCTGAAAACTTGCCTACTGTAATCTACCAGTAAAACTAAACCAATAAGTGAAAGATGGACAGATGGATGGTTTGGATTGGGTTTTGGTGTTTTATGACACATCAACACTTTGAAGGTGATATCATGCCATGGCAAGCAGACTCGTGCCCAAGGACATACCATGGTAGCCAATCCAGGCTAATCAAACCTGCACCTTATGGTCATAAGTCTAACACACCAATTGGAACATCTCGTCTCTTTCCAATAAGAGTCTAATAACTTTGAAGAAGACTTTGAGGTACAGTGTCCATGCTGGACTTGAATTTTTGGGCACAAACACTTCTCTCCACAACCAGAATAGGGCAAAGTAGTGGGAAAATTGGGAGTATAGGACGGTCAAATATAGAACGCCTGAAACAGCCATTTTTCTAAATTTTTGAACCAAATAGTATCAAAACAAAAGAAATGCTCATGAAACTTCATGAAAATATTTTTAAAAAGTACAAAATTAATTCAGCAAAATTGTTGTGCAACTTTGTTTTTGCAAATGGCAGTAACATTGAAAACAGGTTACTATCAAAAACAGTTCACAGATATCCAGTTACAAGTCCTCTTGTATTTTACAGGATGAAATACGAAATAAACTAGTTTCAGTTTACAGCAATCAACCTATACTCCTCCACAGAGTAATAATTTGCTTCTAACTAGGCTACAAATGCATGGAATTTCCCCCACTTCAAGTTTCATGTGCAATTTTTTTGGCAGGAATCTCAACAACTGAAACATTATTGCAAACATAAATAATCATTAAATTGACACAAAAGTTGATCAAAAGCATGAAAATACTAGTTAAACTGTCTTACACTTCTCTTTGCATAGAAAAAAACCCAGTTTATATTGAACTCAAAATAAATAACTATTCAATGGCAAAGTGAGGGATATGATTTGAAGTTGTCAGCTCGAGAAGAGGCGAAGTCAGCTTTGCTTTCTCTGCATATTTGGGAAAAATGACAGGCACTGGGGCAACTATTTTGCCAGAACTGCCACTTAGCATGGACCCTGGAGAATATCATAGTGATACTTCCCAAACTGGCAAGTTTTTGGCAGAAGAACATCTGCAAGGTGTCGAAAATAATATTCTATGACATTTCAACCATCATTATAATGCATGTACTTTTGATTTTTGATTTTATACCTGCAACCTTTTAATGACAATTTTTATGTTGCTTTTAGTGATGACACATCATCAAATCATTGTGATGTCAATAAAGTTATTCTTCCATAACAACCATGGGCTTGAGGACAGTTGAAAATGGTCACTATTTACATCTAAGGTCTTTTTCTAGCATGTGACAGAAGAGGAAAAGGCATACCATATACATGGCAGGGCATAAATATTTTGTCGTGATGACTATTTTCTAGTGGAATATTTTCTAGCAGCAATTCCATGACCATAATATTACATAAATAAGTTTTAAAACATTGTGCAGTCTGTATCATCAAATCTTGTTTATATGCTCTTTTGTATACATCTAAATTGATTGTTTGTTTTTTTTAATTTTGGATCAAAATGAATGCAAGGCTTCACTCTCATGTTCAACTCTTGCAGGAGGACATTCATACTGTTAATTCATTCATTTTCATGGCTATCGCTTTTCATGGTTTTGTGAAAAATGTTATTTTTGCCAGCACTAAATTTCATGGATTAGGATGGGGGAACTATTGTTTCCGCAGAAGAATCACTGTTCAATGGTCATTAAATAAGTGGTTTGAAGCAACTACAAAATCCATGAAAATTGGTACTCCACAAAAAATAGTGAAATCACAGTGCTTTTCAATACTGCTAGTGACCAACAAAATCAAAGAAAAGTATACCCTATCTATCCATCCATTCATCTATCCATCTGTCTATCCATCTATCCATGTCTTTATTCAACAATAAGTGTTCAGAAAAAAACACAAAGTTCTCATGATACCATTCATAATTTCTAGGGAATCAAATTAAAATAAACAGTGCAATAATATATTGTGTTTTGTTTTGTTTGTTAAGATCTTTTATTTCTCTTGTTTTAATCGCCAGTGTGTCATCAGACTTTAAATACAAATTTACCTTTTTTCTTTTTCTTTTCCAAATTGTAAGAATAAGTGGCCCAAAAGATTAAACAGCACTCCCTCGCTATCAGGCCCTTCATTATAACATGTTTCCTGTTAAATGGTGGGTTTTGTCATGGATTCCATTTCATTAAGTGGTAGTAAAATTATATGTATCATGTACTTCATTATAAGGCAATCTCAATATAAGCTGTATATTCTATAGCTCCAATGGATAGCATTATAATGAGGGAGTATTGTATGTGATATTCAAATCACCAGTAATGATTACACACAAACAGGTAAAATAAGGAATGAAGACTTGTATCTGTGAACTGGAGGTTGTTCATGGTTTTGCTGTTTTGTATTGAGTTCTACAACTGATGCATCAGCAAAACTGGTAAAAGGGATATTTACCTACATTAAACAACAAATACTGTTTATACTCACTTATAATTAGGGTCCAACTGCAAACTGCACAGACCCAGATCTGCTGTCACATAATCTGCTGGCAGATCTGGTTTTATGCAGTTTGTTGGGAGTAATCAGTAGAACAAACAACACAGACACTGATCTATTGGCACATTATGTAACAGCAGATCAGGATCTATGTTGTTTGCAGTTGAACCCGACTTATAAGCGAGTATACATGGTATGATTCTAAAATCTTCAACTACAAGAAGTCATTCTAACACATTTCAGACAATACTGTAAAGAAAATGTGAGAAATTGACTGTAAAGAAAATGTGAGAAATTGACTTCTATGTGGCACTATATCACAGCAAAATATTAAGTCACAATGGTGCCATAATTTTCAAGATTTTATAAAGGATTTTCCTGGTGCAAATATTGATGGTCAAACCTGTCTTAACCAGCCACCTTTGGGAACATGAGAAAAGTGACCTCTGAAGACAGATGATTGCTTAATATAGATTAATTTCTGCAATTATGCATTTTGTGGGACCTTCAAAAACAAGCGGTTTAAGACAGGTGATTGCTTACCACAGGTGGCCTTTGAGGCGGGTTTGACTGTAATGTTACATTTACAGCTATGTTGTTTTTGTGCTATTTTGTTAGCAATACATGTACTTACATAATATATACAATAGCTCCCCACCCTGATACAGCATCCCTGTCTAATGCATTCAACAAAGCTTGGGAGATAGTCTCAAACAGATCATCTGGTCCCTGGAGAAAGAAAGAAAGCTATGAAATTTAAAAGAAATTAAGCAACTTTGATGACTTTCCAACACAAATCTCCATGCTTTTTACATATTGCCTAATGAACAAGTATCATTTTGACCTTGCACTCCTACCCCATCCCAGTGATTCATCCCAAGTCTGTAACCTAGGGATCATAAACAAAATTCATTACATGTAGTAAATGTATGCATATTCTTGCTATGACTGCATACATAATGTTTTGTCCAACAAAACACAGTGAATTTGCTGTTTTTCATGGGCTACCAATTTTTATTGATATAGTTGTTGCTGCAAATGAAGAATTTGAAAACCAAATGAACAATGATCCCCTTTCCCCATCAGATTTGGTTTGGTTTTGTGTTTGACAGCACAGCAACATAAGTAGGTTATTTGGTGCCAAGGCAAGTGGAGTTAAGTGCCTTGTCCAAGGACACACCACAATAGCTGACCCAGGCTGATCCAATGGTAGGATTCAAACCTGTACCATTTCAGTTGCTAGTCCAGCACAGCAACCACTGCATCTCAAGCTTCCATTAGTCTTCTCATATGACATACTGGAGGGTACATCAGGCCTATTTTACATCCCACCCACCCCACCCCACGGGGCAGGGAGCTGCATCTGAAGCATATCCACAAATTTAAGTATTAACCCCCCAAAAAGTGATTTTCTACAAAACCATGAAATGATGGTACATGTCCATGCTTGCAAAACTAGCTTCACTGGTAAAATTGCATAAATTTATTGCAGGTTATGCTAAATTACTTCTGTCTTTCTTTCAAAACTTCATGAAACAATGATCAGATCAGGGCTGATCAAATTCCATAGCCATACATCCCATACTATTCATTTTCTAAGTCTGACAAGTAAAATTTTTATGTTGAAACATGTTGGGCATGCACTACTTTTCATGCTTCAATCCCTTTCTCTACCTTCATTTGACCATTCATGCCCTCCAGGCATAATGAATGCTTGAATCGACCACTCTCCATTTATTAATTCACATCCTATGATATATCACACCTACAAGTGGTCACTGATAACTATCACATGTGTGCGCTTTCTATTACCACTTGACTGCATGCTGAGCTAAGTGACAATCATCAGCCAATCAAAACACTTCAAACAAAACAAATTCAGTATGATTAATTAGCTGTGTTTTAAATGGCCTTGATACATCATGTTTTACTCAACCCAAATACTCATGAGCAGATCACCCTTTGATTTCAATCCAGTGAGTCAATGCAATTCAATTAATAAAAGGCACTTTACCAACATTAGTGTCGGTTTTCTTTATGAACTGATTAAATGAGAGCAATGATTCTTTCATTTAATTTTATTATACAGAGTATCATCTTCCACGTGTGATGCTGTGATTGAAATAAAGTGATTACACTAATTAAGGAGCTGTCGGTGTTTATATTTAAATGTCAAAATGTTTCTTATGACCACTTTAGAAGTAGTTGTCAAGCAAAGAGATCTTTACTATGTAGATAAAATGAGTTTATTAAATTATTCACAAGGAAGGTAAAAAGGAAAATTCGGAGATGGAAAATTCACAAGAAAGTTGTGGGATAAAATGTAAGGCTGCCATTGAGTCTGAGGTAACTATTTCTCCAAAGAGACATAAGCCAGACTCTGACAGTGAAAAATGTCAAATATGACACAACTAAGAGACTGAGAAATTTTCAGCCATATTGGGTTGATAATTATCCATGACTTGAATTCAATGACTCGGAAGGAAAGATGTTTTTTGCAGTTATTGCAAACATTATCCAAAACTGGCACAAGTTGGAAATTCAACCACTGTATTTGTCAATGGAACTGACAAGCTCAGAATAAAACCAGTCAAGTCTCATGACAGTTCTGGACCTCATATGGCCTGTGCAGCAAAGTATATGCATGACACTAGCCAGCATGTGCAGAAAATCCCTGAAGTTAGAGTTGCTGACACTCTACTTGGAAAGGTCATTTTAAAACCAAATGAGAATGAACTGAAAACAAATGAGAGCTCCGTTTAATGCAGCCCACACCCTAGCCCATTATGGAAAACCATTTTCTGATATGGGGATGCTGTGTGCACTCCAGAAGAAGAACAGTGTTGAACTTGGTGTTAATTACAAGAACAGACTTGGGGCATGTCCATTGATCAAGTCTTGAGCAAATAAGTTAAGGAAAGTCAGAATTCCAGTAAGCTCCTTTCCATTCTTGCTGAAGGAAGTACTGATGCTATCATATCAGAGCAAGAAATAGTGTATATAAGATACCTTGACAATGGAAAACAAAAAAAAATTAAGCCCACTGAAGAAATAAACATGTTGTACAAATAATTCTTTTGTTCTTTCTAGACCTTTATGTCAGGATGGTTTCTATCAAATTTGGTCTCATTCTGTTGAGCTGTTTTTAAAAAAAAAAAATTAAAGGGTTTTCTAATTTTAGTAATGGCAGTTGCATTGGATGGAGGATTTGTACAAACCTGATAGCTTTGCATATCAGGATGTTTTCTGTCAAATTTGGTCAAATTCTGATTAGCGATTTTTGACAAGATTTTTTAAAGATTTTTCTATTGTTGGTAACATCACCAATATTTGAGGCTGGATTGACATCATATGTATACAACTGAATACACTTTATGCCAAGATGCTGTCTGCCAAATTTAGTCAAAGTTTGTTGAGTGGTATTTGAGAAGAAGTCATTTAAAGGCTTTTCTTTTTTTAGTAATGGCAGCCATATTTTCCGGCTAATCAACACAATTTGTAAAAATCAAAAAACCCTCTATGCCAGGATGCCTTCTTTCATATTTGCTCCAATAAAAAAAATCAGAACCTGTAAAAGTTCAATAGGTGGACATTTCACCTTATAAAGTATATCATTTTAAAACAGTGCAATAATTTCTCTTTAAAAAAAAAAAAAAAAAAATCCTTCTTCATTTCATACCCTAACCTTTACAAGTTTAAAACCACATCAAAGTAAAAACGAAATCTTACCAAACCTGGCTCCCACAGAGATTCACACATTCCATACATTTGTTCTGAACATGTGCCACTAACAACAAAGTCATTTGTCACCATAGGACATCCAATCAAATCCATGGAGGCAATGAAGGGTTCATTAGACTTGGGATCCAATCCTGCTATCACTGGCTCAACAAAGTAGGGTCCAAATCTGAAATGCAAGAGAACTCGTACATTGGAAAATAATCATAAAGATTGGTACTGTATTAGACTTAACACCAGCACATGCCTTATTAAGTCCAGACTTAATAAGTTTTGACCCCTTATTTTAGTCAAAACATCATAAGAAGTCCATTATTAATTACCATATATGCTCGCTTAGAAGTCGGGTCCAACTGCAAACAACATAGACCCTAATCTGCCATCACATAATGCACCAGAGATCAGGGTCTATGTTCTTTGTGAATATTATTTGACAGCAGATCTGGATCTGTGCAGTTTGCAGTTGGACTTGACTTGTAAGCAAGTACTGTAGTATCACTAATTTTTGTCGGGTACCAATTTTATTGGATTTATTTGTTGCCCCAAACCACGAATTTAAAGACAAAATGAAAAATTAGTCACGTATCATAAAAAAAACTCCCAGTTGCTTTCTGTTTCATTCAAAGAGATCAACAAAGCTATCTGATCAATCAACATGCATTTGTTTTATTTAACCTTTTTTCAAAAAAAAGAATTACAATGCATTTTATATTGTTTCAGTGTATAGATATCCATACGGTATCTGGTAGCTGCAATATCCACCCAGTGCCTTTAATCGATATGTTGTGACATAAGTACCATATATACTCATGTATAAGCCGATACCAAATGCACACTGCATAGACCCAGATCTGCCATTGCATAATGTGCCAGCAGATCTGGGTCTATGCAGTCTGTAAGGGATAATCAGTAGAACAATATACGACATCAGATCAGGGTCTATGTTGTTTGCATTTGGACCCGGCTTATATGCGAGTATATATGGTAAAGATAGACAAATATGAGTAAAAAGCACATGGTATTACAAACACTAGTATTACTGAAAATGAAAGAATAATAAATGATACTAGTATATGAAAATTGGATTTACTACTTATTCAAAATCTATTCTTCATTCAAATGCAAAGGTTGTCGAAAAATTTAAATCCTGGTGAAAACATTTCTCAAATAAACACTATAACTATTGCTTGAAGAACAATTACTAATGAAATACTAGGTATATATACTAATTACAGCAGAGCATTGAAGCTCACACTACACTGATTTTTGGACAAAACCACTGAATCAACATCTTATTCATCAAGTCTGTTGGTACACACAAATGTTTGTCAAGTAAATAATCCTGAAATTGTTGAATTAAACAAGTCCAGCATTCTCAAAGCCACGGATAATTAGGTCTGATCTTTCACACATTTTCGCATGAGCCACAATTATCCATTCCGCATGAATCGGCTTGATTGATAAAGTTTAGTAAAGTCTAGTGGTTGAATTTGTTTCATACATGAGGCAAGCTCAAACAAAGGTGTGATTCTGTTGTTTTTTATTTAAGTTAGCATCTATGCACTTTGATTGGCTCTGAACACATCATGTTGATACTACTTGCTAATTGCATTGAGCAAGTGGCAGCTGGTCACATGTTTGGTTAACATGTGGAATGATGATATTATTCAAACTGACAGGGATCAAAGTTGAATTTTACCACTCTTTGGCCACTGTGTTAATGCCAGGGTCATCAGAAATTATCTGATGGTGCAACTTTATGGACAGTGTTTTAAGAAAGAGATCATAAATGTGCTTTAATAACTAATTTGCTTAGTGTTGTTGGTTGTGTCAGCTCCCTTTGATGTTGAATTAAGTGATTGATCATGACAGGTGTTTGATTGTGCTTATACACATGGTAGTATTGTTTTAACCATTCTTTATTGGGGTATCTGTAATCCACAAAACTAAGTACCTACAAATTATGCAAACATTGACAGGCAAAACCACAAATTTAAGTACCCACGAAAATGTCTTCTTTTTTTTTTTACAAAACCACAAAAATTTGCGATCCATGAAAATAAATGATACAACAGCATATACGGTATTTATTTCATGCATTTCAATTTCACGTGAAAAATGTTTTCTTTGGTACTTAAATTCTTGATTTGGGAGAAGCGGTCCTATTGTTTCTACAGAAGGATCTTTGTCTTTAAAGTCTTGATTTGTAGGAACCATGAAATCCACTAAAGTGCACATATGACCATGTTGAGACAGCAGATCTGGGTCTATGTAGTTTACAATTCAACCTAACTTATGAGTGAGTATACTGTATATACAGTATATGTGTCTCAATTCCTTGTGGGAGAGAAGCGGCTGATAAAATCTGTTTAGAACATCATGATCTTCTTAGAACTTAAACTCTGCATGCTTGGTGTCTTGTTTCAACTAAACTTTGCAGCTTAAATACCTGTAAGTCTCCATTCCAGCATGCCTTTTGGAAGAGAAGTAGTTGATAAAATCTGTCAAGAATATCATGATTTTCTTGGAACTTACAACCATGCATACTTGGTGTCTTGTTTCCACTGAACTTTGCACCTTAAATAAGTGTTAAAAAAAGATCTTGCACGTTTTATGCAATGCGACCATAGTTGGAGAGGGAATGACCTCCAAAGCAGAGAGTGCTCAATACAGAAGATGGAAGCAAACTCTTCTGCCATGAATATACGCATAATAGGATATTATTAATGACATTGTCTGTGTGCACTAATTATGAGTTTTCACTGCATGAAATTCACCTAAATTAAAATGTATTAAGTGCACAGTGCAGATATTACAACAAATATGGTTAGTTACTCTGCATCAGGATATTTTAACCCCATCAAATATGGTTAGTTACTCTGCATCAGGATATTTTAACCCCATCAAATATGGTTAGTTACTGTGCATCAGGATATTTTAACCCCATCAAATATGGTCAGTTAGTGTACATCAGGATATTTTAACCCCATCAAATATGGTTAGTTACTGTACATCAGGATATTTTAACCCCATCAAATATGGTTAGTTACTGTGTTATGTATATTTAATCTATGATGTGTGTTTAAATATTGTCCATTATGGTAAGTTGTACCTTAGATTCTGGTCACTTGTCAACGGAATGTTTATAAGCATTAGAGTTCAAGGCCACTCTTGTTTACAGTTAGACTGTTTTTTTTCTTCATTGAATTGTTTCACATCCTGTTATGATATAGGTCAAGTGAAAATGTGTATAACTAGGGATTTGGTAAATAAATAATTCATTCCTGTTTTAGATCAGTCTTGCGGAATCCATTTGAGATCAGATTTTAAAGTTTGTGCCGTTTAAATCAGATATAATTTGAGAGGAATTATTTATTTAATATATTCATTGGAATTACTAAAGTGCTCATTAATTTTTTAATTAATACATTACTTTGAACTTTTGTGAACTCATTCAAAGACATTCTGGATTTTATCATTGTGTTATATCAGGACATTCAAGAATATTGGAACTCATTCGGAACATTCTATATTTCTGGACTTGTGATTAGGACATTTAGGATTATTTGGAATTTGATTCACAATATTGTAAGTATCTCTTGAATTCCCCTTTGCATTGTAGGGAAATAAATTGCTTGTTGATATTACTTGCATTGTTGGTTTCACTTTCTTTCTGTTACATATTTTTTAAGACCTAGAGTCGTGACAACTGTGCATCAGGATATTTTAACACCATCAAATATAGTTAGTTACTGTGCATCAGGATATTTTAACCCCATCAAATATGGTTAGTTACTGTGCATCAGGTTATTTTAACTCCATCAAATATGGTTAGTTACTGTACATCAGGCTCTTTTTACCCCATCAAATATAGTTAGTTACTGTACATCATAATATTTTAACCCCATAAAATCTTTACATTATTTTTGTGACTTGCTTATTGGCAATATTGTAGAACCTTGTTTATTCAAATCCATTCATTCAGACTAAGTTTATTCAAACCACATCTTAAAAACATGCAGATTTAGTATTAGTGTCTCGACTATGACAAGTCCAAGGAGTCTGCCATGTAAATCTGATGAAAAGTGTCGAGTGGTGGTGGGGTGGGTGTGTGGAACTTGTCACTGAACAAGGCTTTCTCAAAGAACTAGAAATGTGTTCATGAAACACAGATGCTCCATCAGTCCCTGAAATGAACTGAATGCAATGCAAACCTTGGACAGACAGACAAAGGTAGACATATATATATATATATACCCCTAGTACTGTAATGGTAGGGGCATATAAACAATTGCCTAAACTTTCCCAAATTTGGGGATGGTCTTCTCATAAAGCATGGGCTTAACACTGGAGAAACATGGTACTCAAACTTTTTCATCTGAACTCTTATTATTGAATTTTTTTCTCTGTGCGTGTATACCCAAATGAGTGTGGCTAAACAAGGTTCAAATGTAACTATGAATCTTGTATAACTATCTTTCTATAAATGTGAATGAAACTTGGCCATGTCAAGTTGCATTGCTATTATTGCAAAAATGTAACACCATACGTGTGACAGAACCAGGACATCAAACCAGTAGATTTACAAATTTTGAACAGTTGATTGGCTTCTAAACCAGTAGACTTTTTGCAACATAAATTTCACTTGTTTTGAGGTGACTGAAAAGAAAACAAGTGCATTTTTTTTCAATAATATGTATTCTCTTTATACTATAATAAAATGGCAAGTTTTGAACATGAATCAGTTTCTCATGGATAATGTTATAATAATACTTAATTAGTATGATTCAGTGTTTTGTCAATTAAATGAAAAAAGAAGAGTTGAATATCGCATCGTTCACTGCAAAGATTGTTTTAAAAATAAAAATCCACAAGCATTTTTAGTTTCTTTCATGAGATCAATGACTGGTGAACACTGATGACATTCATTTGTGATTATTAAATTTCACACTTAACAGGTTCTGACTAGTTTTCTGGTCTGGATTTCCCACTGAATCACTTTGTATTTTGCAAAAACTGGAGAATGTCCTTTCTGTATCAGCATTAGAATATGGCAATGACAAAACCACACTCAGCCTGAAAAGAAGTTCAAACTTCAGTTTTCCTGTGGTTGGGTTTTTAAGGCCACTGACTGCTCTCTAATACTCCTCCAAGCCAAGGAGGACGTTCCTGAGTTGGACTTGAGATATATTCCTGAGCCTCACATTTCTTAGTCAGTGGGGTTTATTTCATTGGGAGAAAGCACAAAATGCAGCATTTTGGCATGAATTGAGCTAAAAAATGCATTAGCTGCCCTGAAAAATTCCTCCAAAAACACCTTGAACAATGCAATAACAATTAAACAGTACAAAAAATTCAAAAACACGTTCTCAAGTGTTTCTGTTTAAATCATTTCTGGGTCGGTCTCTCCTTTTTATCTCACCTCCACCAAAGGTCAGCTGATTTTTATTCAAAAACTCGAAAGCCATCATGGACTACCTTTGATCCCTTTATTACTTAAAACACCTAATAAAACATCCCCCATTTGGCCTTAACCTCTCCACATTACAACAATAAGGTAATCAATTAACAGCTTGTTATATACACATTTTAGCCCTCTTAATCGATTACTCAGCCACACATCATTGCACCAGTCATTGTGCTATAACATTTCCAGTCTCAAGGAGACTGGTTCCCACTGGTTTCTGTAAATGTGAGGATAAAATGCATAAAAATCAAATCTTTTATTTTTAAAAAGCAGTAGATTTCAGCTATAAAACAGTATGTGCAGTAGACAGCCTTTAAAACAGTAGAATCACATGTATGGTAATACTGTGGACAATTCTGTGATTTACAATGATCAACTATGAATCCAAGAAGGCCAAAGTATTGCTGTAAAATGTGTGACCCTTTACCCAAGGTCAAAGAAGCACACAAGCCTGTCACTGAATGAATTGTCTTAACTTCAAAATGATTCATTCCAATTATGAACAAAAAGCCATCAAGGGAGTTTAGGAAATATGAATAAAATAAACAAATGTTAATCAATCACTGTTAGCCTGACCTCAAGGTGAAAGGGGAAAGCAAGCTTGTTGCAAAATTAATTTTCTTAGCTTCATAATGATTCATGCCAAGCATGATGACAATCTATCAAGATGTTTAGGAAATGAATCCTAATGAAAAACTTTAACCAAAGCCATAACAAATTGCTGATGATGATGATGCTACCAGCAGAAAAGTGACTGCTATGTTTCACTTCTCGCTAACATTTTGACAACATAATTTTTTTAAAATCTTTAAATTCAAAGATTTAGCATCCAAATTTTTTCAACTTTCAGAATATGAAAGTAAATAATACTGACCATGACTCTTAATTCATTTAATGGCCTTTACAGTTCACAGCCAAATTTTCATTTCACTATGGATAGCCTAATTTCCCCACTGATCGCCTCACTAACTGATCTCATCTGTGGGAGTCTTGCCCTCATTCCTACCCTGACTAGAATTACCTGGACAGTAAATTTGGTTTCTGTCCAAGCTCCATGCATGTTTAGTTATGCAAAGTTTAAATAACTGTTCATACACAGTATACAGATAGCATTCATGCAAATGGTCTGAGGGTAAAGAATAATGGAAACTCTTTTTGTCAAACAGTAAACAAAGAAGAAAGTTACTGTTTACTCTTTTTTTACCTTTTCTTTCCAAATAACTTAAGAAATATTCTGGAATCATGTATATACAGCATTAAATTGGATACCGCACTTCAGAGAACCACCAAATAAAGAGTACCAAGCGTATCCCCCCCCCCCCTGTATCTAATGTGCAAGAAATTTAACACAAAACTTAAATGTTTCTGATGTTGATAGCATCCTCACTAAAAAAGTGACACGTCAAACATGCTTATGTAAATATATCAAGAAGCCTGCCTTAAAAAGTAATCACAAGTATCTAGAAGCCTGACAGAAAAAAGACAAATCATCACTGATCATTATTCTGGTGATAATTTAAATACAATACTGATATATAAATATCTCTATATTTTTCAAATAACAAATTTAAGGAATACAAAGAATAAGAAGTACAAGAACAGTGGGAAATAAGCCTATTTAGACTAATATCATTTTCCCAACAAGCAACATAATCATTTCTATTCTTTTTCATTGATAAAAAGAATCAGCAAATATTTCAACTGTAATATTGGATCCTTTTAAAATGCTATTTTTTAGGAAGTTTCAACCCAATATGAGTTCATTAAAGACAGCAGTAGAGATTGGAAAATAATTACAATTGAAAACTTGTTTTAAAATAAAATCTATACATACCTTCTCTCATACAATAAGTTAGAAACCATGCTCATAAAGGTTTTGGGTTTGATTCTTCTGTTTTCCCGCAACTCATACAAATTAAGTTTAAAATGTAATCTTTGAGCTCTGAAATGAAAAGAACACGTTAATGTAACAGAAAATGGGATAGACAAGATTCAAAATTAAACAGATGTCCAAATAAAGTTTGAGATACAATAAGCATGACACTATCAATTCTTGTACACACAGTGGGCTCATATATGTAGAATAGGCCTGATGTGTCCTCCTGCGTGTAGTATAAGGCGACTAATGCAAGCAGCAACCACACTGGCTCAGTAGTTACTGTGCCGTACTTGTGACCAAAATAGTGTGGATTCAAAATCCTACCACTGGATCAGTCTGGGTCAGCTATTGTGGTGTGTCCTTGGGCAAGGCACTTTACTCCAACAAAACTATTACAACATCTCCGATATATACATGCTTGTAATTCTGCATGTATTCTCCATGTGTATGGACATTATAATGGCAATGTACTAATCTGAATGTGAACTCATACAATAACTTGTACAAGAGGCCCAAGTGGACCTGATATTGCTCACCTGGCTTACATAACTGTAAACTCATACAATAACTTCTAAAAATTAAAATAAAATACTTCATGGTTTTGTAATGTTAGATACCACTATGCCTCTTTGTGCAAATCCTATAATCAGCACTTAAAAGTTATGTCCCTTAATCTGAACACGAGATATTGTACTTGTAAGATGGCCCACTTGGTGATTGTTTACACTGATATGTGTTGGTATTACTGGTTGCACTTACAATTTAATTCTAATTCATGAAAAAATGTTGAAATTAGAAGTAAAGAGGTGAAGAAAATGTTTGACTCTGATTTCATTTTAACATGTATCATATCTCTGTATCATTTGTATAAATTTAAAAGGCTCTAATACGAGGATACTATCTGCCAAATTTGGTCAAATACTGTTCAACAGATTGCAAGAAGAAATCATTTAATTGTTTTCCTATTTTTAGTAATACGTGTAGCAAATTTTAAGGTGATTTGGCCTTTATGCCTGAATGCTTTCTACCAAATTCAACTAAATTCTCTCCAGCAGTTTTTGATAATCATTTGTTTGAATGTTTTTCAAATTTTAGAAATAGTGACCATATTTGATATCTGATTGGCACCATTTGTGTAAATTTTAAAAGTCTCAATGCCAGGATGCTTTCTGTTAAATTTGATCAAATTAAAAGTAATTTTTAAGTTTTTCTATGTTTAGCAATAGTGGCCATAATGGATGGTAGATGAGCATCATTTGTACAAACTGAGAGGCCTTCATACCAAGATGCTATCTGTAAGGTTGTTCAGCTCTGTCCAGCGGTTCATGAAATTTTTTTTCTATATTTAGCATTGGTGGCCATACTTGATGATGCAAAGGCCATCATTCCAGAATGCTTACTGTCAAATTTGGTTACATTCTCTTCAGCAGATTTTCATCAGAAGTTTTTTTTAATAGTTTTCTTCTTTTAATAACAGTGAAAGTATTCTGCATCATTTGTACAAACCTGAAAGGCCTTGTGCCAAGACAATTTATTTTAAATCTGGTCAAATTCTATTAAATTTAGTAAAATTCAGCTGAGCAGTTTTTATGAAGAAATTGTTTACAGATTTTCCTATTTTTAGTAATGTTGGCCATTTGTTATGGTGGATTGGCGTCTATTTATTTTTTAAAAAAATTTTAAGTTCTTTATTTTCAAAAAGAAAAAAAATACACATAATGTTACAACAGAACAAAATACATGTAATACGCAAAGCCTAATGCCTATTCAAACTTATTCAAGTAACAAAAGCACATCCCAAGTTATTTAGTAGCAAGAATAGAATCGTGTATAGCCCAACTACTACATCCATACAAAGTAACAATCATACATTTTTTTAGGTATAAGGCAAATGTCACCATAATAAGTAATACTGGTGCTGATACTACTTGTATGTTAACATCTCTCATGTAACTTTTTAATATGTCTACATAGAAACAATCTGTATTAGTAAAAGAGAACATGACAGGCCCATCACAGTGCCTGAAAAATGACTTAAACACAAAACAAAACCATGGTGTAATAATAGACAGATGTATGGATGAAAAATAATAACATTATATCAACAACAACATTGTGGGGAATAAGTAGAAATGTGTTCACAGAACATGGATGCCCCACCACAATGCCCACAAACTGACCTATATGTTAAATGTAAACAAGGCGTGATGGATGGACAGATGATTGTAAAGAGGGATGAATGTAGAGATGGATATTGATAACACTGTATTTCCCTACCAATGTCATGGTGAGGCATAAAACTAGTTTTCAGGGTAGTGAATACTAGTTGGCCAGCAAAGGTAACACAGCTGATCTAAAAGGTCTAAATATGAGAACTACATTTGTGTTTGCAAAACACATATGCCTGCACTGCAGATAAAAAATTTAAAAAATGTAAAACAAAGTTTTAAAATTTGCTATACTGGCATGAAAAGGACATTTTTTTAGTAAATTATGTTTCTCCAAGAATACATACACAATTACATTAATAAAAGTCACTCCACCACATCCAATTCCAGCCATCACTGAGAGACAAAAAAATGTCTTTCCCGCTACACATCATATAGATGAAGGGAAGTAACTCTTACATATTAACTCCCCTTCCAACCACTAGGTGGCCACTCTTATCTCAGATGTTCACCAGTTTAAGCTTGAGCAAAAACAAAACAGGATGCTCACAATTGTGGGGAAGGGGAGTTTAGATTCATAGTAATGTGACCGGGTAGGTATTCTCAAAGAAACATAATTTACAAAAAAAATGTCCTTTCTTCATCGAATACACATTACCCTATCACAATAACATTAGGAGAATACTGTATTTTGGTGTGTATAAATACAGACCAATATATAATGCGCACCCCATTTTCGACCCATAATGAGGGGAAATAACTTAGTTCTGCCACATAACGTGCATGTGATATAATACATTTTAAAATTCTTGATAATTTCCCCCGTTTTCATAGTGCAACAACAGTTGGCCATTTTGGATAGTGCACTGATCATTTGTTACACGACATTTGAATTGTTTACAATAAAACAGTGTTTGTTTCTCTGGTCTTTCCTGTCAGTGCGCAGCTCTCGATCATGACCAATACTATTTTTTGTTTACAGATAGCATAAAAGAAACCATGAAAAAAGTGGCAAAATTAAAAGTATATCTTTCCAATTTTATGGTTGGCCAATAAAATGGCCATTTTAAGGTTGATGGTGTTCAGTCTATTGCATCAGATCCCTCAAATTCCTCTTCGTCATCATCACTCTCAAAAAGTTGCTGTATGTTCTCATCTGTTATCAATCCTGGCATTTCAAGATTGAACACAAGATGCTATGTGAAACTTCAGGTCCAATATTTATACTTATTTGGATTATCATGACACCTCTAAAATATATTTCAGTGCCCAAGGTAGAATTTACCAACTCAATGCATCCTAATTATGTTTGGCACATCATAGCATTAGCTGGCACTGATTATCTTTAAAACACCTTGCTGAGTTAATAAAACATTGTTCACTTTATTGTAACAAAGAAGTATCAAATACTGTGGTTTAAGATGAGAAATAAAACAAAGAACCAAGCTTATTTTCCAAAGAAAAGTAAATATATTGCAAATTTACCCAGAGAAAACAATGTAAGTATGCTTAGCACATCAAAGCTTTAGCCAGAGCTGTTTACCGTGAAAAGACCACACTGAGTTAATGAAGCACTGATCGCTGTATAGTCGCAAAGATATATAAAATACTATAATTTAAGATGAGAAATAAAACTAAGAAACAAGTTTATTTTATAAAGAAAAAAAATACTTTCCAATTTCATACACTAATTGATTATTTTGTTTCAGATTAAGTGTCAATGTTACTGTAACAGAATAACTGTAGTCACAAAAAACATATCCCCTAAATGTGCCCATGATGAGAACATTAAAACTGCTTAAATTAATAGTATATTTCAATCCAACCAAGAATAAATGAAGTAAAAATTTGTTAGATCCACAGCTATCGAATACTGAATATACAGTACAGCTATGGTAATCATTATATTTGTTCTGCTGCAATGCAGTACTTTGCACAGCTTCAAAACAACAAGTTACCAGTCATTATGTACATGTATTTCCGGTAAAGTCACAGAACAAAACACTACAGTGATGTGAAATGAAATGAGTTTATTAACATAAGCAATCAAAGAACAATCAAGATAACCTATCAAGGTTTGTAAGCATAATTTATTTCTTTAATAAGGCTAGTACCAGTAAACAATTTAGTTACAATGCAGTGTGCAATGGATTTAGTGTTTCACAGGAAGTGAAAGTGAAAAGTATAGGCATCAATAGTGCCTTCATCCTTTCGTCAGATTGATCTGGAAAAAAAACTTCTTTAGTTCTTCAACAAAATGCGCACCCCTTCCAAAAAAAAAGAGAATTAGGTAAAAAAAAAAAAGTATGTGTTATACACAGCAAAATATGGTAGGTAAGAGGAGGAGGAAATGCAAGAGCATCCAATTTCTACCCACGTCACCCTCAAGGAGCATAATGACTGCTCTACTGAAAAGATGAACTTCTAGTGTCAAGGCAACACAATCGAAGATTATGCATTTATACTTGTGTGAACCCTTGTGTGGTCCTGCACCTGGCTATTGCTTACTTGCAAAAGTTTCATGGGCAAATCCAGAAAAAGCCACAAGGTCATGCCCTAGACTGAGGATGTACTATCATGACTTGGGCATAGTTGACTGGGAATGCCAGCCAACTGATTCCAGTATGTCTTCAGAGTTCAGAGAATGCCAATCTAACAACCCAATTTAGCCACAAGGCCAGCACTTGTAGGGTTATGTCTCACTTTCCTGTCTTAATCGGGTGCTGTGGATGTTCTCCCTGAGAGCGGGCGAATGGTTATTCTATTATTACATGTAGACAGCAACCTGTTTTTTGAGACCAAACCAGGTTGTGCCACTAATACAACTAAG
Source organism: Margaritifera margaritifera (assembly GCA_029931535.1). NCBI lineage: Eukaryota > Metazoa > Mollusca > Bivalvia > Unionida > Margaritiferidae > Margaritifera > Margaritifera margaritifera. The sequence goes on from JAQPZY010001088.1 coordinate 837,180, forward strand.
CCATCCAAATGAAACTGCATGTAGTTTGGATCCTGGGACAACACATGCAGTTCACCCTGCATGCTGAAGATAGTGCTATCAGGAAGCAAGTCTTGTATAATAATAGCATCAGCGAGGTTGAAGACAGGGACTTTGAACTTGGACGAATTGAGTCACATCAAGACCCAGGAGAGATTACATTTGGGGAACAAGGTGCCAGGATAGGTTGAAATTGGACTACAGGTCAGAAAATGTCAGAAATCATGAAATGGTATCCCTCGATTGTAATTGAGATTAACTTTCTGTGCTCGAAGAGGAAAAGAAAAAAGTTTGCCAACTGCGGAATGGAGGCCAAGAGTGGTGTTACATCATTAGCCTAACACCAGTTGATGCCACTTCCCCTCATCTGCCTTCAAAGTGGAGGAATTTCTAGCCATCTCTATGATTGAAGCATAGAACTCCATTTTACAAGATTCAGCATGAAGGAGGAGTTTCTCTCAACCAAGATGGAATACCGACAACCTCAGCTGCTTGGGCAGCATGGAGTCACTACAATCTTCCTGAGAATGTCTGTTGTGAGACAGCAGATCACTGAACCAAGATCTGTTCCAAGTGTGGTCACTCCCTGCCTTCACAGTTAGATGAAGGATAGCTCGTAATGCTAAGTCAAGTGGGAGAAAGTAGACATGACATTCTTCACAAACTCTGATGTGGCATGAAACAGCTGTCAGTCCACCTTATACAGTGGCATAGCAAGAAATTCTGCCTCGTCCCCATCCCCTGGTCCCACTACCAATAAAAAAAGTTGTTTGATGGGAATTTTGGGCCCCTCTGCAGTTGCAGGCGTTACTTGGGCAGTTGCTATGCCACTAACCCTATACCACTAGAGGGCAAACATGTTAATGCCAGTTATGTCCTTATCTAGACCAAGTACATCCAAGTGGTATGGATTGGCATTTAATTTGTACAATTGTGGTGAGAAAGTTCCAGGAAACTGACTCACTGAAGAGAAGGCCCTTAAATTACTGGGGCCACAAATCTTATCCAAGATAAGTCTGGTAATGGCAGCAATCTTTGCCAATTATGGTAGAATTTAGAAAGATGGATGCTCATCCTCTTTATCAACATCTACCAGGGCCTTTCCTTTTGTATGCAGTATAAACTGCTAGAAAAAGGGGGCATTCAGAAGGCAGAACATTTGTACATATTTCATCTATTGCCCCCTTAAAGCTCAATTCCATCCATTCCATAGTCAGATAAGAGTGTTCAGGAAAGTCTGTGTCATCCCAACACACCTGGTTTTACTGGCACTATGACCATGCACAGGCTGGGGGGGGGGGGGGGGGGGGGGGGGGGGGGGGGGGGGGGAGGGGGACTTCTGTCCAGTGAGCAACCAAAATCTGCTCCTTTCCACCAATTCACTTACTGACATTTGTGCTGACAGAGCCTCCTGTATAAAATGTTGCATATGCAACTCCAACAAAGGGTGGGCAGAATCACTTGCAACAGCCTCCATAGTCTCAGAAGTGGCAGTCACTGTGTCAGCACAGTTCTGGGAATTTTCACCAGGGGTGGGGGTGGCATAACTGCTTCCCCCCCCCGTAATATCTGTGAATTCGGATGCTCAAAATATCATGGTCCAATGATTTGGAATGTGACTTCTTTTTTTCGACCTTTGAGCTGTTTCTTTAAGACACTAAACCATATCCCTTGGCCCACAATGCGCAAACATTGCATGGGTGCAACAACAAACATTTTGCGCACACCAGGTGCATCTCATGGTTATCCTCAGCGACTTTAAAGCACTTGCATTTCTTGCACTTCATTGACATCTCTGAAATGATAGAGAGAAAAGACAAATTGCATACAAACTATATACATGTCAATTAGGCTAAGCTCAAATACCAAGAACACCTATAAAAGAAATGCAACAATAAACCATAGTGCTTACAGCACACATTCAAGATACAATGGAAATCTGACATCGAAGTCTTACCAGTCAATATCAAATAGACAATAACAAACACAATAAATATGAATAAATTCACCCACAAATTCAGAAAATGTTGTATACTCAAGGTATATCAACCAAGTGACTCACAAAAACACACCAAAATTTTGATGGATGGTCTTGAAACAAACAGAAAAAAAAAATGGATTCTGGAAGCACTGTTTACAGTCCTGAGCAGAAACAAGATGGTTAACATCCATGATATGGCTGACCAACTTTCGTTCGAAGTGGAGGTAATATGTAGACGTTACTTCCCTTTGTCTATATGATATATAGATGGAAAGACGTTTTCTTGTCTTTCAGGTAAGGCTGGATTTGAAGGTAGCAGAGTTACTTTCATAATGTTAATGTGATCAGGCAATGTATTCCATGGCTAAATCTAATCAGGTCACCTACATATACATACAGACACCTACCAAATTGTTTTTGTCTACCTCAAGCGCTTTTGATTGCCTGTGCTAACTAGGTTTTTTTCAAAAAGTCCAAGTCTAATATATCTAAAAATGTGCAAGAAATTGAAGAAAACAAATTTTCTCAGCTGAAAATCTATCACTGTTATTGACCTAAATATCTAGACATTACAAAATAATTACCTTGCTCTCTGTCAGGATAATTTGTGCACTAATGAAGTTTATCAATTTTCCCAAATATTTTGTCCAGAAAATTAAGATCTTGATTGTTAGGATTGTGTATCAATGCACCCTGCAAACCAGGTTGCATTATATCCTTGCTTGCCAATAAAGAACACTTTCATGATAATGTTTCAGTGTTTTCTTTTACAAAGATTTCTGGTTGCATTTCTGGTATGTTTTTTGTTTGCAAAACTATGTCAAGTCTGTTCATAATGTAGATGTACTGCCACTGGCAATAAGTGCTAACCAGCCCTAAATGAAATAATTACCATACGTTAATTACTGTCAACTCTGGACAAGCTCACACACCATGGAAGATATAATGTCACTTAATCTGTTTGAAAAAAATATTAATAAGTCTACTGATTAAAGCCAACAAGTCTCCATCATCACTAGAAACTTATCAACCAACATGACCCAGAGTGTAATAATGTATGCAAAATGCTGATTGGAGATAGTCCTAATATCGATATTGTTTCATAACATAAGAGTGACTTTGAGATTTAACATAAATAACTTTATCAATCCATCTTTTCATCTCGTGTCACCACACACTTTAATGATGGCTTCCATAAATTATAAGATTTTCATTTATGCCAATTGATATTGTTAATTCGGTAATGAAATGTCTGTTAATAGAAACATATTGGATTTACATACTGGAAAAGGGAAAACAAAGATAATAACCTGCATACATGCTTAAAACTTCATATTACACACATTAATCCTCAGATCATCTGGTATATCACACTGAGTTTAATCACAAGTTGTGGAGTGTGTCAGCTGTTTTCATTGCTGCCTACTGACAACAACTTCATTTAACTCTTCATTATAACATGAATTTGGATATAGCATGGTCGTGGCATGACTCCCAAAATTTTACAATAATTTCAGCAATTTCTTGAACTATGATGAAGCTTTAGTGCCAAAATAAACAAGAGTTTGATGAAATAATTTGGAAAGATGTGTTGTATGCTTGAAGAAAAAAAATATCATTCTTATTTTTTAAAGACGCTAGCTCCTCAAAAACTGACAATTATTAATCTAATTATAAGTGACCTTCCAACAATAAAAAAATTAAGTCTTCTTTGCAATCATTTTCAAATTATATGTGTGTACAATTGTTGCTCAAAACGGGTTAAACAATAGCCAACAAATGTTTCCTCAGTCATCTGACATACACAACCAAGCACCAAACAATGCCATTGTTGAACTAAGTTTATCATTCAAATTGTAAGGAGCAGTTTTGGTCACTGCCACATACATATAACCTCCCTCCCCATTCATCGTACTTCAGTTACCTCCATAAATATAAATATAACCCCACATTATGTCTTTGATATAAGTTTTGAAGTCATCATATGGCTAAATCTGTCTCAATTCTTTTTATTTTTCTAGTCAGAAATGCAGACATCAGCTTTAAGTCATGCAGATATACATAGACCACTTGTCATTGTAATTCTAAAGTTACATGTACAGTATTGTTGAACACTGACTAGAGCAGAACCATTTAAGTTGCAGAGTGAAGGGATTTACCGTTATAATCAAACATACTGCTCCCTGTTTTTGCTCTGTAGTACAGGGCCTGAAAATTGCACTTTTTTACTGACTGGTCCCTGACCAGTAAGACCCAACAATGCCCAGGTCTGCATAAGCCAAGGACCAGTCCAACAGCTAAGTCTGACATGCAAATATTTACTACACTGCATTAACATTAACAAAAGACAGGAAAAAAATAACAAAGTTAATCCAAACTGAAAATTCAGACAACTACTTTGTATTGGTGCCTTCATGGAACAAACCATGGAGTTGAGGAAAGATGTCATTTTGGCCCAAATGAAGACTATTCTTTTCCTGAATTTTACAAGCTAACTCAAAATCAGAGAAAGGTTTTCCAGCATTAATCATCCCATATGCGGTGTTGAAAAGACATTCAAGCCTTTCCTTCTGATCTGCACTCAGCTTTCTAAAGGTTAGAACAATCAGGGTCTTGGTGATGGAGGGGGTATGTTTGATTTACTAGCAATAACCTTTCTGGTGTAAGTAATAGGCCTGTTACTTGTTTCATGTGCTATTAGTGGGTCAGTTTTAAAATTGATGTGCCCTTGAATAATGCACTTTAATGATTTGCTTACTCAGGGTATGCTTTACATGCTGAAAAAAGATCACACTCAACCCATGGCCAAGTCTTTTTCCAGTGATCCTGGAAAGTCTGAATACATTTATTTTTATCATAGTTCATGTCCTTTTCAGACCTAGGATGTTTAAGGTCCTGCAGTGCAACACGTCTTGTAGCAGATGAATTCTCTGTTGTTGATTCTTGCCCCCTGCCAGTAAATCCATACTTAAACTCATAGTCATCCATCTAGAACATACAGTAAGCTGATACTGTCGATGCTTAGTTTTAGATATGGTTGAGAACAGACAAACATTTCATTGATGAAGATCAAGCATAGACTGGTGATCCATGTATTGCATGCTAAATCTGCTGATTTTCCAGTAACATTTTACACCACCAGTCTCTCACTATCACTTGACTTCTGCTTGCATCAATGCACTTTTATAACTCTTTTCTTTAAGGATTAAAAAACACATTTTCTTCAATTTATAGCAACAAGCAGGAAATATTAAAGGTTGGTTGGTTGTTATGTTTTTGACGCCATTTTTCAGCACATGATAGGCTATACATGGCGGCCAGTATATTTGGTGGAGGAAGAACCCGAGAAAACTCCGGGAAGAACCACCGACATACGGGAAGCTACTGGCAAGCTTTCTCACATACCCACATTGGCTGAGCCCGAGAGGTGAGATGTCAGTGATATGTAAAGGCAAGCACCTTAGACCACTCGGCCACCCGGGGCCTTTGACGACTCGGCCACCCGGGGGCCCAAATATTAAAGGTCCAACTGGCTAGTGCTGCTAACATATGACAGGTCCACAGCTAAAAAAGATCAGTCCTGGACCTCGGACCACCTTAATTTTCAGGCCCTGTAGTAGTTCAAAGTCATAGTTATCAACGTAAGTTTCAATGAATATAGGGCTCATGTATTTATTTTTTCCCATCTTTTTGAGAATGACTCAACTGTTTTTTTCACAATCACTCTTTATCCATTAAATGGAATGGTTTACTCCCAAACTTGGTTGAGGCAGTTTTACACCTGAATTGTTCATTTTAAGTACACTATGAGGTCAATACCCCTGTACGAATTTCAGTTAAAGTATTTTTCCAGCCTAAATACAAGTTTCTTTTTAGAAACTCCCAATATCAGATTTATGCATTTTATTTTCGGTCCAAAATCACTCCCTTTGGACATGTCTAGCATATATATATGTTTCTGAAAATACATTGCTTCATAAGTTTGTGTGATTGTACAAGCAAAAAATTAAGTATCTGGATTCTAATGGAATCTAGCAGAGAAATTCTAGAAATTATGCTTCTCTGTGCACATTTTCAATGGAATTACTAGTATGGATAAAATTAAATCAGCTGGTGAGCACAGGTACTTTAACTATTTACACTATTCAGTTGCCAGTTTTCTTATATATGTACAGTACAGTAAAACCTGTCCAAACAGTCACCTTTATAGTGTGGTCACCTGGTCTCAATGGCCATTCTAATTTCCTCCCCTGCAAATTTCCTATATAAATGTCATGTATATATCAGTCACATGTTTTCCACAGTCAGCAGCCTGGTGTTTCCTAACAAAATAATGGTTTCTTGCTGCTTTAAGCGATCACTTAGGTGTATCTACAATGATCGTTCAGTGTATCCAAACTAAACTTTTGCCTCATGAGAAAGACATTGCTTAGATAAAGGAATATCACACTGCCAATGTAACTAAAAGGTGTCAATATGTTAAATTCAAAATCGATGTACTTTTTATCACTAGGGTAGAAATACAAGAAGATACAAGTTTTATTTAACCTCAGTAGTGTGGAAACATAAAAACACAAGCTCTGAATGACCTATTTTACTGGTACAGGTTTAAGTAATTTGTTTGCTGGATGGTGGAAAAAGTAGCTATGTTATCACAGCAGAAATGGTAATAACTTTCTGTGCCAGCGTGACAGATTTAGTTCGAAATCTTCATCTATTTGCCTGTGAATTAAAGCTATCTCTAATAAAAAAGTTCTTTTGAGAAGAGATACGAGTTACATTAGGGTCAGGGGTCATTGATTCCCTATTCATCTCAGCCCTCTCACAGAAGCTGATTGTCTTTTGATCTCATTAAGTTGAGCAACTGGCTAATCTAGATATTGCTTTTGAAGTTTGAACAGCTTTTTCGAAGTCTAATTTATACAAGCTGGTGAACCAATGAGTCAGTCCTGTTTTACAGTCACATGTAAGCTGTCCATTTGTATTGAAATTATTGTTTTCTCATGGTGCACAAAACAAACCAAGAGTAAGTGATGATTTAATTTATAGGATGGATTAAAGTGAACAGGACACAGTAATCTTGTTTGGAACATAAATTTAAGAGAGAACAACATATACATGTACACCTCTCCCTCAAAAACTCGCGCACAATGGGGTCCAAAAACATAGACTGCACTATAAGTGAGGGTGCGAGTTACCAAGGGACCAATAACTTTTAGAAGGGGTTGCCATCCCCGTTGAACATCGAGAAAACCGCAGTGGGGGGGAGGGTAATGGGGCTGTTTAATGGCTGAATACTTGTTTTATATTTACATTGGGAATAATTGTCAATAAAGAGCTTTTTTCAAATGTAGTTGTTTGCTTTTCTCTATAAATTACCTTTATTTTCAAGATACCAAACCTCTGAAAGATCGTTAACAACATTAGTCCAAGCGAAAACATTGTGTATTACATCACTGCTTTTTGTTGTCGATTCACAACTAAACAAAATTCCTTTTTTTCAAAAACTAGTGACATTTAATTTGCGAAACAACCATCAACATCGAAACTCGATTTATTTATTGTTCTATTAATAAAATATCGATGCTGTGATTTCATATCAGGTAACAGTGAAACTTCTCATCCTTGAGGAAATCCCTGAGTAGCAAGTTAGAAATTTTAAGTTCAAAACAAACTCTGGAACTCGCTTCTCCGTAACGAATCGTATCTGTAAAACAAAGCTTTTTATTCAGCAAGTACTCATTTCGCTTGATTGCCTTACTATCTTTGATCACATTTGTGAATGAGTAGGCTAATTTAAGGTAGTTTAATTATATTACTTACATAATAATATTTATAACAGTGTTCGATTCATCAATTGAAATGAGTTGACCTGACACGCGGCCGTGACCGCTAGCTCTTACGCAGGCAGGATTTGCACGCCTTTTAACTTTTCTGTTATTCCACCCCTTTTGTTTGATTTGATACAAACAACGTAATTAACGTGATAATACAAAGCAGGTCTGCTATTAACTTAGAGTAACAACACAACACATTCTTCCGAAAGTCGGAGAGAAAAAAAAACGGTCCGCACTTAATTAGATTCTCACGGAAACGCTTGCAGCGATAGCTGGGTCGGTTGAATTATATTTTTCACGTTTGAATACAAGAGGGCATATTGCATTTATGATGATTACACTGAAACCGAATTAAAAGATAGAACTAAAACACAAATTACAAAAACAAATTACAAAAAACAAAATTTATTTAATTGGTATTTATTTTAAAAGTGTTGCCACCAGTAGGTATTAGTGATATTTATTAAAAGTTGAAAAATTTATGATCTTGATTCAAATTTCCGATTACTAACCACTGTTTTTGACGATTAAACAAGAGATATATCAAGGTTTCATTTACTAATTTTGATCGCGATTTTTTTCACCTCCAACAAATAGGGGCCTTTTTATTTTTTTTATTTTCGAGTTTTAAAAAATGGGATCCACACCTGACCCCAAGTTATAAGTGGGTTCGCGAGTTATCAAGGGAGCGGTGTATTTTATGATTTCGCTGAATAGTGCACATAAAATAATCTATTGAACTTATCTTGGTTCTACCTGTCTGAATAGTACATATAAAATAATCTATTGAACTTACCTTGGTTCTACCTGTCTGACTAGTGCACATAAAATAATCTATTGAACTTATCTCGGTTCTACCTGTCTGACTAGTGGGATACATATACATGATACATTGCCAATTTGACAATATATTAAAACAAAAGACAAATCAAAGTATTTGCTGGGTAAGGTCAAATTAATTTTTCCCTTGCACCAAATTTTCTCCAACACCAAAAGAATAATTGTGAAAATAAGAGCAATATCCAGAAAATTCTTAATCTAGCTATGTGGACTTTTATTTATTACTAATGTCATTGGCAGCCATACTGGATGACAGCTGATGGATTTAACTAATTATATATGGCGTATAACAATTGCAAATCTTTTTATTTAATTATAAGAAAATATTATAATTAGCCATATTTGAAAACATAACATAAAATATGATAATAAAATATTATTATTGTGAGAAATTGTAAGAAATAATTATGAATACAATAATAGAAAGAACAGAAATTAAGCTTTGTCTGTGTGTATGTTAGTAGTCCGTGTGCTGATTTTGTGTCACAAGGACTTGCTGAAAATGGGATATTTTGTTGGCCATCTTGCACTCCATACAAGTAACCGAGGCCAAAATTAATCTCCTAGTGTCCTTAATGAAACAAGTCTATTCATCTTTTACAAGAAAAATATTTTCAGCCATGCCTCCTTTTTATCTTAACTATAAAGGTCCTTCTGTGGGTAAAACTTTTACTAACACTGTCTGTACATCTGTAGCAAGACCTGGTATACCAATGTAGACACGTGGTCCCATCTCAAAAATTTTCTGAAAGTCTGTGTTGACTGTCTGGGCCTGGATACCAAACCTCCTATCTGCAGCTATGGCCACACATTCCTTGCCCTTCATAGCTATAACAGCAGCACCATTGTATGCTAGAATGCTCTGCAAAAGAAACAGAAGTACACCATGAGTCACTCGAAGGGACTTACACTCTACTGGCCGAAATGGATTTCAAGGACTCCAAGATAAGTCTGTCTCTTCTTTTCAACTGCTGAATATTGAATCTATCTCTGATATTCTTGAGAAACTCCAACATACCAAATTTGGTAACAAAACTATTTTCTTATGTTTGAGTTGACATGTTCACAAGATACCTGTAAGTGCAGTACAAAATTATTTGTCATGACCTTTGACAATGAACCTGATATCATGGATAGAACATCACTGAACTTGTCGCAGACAATGTCAAGATATAAACACATGCTAAGTTTGGTTAAATCTATAATTCAAAGTTTTGGGGGGATAAAAACAAAGTTACTGAAGTGGTATCACACAAGATATTCTTCAGATATATCCACAGACTGGGTTAAATGATAAAAATCCATTCATATTTGTTAGTGTTATAATGCTTACAAGCCAATACAGCTTAAAACTTAAGTCAAAACCTTTAACCTTAAAACAGACTTTGAGATCAACATAATATTTCCTTGCAGCCAGAAGGACTAATAGATTGAGAAATATACTAGTCCTGCTGAATCGCCACTAGTCCTTCCACTATATTCTTATACTTACTGCAATTAATTTATTGTGTATTCAATTGCTGTTTTTTGCACTTTGTGTATTTGATACACAGAGCTCGAAAATTAACAGTAGTCTGCTAGCCAGAAGCTAGTAAATTTCCTGTTGTAGTAGTTTTCAAAATTTCCAATGGCCAGTAAAGTTTCAGTTGTTGCCAGTCTGCTAGTGAAGGTCTAGTAAAGATTCAGCAGGACTAGTAAATTTCTCAATCTACCAGTTCTTCTGTCTAAAAATAAATGTATGCTAACCTCGAACCCAGATATATCATGAAAGTACACATATAAAACAAGACATGAAAGCTGCAGTTCTCTTTTTAACACCCTGTAAAACAGAAAAACCAACTTTAGTGCATGCAGTGTTGCACATATGATCCCATGGGTTAGGGACCCTGTGTCTCCCGCCTCCAAATTTGGGGGACACACAACATGTTAGAGGGACAAATGAAAATAATAGTACATAATGCACTAATACTGCTATAAAAAATAGATAATTATGTCTACTTTGACTGTTTTGCCACCTTAACTTTGTGGTCTGCACTGTACTACCATACTGAAACTTCTGGCTTACTCTGGAATTATTCCATTTAAGGACGTGATCTCTTACTGCAGCCATTATAGTTGAAAATACTCAAACTAAAGGCCTATATAATTAATTTACAAACTGTAATTAATGGTTTTTTATACAAACTGAAAGAAAATAACGGTATAAGCTATTGTTGAGCGGATTTTAAATAAAGTTCATGTGAACAGACAGAGAGGCAGTTCTACATGTGAACATTGAGAACATAAGATGTTCGTATTTGCTTCAGATTGAAATTGGAAGAACGTAGATGTTTGACCAAAAACCCAACATTATTTTGTCACAATCTCTGATATAAGGTAGTGAATTCTCGTGTTCAACAATTAACTTCTGAACAATTATCAGCCCATCTTACCATCTTCGTATAAAGAAGGTTAACAAATGAAAAGGCAATGTGTTTCCGAAACAATCAACATTCAAACAACTGCAAGTCACTTGCAATGACCAAACGCGTTTTCTTTGTGAAGAGCAATCAACCCAAAGGGAGGCAATACACTTACAACTAATATTTCAATTCAATTCTTGTATTTGTCTCTAAAAATGAACATTACAGAAAAGGTCATTAAACGAGCGTTATATCTTACAAGTAGTATTGCTGCTGTTGTTGCTTGTTTTTAAACGGCACTTTTAACACATTATTGGCTACATTATGCCGAGGAAATGGTAGCTAAATGTCTTTCCCACAAATACACAGGGGCACCTGACCCGAGCTGGCCTTGGCTGGTATCGAATCTGAGACCTTTAGATTACGAGTCTTACGCTCTACCAACTGAGCCTCCGTGGCTCCCTTTACAAGTAGTAGAAAGCATAAATACTTTAGTGAAGTCAAAAATACATACATAAATTATGTGTCTAACTGAAAATTTTAACCAACTCGTGACTGCAATCAGGCGATCCAAAATTGCCCCAGAATTACAGAGGAACTACAATAACATCAAGCGTAAGCAAGCTTTTCAACACTAAAAAATACACTTGAAAAATATGTCCATAATATTAAAATAATTCATCCTACCCAAGTTGGTTTCTCAAAAACAAATCTCGTACTTCGAACCACATGTTTGTTTTCAAATATATAATATACAAATATCCTAATAATAGCAATGTTTGCTTTGTAGATTTTAGTAGCAAAAATTGTATAAAGTTGTCTACTGAGGAATCAAACTTAAATTGCTAAAAAGTGGAATTAATGTACATTTTTACGAAATTCTAGATGTTATATATTATAATAACACCTCTGTGGTTAACACTTGTATAACACTTACTGACCAATCCCATCTAAACTCGGAGTACGTCAAGGTGATGTACTTTCCTCAAATTTATTAAAGTTGTCTCTAAATGATTTTACTGACTCTCAGTAAATGGTTTACAAGCAAGACCTAATTCACTTGATGCATACTGTACAAGCAAGACCTAATTCACTTGATGCATACTGTACAAGCAAGACCTAATTCACTTGATGCATACTGTACAAGCAAGACCTAATTCACTTGATGCATACTGTACAAGCAAGACCTAATTCACTTGATGCATACTGTAAGCATCAATAATCACAAAACTGAAGTAATAAAATTTAACAATAATGGCAAACTATTAAATCATATGTTCACAAAGAGTGACCAAATTATAAAATGTTTTGAAAGTTATATATATTTGGGAGTAATCTTCTCAAAGCCAGGGAAATTTAAAGAGGCAGAAACATCCATCCATAATAAATGACTGAAATCGTAATTCCAAATATATTGAGATACGTCACCTGCAAATCCATCAGTTCATACTTTACTACACGTATTCGACCACATGGTAAAAGTTATCCTACTGTATGGCTGTGAGACATGGGAAACACCTAATATCAAGTCAAAAAAGATATAATCTGATGATACAGGCCTTTTTGAAGACTGTGAAGCTAACAAATTGCATGTAAAATTCTGCAAATTTATTCTAGACGTAGATAAGCACAGTTCTAATACTAATGTGCTGTCTTAACTTGGACGTTTCCCATTGTACTTGAACATTACAATTTCGATCTTCCTATACTGTCATATACTTAAACATAACCACTCTTATTTACTTAGATCTGCCTAACCAAGCATTATGCAGCTTTATGCACAAGATAGCGATTAGTCATGGTATGTAACTATTAAACTCCTTAGTGGGAAACTAAAACTTATCCGGGACAAATTAAAGCATGTCAGTACCAACAAATGCCACTCACTAATCCTAAAGACCATGCTTCAGAATTTACAAATTTTGGGAATAAATATAAAAATAAATCTCTCCACACAGGAAAATAAAATACTTAAGTTAAACTTAAAGATACTTTTAAACGCGAAGCATACGTGGCTCTCCTACCATATTATGATTGAAATCGAATTACTAAAGTCTGCATAAGTGCACACTATTGATCAATACACAGTGGTAATTATAACAAAAATAACCAGGCGATATCATGGCAGGACAGCAAAAAAATTGCATTTTTTTTAAATTTTACACAAAATTGAAGATGAATGCCATTTTATCACAGAACGTCCTCTTTACTCCGAAAAAAGATCAAATTTATTTAATGTATTTATGCGCAGTGTTGCAACTTTTCTAGCATGGGTAATATAGACATTCTGCTTAATTTCTCCACGTTTAATTTGAAAAATGCCTGAAAAAGCGACCGGGAGTGCGGGGAGGGGATGGGGGATGGGGATGGGGATGGGCTGTTTGTTGCTGTTTTTGTTTGTTTGGGGGGGGGGTATTTTCAATTTCCAATCATCTCTATAGTCAAGTGTGCAAGTCTTTGAAATTAATTTCCTTTGTTATCACATTATATTTTTATTGAATGAATGTGCGTTTTAATATGAGTAGCAATTAATTATGGGAAATTTTCTCCTCCTTTATGATAATGTCTGAAAGTGCCCTTAAAGGACAATTAAAGTCTGTTCTGTTCTGTTCTATATTTTACGGATCATCTGAATTGAATGAGGATGTTAAAATTCGTTTATTTATAATATATTTAAAATGTGCATTAAAGAATTAAAACGTTTTAGGTGACTAAAGAGTGTTTCTACAAAATGTTATGATTAATCAATACAAATTACTGTTGTTACATTATTAAAAAGGATAGTGTTTTTCTATTATCTTTATTATTTACTGATTTAGGCAGTTTTTGACTCACTGTATGTGCGTAATTATATATGTCTAACAACTGACAGGTTCCTCTCTCTCTCTCTCTCTCTCTCTCTCTCTCTCTCTCTCTCTCCTAATATTTCCATCTATGCATCTTGTATATTACTATATATAAATTTATGAAATCATATTGTAAGTTATATGCCGCAATTACGATGGCCTATAGCCGAATGACAAAATATGTTGGGACTAACAAGAATTTGTACATAATAATTTACAATTCTATAGGTACACAGTCTGTTTAGTCTTTCTAAGTTTTGGACATTTAATGTAAGTAAACAAATTATGGCCTCACCAAACACTTTCTTTACAAACAAAAAATATACAGTTGTCACGTATAGCCTGACCAGTCCTTTTTTTCTCTTCACACAATCAAGAAATGTACATATATACAAAATTACACAATGCCACTTGTTGATTTCAAGTAGGTTTCTACATTAACAAGTAACTGAGTAGGGTTAATTATCCAGTGACATTAACCATGATGATGTATTAATATGGGCTTCACAGATTTGTGGCCAGGAATGTTTCATACAGATTTGTAAAAAAAATCGTTTAGTTATGGGCTATATGCCTGACACGCAGAATATTATCCAGATTGCTGAAAATGTTAAAATAGTTATATACATAAAACTGATTAAATACTCAGGCCTAGATCTATAAGTTTCGTCCTTAGCGAATTCGAGTTTCTAGATATAAATAACCCCATTGTCAAAACAGTAATAGCAATGGAAGTATATACGGAGGTACAAATGATTACACAAAGTTGCAATGGATTCTAGGTTAATCTGAGGTACAAGTGTTATTTATTCTCACTCTTTAGTGTCCTTCTAAAAAAAACAAAAACAAACTTAAAAAAACAAAAACAAAATTAAAAAAACAAAAGCAAAACAAAACAAAACAAAACAAACATGTTTAACATATCTGATTTAGAGTTAGGTTGATGGCATGCCATCCGATATTCCCGCCCTTTCAAGCTATGCCACTGGGGAAATGACTTGACACAGATGCCAAAATGTCACATATGTATTTGTCTCGTAATGTCCTGATAGTTTCCAAGATGACACAGGGACAAGTCCCCTACCCCAAGTGCACTTCCACGAGCCTGTATTGGATGCATATGTGAATTTATCTCCTCAAGTCCATTAAATGTACACACGATTATAGGGTGGGCATCTTAACAGTTTCCAAGTTATTACCCAGCTCCCCTACCCTAGAGGCATGACCTTGCGTCTGTATGTCTATGGCGCTGGAGAAATGACCTGAAACAGATGACAATGTTGTAAAATGTCACATGTCTATTTGCCTCTTAATGTCCTGATAGTTTCCAAGTTATGACCCAAGGGCAAGTCCCTTACCCAAGAGAAATGACTCATGGCAGGTGTTTTCGATGAACATATGAATGTATCTCCTCGTGCCATTAAATGTATGCATGGTTATATGGTGAGGAACTCAACAGTTTAACAATTATTAACCCAGGGGCAAATCCCCAGCCCAGGGTCTGTATATTGGATACATGTCTGATTTCGTCTCCTCATGCCCATCAGACCTAGATATAGCTATAGGATGGGCATCTCAACAGTTTCCAAGTTATGACCCAGGTGCATCATTTTCCCCACCCCTGGGACAAGAACCAGTGTAATCATAAAAATCGTTACATATGTTATAGCCCCTGCCTTTAACGATGACATTCTCCAACTTTCAAATCTCCATTTACAATACTTACAAATATTATTGAAGATTTTCAAATGCACCTCCACCACCTAGCATGGCTCCACCACCTAGCCTGGCTCCACCACCTAGCCTGGCTCCACCACCTAGCCTCGCCCCCAGCTGACATATTAAATATTTAAACACCGTTATGCACATCTATTGACCACCCCCAATCGTATCTAAAGGTTTCAATACTATTGTGTCTTTAACCGTGTAGTACACCACATTACTAACGGACGGGTGGATTGGTTGGTTGGTTGTTATGGGTTTAACGCCATTTTTCAGCGCATGATAGGCTATACATGGCGGCGAGTATATTTGATGGAGGAAGAACCCGAAAAAACCCCCGGAAAGAACCACCGACCCACGGGAAGCTACTGGCAATCTTTCTCGCATACCCACGTTGGCCGATTCGAAACAACGCGGACGGAGGTGAGATGTCAGCGATCTGTAAAGGCGAGCGCCTTAGACCACTCGGCCACCCGGGGTCCCCCGGGCGGTTGGAAAGACTAACATATAGATCTGAGATGTGCAGGGCATAATCCCTACCCTTTTTGAAGAGAGGGCGGGATTAATTTGAGAAGGAAAAACAGAACGATGTTAGTGTGTTGATAACTTCAATGTAATTCGATAATTGACACGACTCCTTAACCTAGAAAGATTGGGCCTAACTTGAAGTTATAAAGTGACATATTGACAAAAATGTAATTTGAACATATGTACATTTCTTGCATTATATACAAAACTTATGTATAGACTATAATTTTTACATGACAAATATACATTATTATTTGTATAAAAAGTGTTTTATTAGACTATAATTTGTACATTTGTGTAATTAGAATTTGCATGTACAAAATTATACATTATTCTGTACAAAGGTTTGCTGGTCCTAACAAGTTTTGTTCGGCCGCTAACGGCTAACATATGCAATCCGCGCATATCTGTATCTTTTATCACCATGTGTAGCTATTATCTTCACTTGGGTTGGATAATTGTGATTTCATGATATCAGTCCTATTTTGGTCTTCCAACAAGACTAAACAACTAGAGTCATGTTCATACCTATGCATACGAACGATAAGGATAATTGTTCCCCTCCCCACCTCACTCCTCACCCCCCAGGAAACAAATACTGATTACAACAGAGCTCTCGATATCGCACTAAGGAACTGATATAAAGCACTCCATGTCAAAGAAACGATAAATTTGGCATTACATAATTTTGTTTTGCTTTGCCAGCCTGTATTTCTAATCCATATAAATTATATTGAAAATAACTGACAAATGAGGAACTCTCATGCAATGTACATCCAAAACAGAAACAAAAAACAACGCATGGTTTCTTTTTTTTTGGCGTTTTATTGTATTTTTGTTTTTTGTTTACATTTTTCCCCCCAATGATTTGAACATATGTTGGCACGTTTATACCATTCGGGTAATAACATAAGTTGGCACGTTTATACCATTCGGGGTAATAACATAAGTTGGCACGTTTATACCATTCGGGGTAATAACATAAGTTGGCACGTTTATACCATTCGGGGGAATATCCATTCCTGCATAACAAGGTGTTCTTATTAGAATTTTTTTTATCATCAACAGAGTACGAATGTACACGTGTAAAAAAAAAAAAAAAAAAAAAAAAAAAAAAGAGAGAATGAAGGGGACTGTCACTTTTTGTCAGCTTGTTGTACTTACTTGTTAATGACATTAATGACATTTAAACTCATCAGGTCCATCATGGTCCCTAATTCCCCCAAAAGGCCTCTCATTTTCTCACGTTGACAGTCAAAGTATTTATCACAAGACTGACCACATAAGCAAAGAGCTGAACAAGTTCAATATTATTGCAATCAGTGAGATGTGGTTAAATGGATCAATTCCTACAGAAGATATTTTAATACAGAAATTTCAACCACCAGTCTCGATAGAAATAGAAATGTGGATGGCGTAGCCTGTAGCATTCTAACGGTGGGGTGGGGTGGGGGTTGGGGGTGGAACGTAGCTGCTGCCATGGGCGCCAGAGGTCTTGGGTCGCCAAAACAGCTGATAAAAATTCGGGCCTCGTATTCTGGCCCTTTAAGCCATCATCGTCGCCCAGGGCGCCATTTATCCTTAGTACGCCACTGGTCGTAGCTGTGTTTTTCAAAACAGAAATTCCGGTTATTGAAAAGAACAATTTATTACTACCAAACCTTAAGGTTCTTTCGGCTGAAATAATTCTTAACGGAAGAAAACTTTTAACTGGAACTTTTTAGGTACAACTGAGATTCGATGATTAGACGTTGACCAAACTCTCAACTGAACAAGCAAAACGATATTGTCCAATATAATAATCTTAGGGGACTTCAACGAAAACATCATTGTATCAAGTAGATGCAGAAATATTACGAGTTTCATGAAAACCTTTAATTTACATCAATAGATCTTATCAACCCCTGCGAACTACAAATCATAGCTCCATATTATTCGATTTAATACTTATGAGTGACACACTAAATTGTTATGAAAATGAGCTATTATATCCTTTTACAAATCGTATGACTGCTCGACAATATAGGTTTAAACGAAAAGTATGGAACTATAAAGCAGCTTATTACAACCTGTAACACTTTATATAGAGTTAATTGGGATTTATCTAATCTTTCGATCGATGAAGAAGTGTGTAAGATTTCTGCCAACATTTAATTTGCAGCTAATCCAGCTATTCCCAAGAAAATAATAACAATTCGTTCGAGATATCCTCCCTGGATGCACAACAATATTAGAAAACTAATCTGGCAACGGACAAGAATCTACAACTTGGCTAAAAGAACGAATCTTTCTTTAAATTGGGCCAGATTCAGAGATATTAGAAACTGAGTTATAAGCGCCGCATGAAGCGCCAAACTTAATTTAAAAAAAAAAAAATTGCTACAAAATTTCAGGATGCCAATATTGGTCCAAAAGTTTGGTGGAACTCAGCCAACATATTTCTGAAGCAAAATAGAAGATCAGAATAACCACCCCTGATACATAATAACCAATGTTTCTCTAAAGTCTTTATAAAGCAAATGTATATTATAAATGTCTCTCTGAACAGTCCTTTGTAGATTTCTGAACAGACCCTTGTAGATGAAACTTCAACTACTCTGCCCTCTATATATATATATTCCTGACATAGTGTTCACATTAGTAGAAACGATGTAGAAGATTCACTTTCACGTATCGACATTAGCATGGGGATCCCGATGAGATCCACCCAAGGCTACTTAAGGAAGGTACTAACATATTATCGGGATATTTATCAGAACTTTGCAACAACTCACTCCTGGTTTTACATTTTCCAGTAGCGTGGAAAGAGGCTAATGTTACTTGTTGTTTCAAATTACAGACCTATTTTCTACTAAGCTGTGTGGGTAAAATATTTTTTTTTTTAAAGTGTCTTCAAACATTTGTATAATTATCTTACAGCCAACAATCTCATTATTCATCGCCAATCTGGTTTCATCCAAAAAGATTCGGCTCTTTTACAACTATGTGATATGTACAATACTTTTTGCAATGCAGTCGACGAAGAAATATTGGAATTGGTGATTGACTATTGGAATGGTTTTAAAATTATCTTTCAAATAGGACGCAGAAAGTTGTTACAGAAGGTTGCACTTCAGACCTCCGACATGTCAGGGCTGGCGTGCGTCAAGGATCTATATTACGTTCGCTGTTATTTTATGAAATTATATTACTGATATTGTCACTGATATTCAGTCCAGTGTAAGATGTTTGCTATTGATATTTCGGTATCAATCACGCACGCCTTTAATAGATCCCATTATATCAGTATCAAGTTGAAAGATTTCCACAAATTATGCACACAAGACTACGACTTAATTGTAACTTATTAAAAGACGATCTTTACAACAACAAAAAAAAACAAAAAAAACCACTTGTCATTTGTCAATAGTTGTTTATGCGGTGAACCAGAAACCTCAAAGCATTTTCTCCTAGACTGTACAATATATCCTACTACCAAATACGGAACAACTGGAATCGGGTCCCATACTATAGACATAACTTCGCTATTAATAGGTAACCCCTAGAAATCACACAAGGTAAACTAGGAGATTTTTAAGACAGTCCAAAAACACATACTGGCAACTAAGAGACTTGTTTAATCACTACTTATGTTTTTGCACACTAAGCTGATATATCTCTATTACGTATCTGGTTTATATATATATATATATATATATATATATATATATATATATATATATATATATAATATATATATATATATATATATAAATTTATCGGCGTTTGTGTTTCTTTTTCAATTATATATATATATATATATATATATATATATATATATATATATATAGAGAGAGAGAGAGAGAGAGAGAGAGAGAGAGAGAGAGAGAGAAAGAGATACTACCTGAGCATAAGTTAGACGTCCTTCACCCCTTTACCTACCCCACCCCTATCAACACCAACAGTTTCATATTTTTGTTTCATATTTAATATTGTGTCTTCTAAGTATATTGTTAAAGGGGAGACACCTCTAAATAAGCTTAAGTTTGTTGCTCGATCCTGTATATATCTTGTTTGATTTGTATGTACTTTTCATGATGTCTTCTGCATATCAATACTGTATATATCTTGTTTGATTTGTATGTACTTTTCATGATGTCTTCTGCATATCAATACCGTATATATCTTGTTTGATTTGTATGTACTTTTCATGATGTCTTCTGCATATCAATACTGTATATATCTTGCTTGATTTTTATGTACTTTTCATGATGTCTTCTGCATATCAATACTGTATATATCTTGTTTGATTTGTATGTACTTTTCATGATGTCTTCTGCATATCAATACTGTTTAAATCAAATGACGTAACATTTTATCACTTATTTTTAATACACTATTTGCATTTGTTGCTCATTATTTTTAATCGATTAAATAAATAAAAAAATTGCGATATGAAATAAACACACCAGTCACGTGATTCTGATTTTGCGTTTAGTTGTGCGCTGATTATAAAATGAATGCAAGTTTTATGAAATTAAGGAAAGTAAAACTGAAAACACACAGTATGCCTTATTATTAGTCAATGTATCTTGTATCAAGACATAGTTTAAAATTTTGACTTATTTAGCTAATTTTATCAACTTATCAAATAAAATACTTTTTTCCCCCCATTATTAATCACGCCAGCTAGAATAGGTAATAATTTCCATGCCTCACTTTCCTTCACGTATTCTTTGATACACTAATTGGTATACGTTTTGTGAAAATATGACATATGCAGGTATATAACTGAATATATACCGGTAAAACAACACACAAAATATAATGAATTATTCTTTTAAACAAATAATTACATAATTGATCGAATAAAATATCAAGTATACCGAAGGATATAAAAATTTTAAATTCTCGGAAGACTTCAAAACTATAAACGATTTTGACTATCCAATACTTCAGTTTATTTACAATATTTTTGCGATGTCGCAAGTCTATTCAGCTGCACAAGAAAGTGAGTAAATAAATAAATAAATACTCTCACTTTCGTCGTGATTTAATTTTAGTATGTTTAGACATATTCCATATAAATGACACCGTTTACCACGTGGGGCAATGTTTATTACAAGAAAATTAAAAAACGGGGTAAAAATGAACTACGGATTAGTACAACACTTGTGATTTAACATCTATGATTCTTTCTCTAAGTTTTTAATTGAACTAATTTATTGAATCAGTAACCACAAAGATCATTATTTACGTTTCATAAACAGTATGAAAGAAAAATGTTTTTTCTTCACCAAACTAGTTCTTTGACAAAGTCGTAAAAAAAAAGCCAACGTTTCAAAAATTTGTTTCAAAAATATTTTATTCTAATGTCTTTCTTTTTTTCGAGAGAGAGAGAGAGAGAGAGAGAGTTTGTGACTATTTATATCAAAGAGGTCAAAATTAAAACATAAAATGTATCAACTGGGTGATTTTCCGACTAATTGGGCATTTCGGTCTAGTTTACTTTAATTTTACAAATAATTTCAAAGCTTCATTCAAATGAAATTTCTTGTTTCATTTAAATTAAACGGACAACAATTGATAAATAAGGACATTAATTTTGGAAACATACCGATAGTATCCGCTTATAAGTCGAGTCCATATGCAAACAACATAGACCCGGATCTGCCGAAGCCTAATGCGCCGGCAGATCAGGGTCTATGTTGCTTGTTCTACTGATTGCTAATAACAGCATGCATAGACCCAGATCTGCCGGCGTATTAAGCGATGGCGGATCTGGGTCTTTGCAGTTTGTTGTTGGACGATACTTATAAGCGAGTAAAGACGGTAAGTGTCATGAATAAAGTGCAATTTAGAGTTTACACATATTTTTGTGTCAGTGTTTATTCTAGTGTTCGCAAGTACAAATTCGAAGATTTCTGCGGAAAAAGAGTTGATTTACAGTAATAAAGGAATATAGA
Organism: Margaritifera margaritifera; assembly: GCA_029931535.1. Lineage (NCBI taxonomy): Eukaryota > Metazoa > Mollusca > Bivalvia > Unionida > Margaritiferidae > Margaritifera > Margaritifera margaritifera. The sequence goes on from JAQPZY010001088.1 coordinate 859,299, forward strand.
GGTGTTTGCGGTGTCTCCTTTTTTATTCAGTCTTTCTTGGGTCAAGTACATATAGAAAATCAGTACCTGTAATAAGTACTTTGATGACGGAAGAGTCTAGTAAGTAACATGTAGTGGCTAGAGGGTGGTAAGTATGGAAGAACTGTCCACTGGAAAGGTTTTAATGTTAATCTAAGATATCTATCTGTTCCTTCCACTCCCAGTCACGACACCTATAAATAGCATCATTGTTTTGGGCACTTCCAGCTCCTCGCACATTACCAGATTGGTCGCACGCGAGTTTAATCCAACTTCATCAGGGCACTTCCAGAGCCAATGTCAATTTGTCAAAATAGCCTGGGGGCCACCATATGGCTAGTGCTCACTGTTGTTATTTTGCCACCTAAAAGGAGTAAGCATATTAGCGTCTACTTGTTTTGGTCAACAAAGTACTGAATTAATGGACACAGTTGAGGGTGGGGGGGGGGGGGGGGCATTGAGCTAGCTAGACGCTGCACAGTTTGGTCGTTTAGTAAAAAAGAAAAGAAAAAGAATCACATGTGTATGCCTCACTTTGATAGTGATTGGGACATATAGTGCTTTTCTTGTCTGTCTGTTTTTCGTCCGTCCATCAAAGCATTGTTAAGTTTTGCGTTGAGGTCATTTCAAACACTGTGGTGGGGCATCTGAGTTCCATGTACACATTTATACTTATATGTATTTAGGCACAGAGTATACAAGTTGTGCCTCATTTACACAACAATATTGTGTTATCTTATGCTTTAATTTTTTTGTAAAATGGCATTGTGTTATACATATTGGAGTTATTAAATATTGGAGAAACAACTATAAAGAGAAAATTGTGCATGACGTTGTTGCGGAGCCAATACCAGAATGCACCATTTTAATACTAGAATATTAAGATACGCACATTTGATGACATACAGAGGTACCAATACTTCCAAATATATTTATAAGTCTTACTTTTTCTTCCCCAATGGCCATTTCTCAATGGAACTTTCTTCAATAGTTCGTTTTAAAATCACCAGCCATGGAGTCCTTCAGAATAGCAGTAGAGAGTTGTTATTATATTAAACCATGATTTTATAGCTGTTTTTAATATTATCAGAACGTTATTTTCTTAACGTTTTACAATATTTTTAACAAGCTATGATTATTAACTTTTTCAGCAACATTTTTTGACTGCTCCTCTCCAGCTTGGCTCCGACCAGTTAGTGGCTGCTCCAGCTCCGCTCCGGGATCCGGCTCAAATTAAACAATGAATTGTATAATAATTATTTGAAAGAAAGGGATAACACTGATAATAACTCTAATTATCCTGAAAAAAGTGTATTTATCATTATTAATTTAAAAATTTACCTTAAAATTAATTACCTATTATGAAAAATTAATATTGTCCGATTAAACTCTGTTTACGTCCTGTTTTCTTCCGTCCATTCTTATGATAGGTCATAAAATTGTATACCTGTGTACAGTATGGGTAAAAAATTTGGAAACACACAAATACAACATAAATTACCAATTACGCAGTTTGCTCAAAATCAAAGAACCAATTTATATTTTTGTTTTTGATAGGGAAGTAATATTTGAGAACACTTCTAAAATAAGGATTTGGGAACATTACCAAGTTTGGTAAAAACAAATAAGTCACTCATTCTTGTTTATGTAAATATTACGACGTCTGCAAGTCGTTGCAAGGTGTAATAAGAAATTAATTTTAAAATGTTTGTAGTTTAAAATATATCGAGCGCATTTCTTATAGTTCATAATAAATTTTCGACGTTAATTTTGGCACTTTTATATTTTTTTTATTTACAAATAATAATAATAAAAAAAACTTTATAAGAGATATGTTAAATTATATGAAAGAGATAAAAGTAAAGTTTCAGAAATTTAAAAAAAAAAAATGTAAAAGTATGTTGGAGCAATCAATCTGTATCTTTCTTTTTTTTCTTTTTTTTTTTCCAGAAGTGTACATTCTTGTTGGCCAATGAAATGAAAGACAAAGAAAGAAAACATCATGTGTATTTCTTCAGCACTGATAGGTGATCAGGTAATCATGCAGAAGAACTGTCCTTTAAAATTTTTCTTCTCCTTGTAGATATTAATTTCAATTATTTTATTGTAAATTTGTAATCCCAGCATTCCCATGTAATTTGAGGCTTTCAGGATAAAAATTCTTGAAAAAAGTTGGAGCGCGGAGCAAGCAAAATTTTCCCAGCTCCAGATCCAGGGAAAAATCTCTACTGCTCAACTGCTCCGCGCTCCAGCTCCGCTTGGCGCTCCAAAGCCCTGAACTTTTTAACACATTCTTTAAAAATCCGTACATTCCTTTTTGTACACTTATACTAACAAGGCCTGAAGCGCCGTTGTGTATAATGCACCCCCCCCCCCCCCACACACACACACACCTGGAATTATCTGCAAAATCTGTAGATGGATAAACTAAGCATAAACTATGTAATCTTTATTAGATGGAAAAGATGTTCGATAGTACATATATTAATTACTGGGTCGACATGCGGGTATGTCTGCTTTGCACGAATGCCTTATACAACCGACTTTGTAGCATCATTTTTTGGTGATGTGTGCATGGTCGAGATGGTATATGGGTTGGTGCTTACAGGCAAGGCGATGGGTGCCGGAACCAGCAGATCCGGGTTCGAATCTCCGTAGGATACAAATTAAAATTCTCTAACCTGTATGATAATAATGTTTATTCGTATATTCGTAACGAACGATACTGGATACTGCAACTGTAAACTCATGGGGAATTTGTCCTCAATGAACAAATCTAACCTTCACAACGCAGTCTTATACAAATTCCAGTGATGTATCATTTTATCACCCTTACGCAACTCTTGCAACACGATTTACCCAAACTAAGCATTCCATAACTCTTTTTATCACAAGAATATTGTGTTATTTATGTTAATATAACCATATCATAATTTTTATATCTGTAACACGTGTAGTGACACATTATTATCACATAATACACTTTATATACAGTGTTTGTGGTTTACTATTTTTTTTATATGTCAACACGTTAACATATCCCTTTCTGTGAATCTGATAAATTAAAATAAGCCCATAAAATCCTTGCACAGTATTCTCATTATTGATTGACTGCAACCTGATACTTTTCCGCCTTCTGGGTCCACTTTATTTTACTATTACTGTTAACAATATGGCGGTTGTCCTTCTAATCCGTAGCCGAATGGACACCAGGAAAAAGCAGACGACTATCACAAAAACGGAATATTACCCATTTACCCTACATAGAATTCTCCGAATGCCAAACTGAGAATATAATATGAGTAAACCGCTGGACATTCGAATAGTTAAACCGAACATACTGAGTCTATGCAGAGAAACGCCCGGCAGCCTGTTGTAATCAGGCAGTTCCATTTACATTGCTGTTTCCACACGGCATGGATTTTATACCCCACCCCCCAGGACAAGAATGGTTTAAATGTCATCGTATATGAGTAAATAAACCCATCTCTCTTATGAAGAGAATGTAGCCAAGGCATGAAAAAGATTATTCGATGAGTTTCATACATTTCAATTGAAATGGTGGACGCTCATGTAAGATCGCCTATATAAAAATTATTATTGCTATTATTATTATTTTTTTTTTATCTCGTTCAGTATTCCGTTAAAACATTCTTATGATATATTACTAACTCCTTCAACTCATAACTTTACCGGGATTTAAACTATTTGGTAAATATAGTATCTGGTCTAAGATGGCGTTTATTTTCGCTACACAAGGTTTCCGTCTTTTTTCCTCAGGCTGGAAGCAGGTCAAAACAATTTTGTTCTCCTTATACTTAAGACGTAATTACACAGATCATCCCATCTTTAATTATTGTTATTAAAGTTTGCTAATATGACAACAACACATAAAAATATACATTATTAATTTTAAGACTTTTTTTTCGTGTTGTCTCTTATTTATTTTTTCCCCATTTTTTTTTATTTTTTTATTGGTAGATTTCCCTTCTCATTTAAACATGTTGTAGTCCAAGATGGAGTTTAGTGTTTGTTTTGGACATTTAAGCTATTTCTTCCCCTATATTAAACGACAACGACCAAGACAACGACCTAGACAACGACCTAGGCTTTGATATGCGCCAGATTTCCAAGGAATTCAAAGGAAACAGAATGGGAATACATATCAAGAGCTCAGATTTTATATAATGACACAAAAAGTGTGACAACGACCTAGACAACGACCTAGGCTTTGATAGGCGCCAGATTTCCAAGGAATTCAAAGGAAACAGAATGGGAATACATATCAAGAGCTCAGATTTTATATAATGACACAAAAAGTGTGAATTTTGAGCGTGAGTATGGCGCTATAGTGCTGATAACTTGCATCAAAACTCGAACGACAACGACTTTTCAAATTACAAATTACTAATTACAAATTAGTCCTGATTAGTCCTTACAAATTCATAGATTATATCTCATTCTATTCATGTAATTATTCTTGCTATTTTGTTCTTTTTCTTTAGTTTAGACCTTTTAATTATTTTGGATAGTTTTTCTTCTCTGTGCCAAAATGTATTGTTCTACGCGTGTCACTCTTTGCGTGTTTGAGTGTGTCTCCGTGTATGTTCTTTGTTATCTCTTGAGGAAGATCTTGATTTAGGTCGAAACGTCAGGAAACTATGTTATTTTTTCCGTGCCGTTTTCCAGCACAAAACTCGACAACAATTTCAACTACAGTCCCTCAGAATGTTGCCCTCTAAGTCAAATCACAGATGGATGACAATGCACGTGGCCATCAAAAGATATGTTGGATAATGCAGATGCGAACACACGGCGAAATCGACTTAAAAGCAAACATCTAGTCCGAAAGTGCTCTTTTTAACACACCGCATGTCATTCTCTTTCATGTCAGTTCGCTCTGCCTCACTCTCCTCTAGCGACATAAATGTATTATTATTATTATTATTATTATTACAATTATTATTATTATTATTACTACTACGTCTTTCCACCACCTTCCCTTGTAATGCTAATACTTTCATATTTTTGTTTCTCGTGGTGGCAATTATATCTGGGATGTAAAGCTAGAATAGAAAAATAATGAACTAATACAGATGGCGCCATATGAAACACAATCTCCTCGCAAAGACGTAGATGAATAGGTCGCGCCAAGCACTATAGCGTTATTGTGCTGATAACTTGCATCAAATCTCGTTTGCCTTATTCATAGATAATAAGTCTATTTATAAGCATGTACTTATTTTATTCGTTTTCTTTAGTATAGACCATTTCTTTATTTCTAACAGTTTTTTTTCTTTCTCTGAGACAAAATGTAAATATTTATTTTCTCTGCGTGTCACTCTTTATTGTGTGTGTGTGTGGAGGGTTTTTTTTCCTGAGGAAGACCTTGCTTTAAGTCGAAAAGCAGGGAAACTTTGTTATTTTCCTCGCCTTTTTCCAGATTTTGCGTCATTATATAATACTTGTGCTGTTGGTTGTATTCCCATTTCGTTTCTTTCGAACTTATTTGGAATCTGGCGCCTGTTGGTGTGTGTGTGTGTGTGTGTGTATATATATATATATATATATATATATATATATATATATATATATATATATATATATATATATATATATATATATGCCTTTTCCTTACTATAGATACCACATACATGCCAGCTTACATACGGAATGATATTATCAAATATTTCATTGTTAAATGCTTTATTGACCTAACTTCATAAATCATCACCATGCATTTAAACACGTGCAGAGGGATGAAAATCGGACTATCCTCCACGAATGTGTTTTGAGAGACTTATTACCTAGGGCAGTCAAAATACGGGACGCACTACCTGTTATGGTGATTTACTATCGTCATAGCTTTCAAGGATCATAATACTTGTACCGTTTTGATCGGGATAATCACTAACAAATATACTTGTTTCAACCTTTGATTTTTTTTTTTTTTTACAAACTAGACACGAGTGCCTCTTTTAGAGGGGTGGCGAACAGTGTGTGCATTGCATTTAGAACTTATCGTTTGAATTTTACAGTACCTATTTATTTTCGTTGTAGGGGTATATTGTGGAGATTTTGTTTCACAGGTAGATGAATCTATTGCACACACATTCCAGTCTCTACATTTTCAAACCATATATATTTTATTTTATATTTTATTTTATATTGTTTTTATATTATATACCTTTTAAATAATTTCAGCATCTTTACCTTTCATATTTTATCTTGTATGACTGCATATTTACATTTATCTGGAAGATTTATTTTTCTACAGTGTTTTTCAATTCGTGCTTTCACATATTTAGAAGTTAACTTGTAATCGGCACTATATAGCCATTATTCTGCTGATGTGTCTTTAAACCCTATACATATTCTAACTTTTCAACAACAACAAAAAAATGTACCATTCGATCACAAGTATCTGAAGCTTTGCTAGAAAAGTTTCTAGTTATGAATGTGTTGTCAATTTCTTTTAGGCTTACCAAATTGCAAGATATATATTAACTGGTTTCATTTTCTAAAACTTTGTGATTTAAATTATTTTATTGCTTCCAGGCAAAAATAATTCTGTTTTGTATTATAAAGAAAGCGAATCGTCGCGGCTCTTCATCTTCATGTACATAGAATGTGTTTAATTGATAACAATGATTTCATTGCTCACGCTTTGTTTGTGATTGGAACTCTTTGATAACTGAGAGATAAATGCAATCAATGTCACGATATGGCAACACGTATTGTGCATGGACATTATGAAATAACTTACTTTTAATCATGAGTGGTTGTTGTTGTTATTATTATTACCGCCATCATCATCATCATCACCAAGTTTAGCTTCATGATATCTATGGTAAAAGTAATGACATAAATTATATTATTATTATTATTGTTGTTGATGTTATTATTATTATTGTTATTATTATATTTGGTTTCGTTATCATGTACCGAGGCAATATAAGTAAAGTAGGATTCGAACCAGCATCCTTAGAGTCACGAGTCAGGTACGCTAACCACTGGGCTATCGCAGCTTCTGCCTCTATCAGTCTCGACTTACGACATGGAGGAGAGCGCATCGGGTCTTTTCTACATCCACGAACCAGTAAAGGGGGGGGGGGGTTCGGGGGGGGGGGCATCATCATCATGATTAACAATATTATGATTATAATATTCTTCATAATAAAAGGTATGAGTGACAATATATATATATATATATATATATATATATATATATATATATATATATATATATGCCCCTACCTCCCGACAAGTCATCGTATCATATTATAGAATAATTATTTTTCAATATATTTCCCCGAGTGATACGAGTGATATTTCATTTAAATTAATGATATGCAGTTAGTATATGCACCGTATATTGTACTTCGTTTCTTATTATACATATGTTTTCTTTGTACGACAGTCAAGCCAGGGGAAGAGTACGTCCACACCCGGATCAATACAAATTATTGCCAGTCGCAAATGATAATCGCTCTGTATAATCCGCGTGTTTTCTTGAGGCAATCTCTTTTCCTTTCAGACAATTTTATTTCTTTACCGCTTCATTATTCCACACCAGTTGATGTATATTCTTCATTAACAAAACTGATAGAAAAATCTCAGTTTCTCGCCGCAAACACAATTGATTTTTCTGTAACCGGATTCCCATTTCTTCGATAGTAATGAGTCAAACAGCTGATGAAGGTTATATTGTGGAAATAATTTACGATGATTATCTGGTGTAATTATCAACATTGAAAGGTCATTACAAGTAATTTAATTGTTGTAAAATCCAACTGGCTTGGGTATTGGTTTTGATGATGTGTATCACACTCACTCGAGTTGTTGAGCCAGGGGAGGGGATAAAGAGTGTAATATTGAGCTCTTATAATGTATTTATCTTCAAACCCTTTTCTATTATTTGTATTTCTTATTCGATTTTAAAGGCTTTCTCTCGAACAAGGATCATTTGTGCCCATTAACAGAACTAAATAAGCTATTCGACTATACTATTCCACCATTTTCTTGAATATACATACATGGGGCATACACCCGAAACCTCGCTCTCGTTCAGCGAGATAATGCGATAACCCGCGTTAGCTTTGATTATTGGCGATTGTGAGACTCGTCTATTGACTGATTCACGAAAGAAAAAAAAAAAAAAAAAAAAACCACTTGAAAGAGCAATCAGGTTTATATACAGCATTATATTCATGTATAAAACAGCTGTCTCAAAATGTAAGTGGTGAAAACTTCACAGAAACACTGAAACATTTTAGAGACATGAAATCTAAATATTTGAGGAGAGACATGTACTTGTATGAATACATGGATAACTTTGAAAGGTCTAATGAATCAGCTATACCACACAAAGACAAGTTTTATTCCAGTTTACACGATTCAAACATATAAATTGACAATTATCAGTATGTTCAAGATGTCATGAAACTTTTAACCCGAAAACACTTGACTACCGTATATACTCATGTGTAAACCTGGTCCAAATGCAAACAACATAGACCCTGATCTGCCGTCGCATAATGCGCCGGTAGATCAGGTCTATGTTGTTTGTTCTACTGATTAGTCCTTGCAAACTGCATAGACCCAGATATGCCGGCGCATTATGCGACGGGAGATCTGGTACTATGCAGTTCGCAGTTGGTATTAGTTTATACGCGAGTATATACGGTATTAAGTAAATAAAGATACATTGATGTTATGGGACATTTGTGAGGAAATTTAGGAATGTAATTGTACAGATTTACATATTAGACCCTGCTCATTGTTACAGTGGTCTTGGATTAGTCTATGATATAAGTTGAAAGATATTAGGTGTGGCATTAGAATTGAAACAGACTTTTATATGTTTCTGATAACTGATATTAGATGTGGAATTAGAACTACTGACAGACTTTTATATGTTTCTGATAACTGATATTTGGTGTGGAATTAGAACTACTGACAGACTTTATATGTTTCGGATAATTTATATTAGGTGTGGAATTAGAACTACTGACAGACTTTTATATGTTTCGGATAACTGATATTTGGTGTGGAATTAGAACTACTGACAGACTTTATATGTTTCGGATAATTTATATTAGGTGTGGAATTAGAAATGCGAACATAGTTTTATATGTTTCTGATGAATGAGAATGGAATATGTGGAAGAATTAGCATGATACTACTCGGACACAGACGGTAAGACAAAAAAGGATGGTGATTGCAAAAGGTCATGGTCAACGTCATTCATTATAAACCTAAACACTAGCAACCTTTATGAAATGGCCATGACCCAATGCACATGGACAAATTTGTTAAAAATAAATAGATGGACAGCTGATGAATAAATTAAAGTGATAGAGAAACCTTCACACAACTGGCTTAATGATTGTGATACATATCTGGTTGAATATTACTTTGGAGACTTCATTGTATATACATGGCTATTTAAGGACTATCCAATAGCTCTTAACTAACTGCGGATGAAAATTATTTATCAGAATTACAGAAGCTGATAAATGATTCAACGGTAAAAATCCAACAGCATTATCTTCATTGAAAAATAAAGAGAAATACGCAATTCACTTCAGAAATTCGAAACTTCACCTCCAGTTAGGTTTAAATCTGAAAAAAAGATAAACAGAGACATCTTGTTTAAATCCTAATTGCTTAAATCCTAATTGTTTAAATCCTACATTAAACTGAATAGAAGTCAAAATAAAGCAAAGAGCAGGAATGATTTTGAGAAAGGCTTCCTGAGAGTAATGAATAACGTTGTATTCGGCATTCCTGAGAGTAATGAATAACATTGTATTCGACAAACAAATGGAGAATTCGAGGAAAGGAACAACAGAAAAAATATATACAGATATAAATATATACAGATAAAAATATATATAGATAAAAATATATTTTTCAAATGCCCCCAAAATATTTATCATTCCTAAGAAAAACATCTATTGACGGTAACGTTAGTCAGTTTTAACAGCAACAACAACAACAAAATTAACCAAGCTAATTTACAGAGCATTACAGTGCAGGAGATAAGCAAGTGGTTGATGTATGAATTACACAATAACAAGCTCAAAAACAATACGGTCATAGAAGGAGGCTACCCAGGACTAATACATATTCATTATGTATCTAAGCTGAGGCAGAAAACGTGTACTGTGATATGAAGGATGACGTGAAGTTTTATGACAATATACAACGTATTGCTATACCACAGACAAAGATGAGTTGAACGGTGTTCTCATCAAAGAAAGTTGAAGGTTAAGGTCAAATATGTATTTATTTACAACAAACAATGACGAAACGAAAGTTTGTAAAGAAATCCAAAAATGTGTGATAAAATAAAAATCTAAAATTCGAACTGTACACAGAACGCTTATTTAATTACAAGGAAAATTATGAAAACATGAATTTAATTACAACATACAGTCACGAGGTGTATAGCATCAAAATGAATAAAGTAGTATTGTTGGTATGATAACAGGCGTTTGTCGGTTGACAACGGAAATACATTAACTTTCGGACATATAAACACGCCGAAGGCAATGTATTCTTATGGTACCAGTATCTTGGATTGAAAATGAAATTCAAGCCTCATTAACTACGTATATATTTTGTTCTTTTTGAGAGTTTTTACATTTCTTCCTTTCGTTTAGGTGGAATAGCATGGTTCTCATCGAACACATTTTCCATCGACCCTTTATCTTTGGAGTAGAAGACAGCTAAAAACCTTACATTCTCACACAGGTTCTTTTAACATTGTTGTTCTTTTGTATCATCACCCACACATATAGTTAAAACAAGTCTAGTTTGCTTATGTTAGTTGTTTTCTTTTTATATCATTAATGTTGGCACAGTCATAAATTATAAAGAAACCTTTATATCTGCATACATACAAACAAAATAGCTCTAACCACTTACCGACTTTATCTTTGATATCTATTTGGTAATCTTTTTATCCTCGAGTAACCACTTTCCTTTGTAAGTATTGTTGAAAGGAAAAGTTCGACAGATGATAACGATGTAATCATACAAATATTTGTATTCAGTCCCTAACAGATTTAGGGAAAATCTAGTCTTTTCAGAATTAATCACTCCACATATTTTCATGTTATGAGGTTTCTCTAGGTATACTGTGCTTTACACTGTCTCTGCTATTTGTTCACTGTGAAACAAGGTTGCAAAACAAACGTGACTAAAACATATTGTATATACTCGCGTATAATTCGGGTCCGAATGCAAACAACATAGACCCTGATCTGCCGTCGCATAATGCGTCAGCAGATCAGGGTCTATGTTGTTTGTTTTATTGATTAGTCCTTACAAACTGCATAGACCCAGGTCTGCCGGTGCATTATGCTACGGCAGATCTGGGTCTATGCAGTTTGCAGTTGGTATCGGATTAAACGCGAGTATAGACGGTAATTAATTTTTTGTCTCATTGTTTTGAATATTTACATGAGTATCAAACACGAAATAAACATCAAGTTTGAGGACATCTACATTTGTTTTTCTGTTCATAGGTAGGTGGGTACATTGTTGCTCATTTTCTAATTTATGACCAGTATCATTCATTATCTGTTATCGTGTGTATTCCTGAAATTAATCCAGATACAATGATTATCGGTGTAGCAAAACTGTAACACTTGTATTATTATTTGCTTGTGCTTTTGTTGTTCATCAGTAACAAATAGTCATGTAGATTTTTCTATTGCTGAACTGAGCAACTTTTCTGGTTACTTTCTCTACTATTTTTATGTATAGTATCAAAGTACCCTTCAAGATCATTTGGAAGAATAAAGCGTACGATTGGTTAAAGTTGTAATGGCTGCTATGTCGATAACTCTCTCTCTCTCTCCCTCCCTCCCTCTCTCTCTCTCTCTCTCTCTCTCTCTCTCTCTCTCTCTCTCGCTCTCTCGCTCTCCCTCTTATTAAGCAGTCATAAACAAAGAAATTTAATTTCTGTATTTGCTATCAAGTGATTGTGCAATTGATTATGATGTAATTATTTTATAATGTAAACAATTTTGTTCCAGTTGCCGCTTTTCTCCTTTCACCTTCATTTCCAACGACACATTACACTGCCTGACACAATCAATTAATTTTCGCTTAGCTTGCAATTGCTATATTGAAAGTTTCTTCAGGTTTTATGTTATTCGGTGTGTATGTCATGCAATGACTTGTTGGACTGAGTCATTTAACTTCCTGCTTGCACGTTGCACTAGTTATTCTATTTATATGCTACTTAAACGTTGGAGATGACGAAGTCTCGTCTCATAAGGCAAGGTGTTCGAGATGGACATCATTGTAGGTGGACTTTCAAAGAAACTTGTAAGCAACCTATACACCAAAACCCATCACAAGTGCAAAAAATATGTACCCGTATTTTAATTGATCATTTGAAGGTTAGTAAAAAAAAAATAATTACCGGTAAGTTTATTTTATTCTCATCTTTTCAAATTTTGTCTTTGTTTGGGTTCCCAGATGCATCGAGAAAATTAAATGTATCCGGATTGTGCAAAGCACATGTACATACGGCATTATTGGTAGATTTGCAAAGAGCAAAAGACATCATTCAGGTTATTCAAGTACTGAGTAACCAAACGTTGTTCTCTCAATCTTTAATTCAAGTAATCCAGCATCTTTACTCTGCTCTAATTGAATTCTACAGTTTTTCTCTGAGATTCTTCAATGATTTTGTTATTCTTTCTTCGTCATAAGAATGTAAAAATTGAACAAATGGGTGCATACTATAAATGCTGGACCGTCAGTTATCACTCCTCCAATAAATACTCCAGCTACTGCTCTCGGTGGTGCTGTGTGCCGAGCATGTCATGAAAAAGCTATGCTTTTGCATATACTATTTTATTGTCTTGAAAAGTAACACATTTTGATACTGATTCCAGCTTTGACCCTAACTGATTGAAAAATTGTAGGTTTATTAAATTTTACTGAAATAAATAAATAAATGATCTCCTTAAGATAATATGTTTATGGTCCCTGTATAGCATAACTATCAGATTCTTCTTTCAGTTATAATTTCTGATGTATAAAAACCATGCAACTTTTTATATATAAAAATCCGGTATAGATTCTAATATAATATGGATAAAAATGTCGAATACACAAATTTATTTATAAATTTTTTAAAATATAAACTCGATGTCTTTCTTTGGATGACATATTTATCAGGATCAAAAGCAGCCGATTAAGATAAAAATTGTATTCAGCAAACGATGACGGGGCATAATTAAATCCAAAAGTTGCAACTATTTTTAGATTTGACTTCAGCTTTAAAAATATCCAACAAAACCATTTTTTTTCTTTTCATCAGATGTACCATTTCCAGTATTTAATAATCCATCTCTAAAGAAACCCTTTAACATTAATCTTTTATTATTATCTGGATAAGACTAATTTGTTCCAATTCTAAAATTGTATACAGCATACTTGCCAGATATTAGTTTAATTTTATCCTCAAACTCCGTTATATATATATATATATATATATATATATATATATATCACGGAAATGGACATAAAAAGTTTCGCACAAAAACGGAGTATATGTATATATATATATATATATATATATATATATATATATATATATATATATATATATATATATATATAAAGAGAGAGAGAGAGAGAGAGAGAGAGGGAGGGAGGGATAGAGAGAGAGAGAATTACAAATATACACCAAACATAGTGGAAAGTGCTATCCCTGGATCACACAGGAGAATGCTTGATAGCATTTACAGAATTTGTAAATACAAATGAATAATATATTATCATACAGGTTAGAGAATTTTAATTCGTACTCGACGAAGATTCGAACCCGGTTTCCCGGTTACGGCACCCATCGCCTTGCCTGTAAGCACCAACCCCTATACCATCTCGTCTATGCACACATCACCAAAAAAGTCGGTGGTATACGCATTCGTGCGTTGCAGACCCATCTAATCTCATCTAAGTACACAGTCACTCCAGATTCCTACGACAGAAATGAAGGTATATGAGGTTATTATAGAGACTAATGATTGTAATTGCATAAACGACTATGTGATGTTTCTGACCTTTTATCTTGTTAAAAGTCTCGAAGACTAACTTGTAGTCTTTTACATTGTATATACTCTTCAGCTTTCATTAGATGTAGTTGGAATTAAATTCATAATTGTGAATGCTGTATATTTTAATTTCCTTCATAATGTCAGTTATTGCCCAGATAGGACATTGTCTACATCGTAGCCACTTTATTACGTTTTTCATGTGTACCATTTTGTTATATGCTTGTTATAATTTTTGATGTAGTTTCTTCACTCTGGTTTTGTGATCAACACAAATTCGCATACCTTGCATGGTTTAACTCCTTTATGCTCTAATGCGGTATTTTGTTTCTTCACATCTGTCACGTTCTGAAAACTCGTTATCTTTTACAGTTATAAAGTTCTCATGCACCTGAATTCCGTTGTTTATTCACCCTTCTTCAGTCGTCTTCGACAGAGGTTTCATTTTTGTAACTGCACAATGTTTTCAACTGTTAAATAAATCGTCAATTTCTTTCCATTTCACGAGTACATACTTTTTCAGCAATTTGCAATATGTCTTCAATTCTTTCAAAGGTATGAATGATTTCAGATTTGTGTAAAATGTTGCCATTTCAATGGTTGATTCTGCTAAAGCTTCCACGTATACAGAATCACCATGAATTGTTTAAAATTTAACTTTGTTCTCCATAAATTCTAGCTCATTTTATCGAATCATTGTATATTATCCTTGTAAAGTTCACGAAGTCTTCGAGTTTTGATGTAAATTTAGCCAAACAAATGTGTGTGCTGATCTACATAAATCGTAATTTAGTTCATCCTCACACTGCACTGTTTTAACCATTCTGCTTTCAACGCTATAGCTGCTTATCTCGATGTTATTATCATTACATGTAATCTGCATATGTGCATATGTTTCGAAATATTGGAGTATATATTTTTATGTTTGAAATCAAGAAATTAACAATTTGTTTCTCTTAAATGTTTTTCTTCGACATAACTAGCTTTGAACACACTTTTATCATACTCAAACAAATAAGCACTATCTCCAGATACCAGCATCGTTGCTTTCATGTTAACTTGTGAAATGTTTCACCTCTCTTAAAATTGTTTAATTCAATACAATTATGTTTTGTGCGATTATTTATTTTTTGTAACAAAATGAATCATATAGTTTTGTTATGTTCGCTAATTGTTTTCATTGTCTGGCTGGTCTAGTCATTTTTAATTTGTGAAATAAAACCTTCAAGTCTGACTGATCCATTTATTTTATAGCAGTGGATATAGAACCGTTCTGGAAAAATAATTTACGAAATTTCTCGATATATTTATTTATTTACGCGTGGGTGAAAAAAGTTCGTACTATTTTTATTGTCACTATGGTCCAGAACTGTCATTAGACCTAGGGCCGGCCCGACCATATAGGCCAACTAGGGCGTCGCCTAGGGCGCCAGGCTTTAAGGGGCTCCAAATTAGACGGTAAGGGGCGCAAAATTGGACGGAAGTGAATTTTTTTTATGCATAGTTCTAAAAACCCGGTATTAATCACGACATTGCCCCAAGCTCCTGCTTCTTATGTTCTGCGGACTTTTAATTTAGTTTTGGAATCCTTTACTTCAATGTCTGAAAACTGCCAAACTCGACTTGTCAACCACTTGCTCTCATTGAATCGCTCTTTATTTCAAATTCCAGTGGACCACTGACCAATATCAAGACGACCGACTTGTGAATCATTACGCGAACTTTTCATGATGTCGTAATCTTGTCATAATATGAAGCGCCTTGGTTTACTGAAGGTACGATATTTAGGCATTTTTATTAAAAAACATGTACAAACACAAGTTCTCATATGTTCACCATATTTCCACTTTCGTTAAATTTTCAGTATAAAAGCGAGAATTAATTTATAAACGAAAGTGTCAACTTTTTAAAGAAGATCTTTGACTATATAGAAAATGGCATGTCGGTGAACAGGCGCGATTATCTGTTTTGTTGATACATCAGTTCCAGACGAAAGGATATTAACCGATTTGCAATTAATGCATCCCCCCCCCCCTATATGTTACGAGTGGTTTTAATATAACATTTGATTATAACTCTTTAATAGTTTAGTAAGTCTGCCGAAAGAATTTGGGAGGTTTGAGTAGCTTTCCTTGAAAAGTAGTGTGTGTGTGTGTGTGTGTGTGTGTGTGTGTGTGTGTGTGTGTGTGTGTGTGTGTACATGTATAGGTGGAGCTTTTATCATCGGACCTCAATCGGAGTTCAAACCAATAAGGCGCGATATCCATAATTTAGAAATAATACTTCTGTTAGATCCATATTCGTGTAAGGTTGTGTATTCAACGCTTTCTTTTGTGTTTAATGTGTGTCTTGTTTGTCTCTGTTTTGTAATTTTGTCTCTGACATAGACTTAGTGAGAGTCGAAATTGCTTAGGCTATTTAACAAACTAGTTTTGCAATGTTCGTTGTCAGTTTTTACAATTATCTAAGTCAATCCCTGACTGACACCCACGATCCCATTTGCTGGATCCAGTACACCTGCAAGGACTGTTATTCGTCATATGATTTGTATTTATTATTATTATTATATTATATTATATTATATTATATTATATTATATTATATTATATTATATTATATTATATTATATTATATTATATTATATTATATATATATATATATATATATATATATATATATATATATATATATATATATATATATATATATATATATATATATATATATATATACAATGTTTACTATCATTGTAACGTAGGCCACTGACCCAAATTACATGTTAAAAATACATGTACAGTTATTTGGTTAATTTGGTACAACTGTTGAATATAAAATATCACAAAGCATTACACATTGTTGTCCTGACATTCATTGCCTTCATCAGGACAAGAAATAGATTATGAATGGGATAGTAATTATTATCGATTCTTTTCATGTAGTTTCACCTGTAAACACACATGAAAAACGAACCATATATTCACTTTAGGACAATATAATACTGACATCCAAATTCATTTATTATATCATTATGAAATCTTAATATGTCCATCGTATTTAATTCCCCCATTAAGATCTTGCAAGAAAATATCTTTTCAAGAAGAAAAAAACAATATTTAATCTCCAATCCCGACCTTTTATAAGTTTGTTCATCAACTTTGGCTTG
Source organism: Margaritifera margaritifera (assembly GCA_029931535.1). NCBI lineage: Eukaryota > Metazoa > Mollusca > Bivalvia > Unionida > Margaritiferidae > Margaritifera > Margaritifera margaritifera. Next base: position 876,561 of record JAQPZY010001088.1, read on the forward strand.
TAGTTATTACTGTATGCATGTATCAAAGATCGTACCATAAATGTACAAAATGTGAGCAAGGATTCTAATTAAGGCTAATTAGTGCCGAGGCAGGTGGAGTAAGTGCCTTGCCAAATGGGACACACAACCAGGGGCGGATACAGCAATATAGTTGTGGGGGGATAGGGGCGTAAATAAGTAGGCAAGTGGTATGTGTGATGGAACTCCTTGTGGGGGCCCAGGGTGTGAAGCCCCTGAAGTTACTGCATGGGGGGGGGGGGGGGCGGAGCGGCGCGCCAGAGCTTTTTACATATGTGAACAAAATAATTTATTTCACATATTTGAAAAAAGGATTTAAAAGGTGAGAGAAATATTTTTTAAAAATATGTCCAAAAAAATTTCACATCAGGTAAAAAAATTATTTCACTCATATGTGATTTTCTTCTCTATTTTCAGAAGAATTATACATATGTAGCAAAGTTTCAAATACTTAAAATTAGACTTTTGAAAATACACATGTAATTTTGTAATATGTGAAATAGTTTTTTTTTCTAACATATTAAATAGTATTTCACATGTGAAATTTGTTTGTTTGTTTTTTTTTTTTTGTTTTTTTACATATGTTAAATGATTTGACTTACTGGAAATTTGTGAAAAAGATTCTCAGATACCTAAAATAGTTTTCACAAATAATTTATTTCACATATGTAAAAAAGAATGTCACATATGGGAAAAAGACGTTTATATATATATATATATATATATATATATATATATATATATATATATATATATATATATATATATATATATATATATATAAAGATTTTCAAACAGGACTTTAATTCACATATGTGAAAATGTACAGTATTATAAAACATAAAATGTGAAATTCTGTTTGTATAGATTATTTATTTTACCAATAAAAGATTTTTTAAAATACCAATGTACAAATGTTTTTAATATATGTGAAGTCGTCTTTTTATATGTGAAATTAACAAATATAAAATAATTTTTCACATACCTTTCACTTGTTAAATTCTTTTTGACATATTTAAAATAATATTACTATTTAACATTCAAACAGGTAAAATAGTTTTCACATATGTGAAAGATAATTTGTTTCACATATATAACAACGATTTTCACATCTGTGAAAAAGAAATTTACATATGAGGAAAAGAATTTCACATATCTAAAAAAAATAAATAAAATTATTTCACATATATAAAATATTTGTTTCTACTTATATGAAAATCTTTTACACTCCAATGAAAAATAATTCTCTTGTATGGAATAAATGATGACAGAATTTAACGTATGTAATATACACCTTTTTTTCGCATATAAGAACATGTTTCACTTAAACTATTGTTTACAAATGTCAAATAGTATTTCTCACACAAGTGTTATATATATGTCTCAAGTTAGATACACTGATTGAATGAAAATATACCTAGAATGTTTAGAACAGAAAGTAGGTGCTCAGAACTGATACGGTAGTCTCCCCTGAACGAAGGGATCATGGGTAATTTGTTTTCATCGCCATAATTCGTAAGGAGGGTGTAGCAGGAATGGTGAACTGTACATTTATGAAATCTGTATAACACTAAGATGATTGTAGATTTGAACTTGTTGAGGTCTTAGCAGAGATTCGAAACGCAGCATTTATATATTAAAATAGTGCAATATTAGTTTAGAGGAATGGCGACGGCTAAACGCAAGCAGATAAAAGTCAAAACGGTTCAGCAGAAAAAGTGGTTGTTCCGATCAAATGAACCACTGTTAAGCGTTTTCATGTGGGGAATAAATCACACGGTAAGAAACATAGAGTGTGAATTATTATATAGGATAAGAATAATAAGATAAGTTTCTATATCAGTTTTTATTCTTTTGTCGAAATGGTAGAAGGTCTATTTCCTGTTTTTCATTATGTAATGAAGTGATACATTTTCAGATTCTTAGAAACTTTTCACTCTTGGTCACGTTAATGTTCTGTTTTTTAAAAATTTAAATGCCTATTGTGTAGAATTGAGCAGGCTTTTGACGAGTATACTTTGCACGCTTTTGCTTTTCCAGTATTGTGGCCTGATGTGGGTGTATCAAATGGGACCAAATAAATACCTGGATGAATGCAAATACATTTTTAATAGATGGGCATAAGACTGACAGTGGATGTAATACTGTCTAGTCGGATAAATCAGCCCCCCAAATGTGTTGATACTGATGGACTATTTGTGGGTCTGATATCACTGATTCATAAAATCTAGGAATCGTTTACAGACAAATCTGTTCGCAACATATTATCAGTCTACATTTTAGACACTTACCGGTGCTTCTCGCATCTCTTGAGCTGCTGTAGGTTGAAGGGTCCTTTTGTTGATATGTAGAGAATATTTCTGGATCAAATCCTATATTTGACAACTTGTAAATCTGTGTGGAATAACACAACCTTATGTCCTGTGGCCATTTTGAATGTCTAGGCTACATATGACTGTTACCAAATACTGATAAGTGTCTAAACTGTACGTGGGTGTGTTCCAGAAAGATTTGTATGCATCAAAATTCCAAATTTTAATGAACAGGTGACATAATACCAACAAATCGTCCATCAGTATCAACACAGATTTGGGGAGATGATTTAACGGACTAATCTCTGTCTTGCTTCCTGAGTTCTCTGACTGCATTAGATCCAGAGCATTTGTCTGTATTTGTTATATTTGAAGACAAATTTAGAGATACTGGAATGCAAAGTCATTAGAACTTTCAAAGAAGAAAAATCCAGGCACATATTTATGACATTAAGCAGCCCATGGATTATAATCCATGTGATTCACAGAAGATTTAAAAATTAAATTTTGTACATATTAAGATACAGTCCTAATCATGAATATAATAAATCTTAAACTGACAACCCATTATAACGTATCTTTGTATCTTATATATTTCCAAGTAACCTAAATTTTGCACACAAAACTTCAGTTCTGCTATTTCATTTTAGTGATATCGAAATGACCAGTGCATAGGCCAAGTTCTACCTCAAATATTTTGCATCTTGTCTGTCACTGGCATTATTGTGTGAAACTTTACTTACTAAGAAGTTATTTTAGTATCTATATTTTTTAATTCACATAAACAATATATGTTCATTTTTCTTTTCATGAAATTATTTATTCGCTTTTATGTACTGAAATGGTGACATGGCAAGATTATACCCCAATGAATTTTGTCTTCTATTGAAAATAGTATCAGGGCTGAGCAAATCCCATAGCCTGACGTCTCGGACTATATATATTTGCTAATCTGGGACAAGTGCTTTTTTCCTATTTTAAAAATGTCGGACAAGTCCTTATTTTCGTGCTTTAATCACTATATCTACCTTTATTTGGCCATTCATGCCCTCCGGGCATACTGAATACTTGATTCTACCCCTCTCCGTGTATCCATTTACATCCTGTATAACACCTACAGGTGGTTCGTGATAACTATCGCATATGTGCATGTCCTGTTACGCTTGACTGCACATTGGGCTAAGTGACCAAATTATCGGCAAATCAAAACACATCAAACAAAACAAAGCAGGTGTAATTAATTAGTAGTGTTTTAAGCGGCTTTGTTGCACTGTGTTTTACTCAAACCAGATTCTCAAGAGCGGCTCACTCTGATTTTAATCCAGCGAGCCAGCATAATTAAATTAATGAAAGGTACTTTACCGACACCAGTGTTGGTTTCCTTTATGAACTGATTACATGACAGTAATGATTCTTTCAACATTCACGTGCGGTATTGCGTTTGATGCGAAACAGTTACGCTAATTAGTGAGCTGTCTCTTCATATTTAAAAGAGAAAATGTTTGTTATGATCACTTTAGAAGTAGTTGTCAAGCAAGCTGATATTTACTATGTGGATAAAATGAGTTTGTTAAAATATTTTCGCAAGGAAGGTAATAAGGTTGATTCGAAGATGTAAAATTCTTGTGAAAGTGGAGTGATAAACGTAAGACTGCTACTGAGTGTGAGAATTCCTTAAACCATGAGAGTTTAAAAATTCTAATGAACATTTCACCAAATGGACCAGAGCTTGAGGACTTTAACCCAGGCACAGCTATCAACTGCTGGCTTAGTGCTGGAGCAGGTATCAGACATGTACATGGATATTTTTTCAAATCCAGCAGCTAAAACATATATACATGTACCTGAAGTAGCCAAATGTATATCAAACCAATGTTTTTGAAAAATGTATTCTTTTAATAAATAATTATCTTGTATATTATTTTGTTTGTTCTTTCTATGGATTAAGTACATACATCTCATCAAATCTCGGCAAGTGATTACCATTTTGGAACAAGTGAAATGTAAAGTGGGACAAGTGAAAAGTAGGGTGGGACAAGTGAATTTTCTGAAACCACTTGTCCTGGACAAGTGGATGAAATTTTTTTTTGCTCAGCCCTGAGTATATACATGGCAGAGAATTACCTAAACTGTAATGTTGGCCAGAAGCAGTGGCATAGCAAGAAATTCTGGGCACCCCCTCCCTGCTAAACTGAATTCTGGGGCTCCCTCACAATTAAAAAAAAAAGTTGTTTGATGGGAATTTTGGCCCCCCCCAAGTGATTTGACACCTCTTTCTCATTGATAAACAATACTCAGCACAATTTTAATCCATCATCTTATAAATCCTTACACGATGTTTGGAACACCTGCATATTATCGTTTATCATATTTCTGTATTTAGAAAAATAGTGCCAAGATTTGGGGACTTATTTTGTTTGTCGGGGTAATACAAACTCCCATGTTAATCATCATAAATTGTCATAAAATCAGCTGTTTTTTTGGTGTCATGTACAGATATACTTTTGTTTTTGAGTGATTATCATATGAGTACTTTTCCGATGGCAACTTTTCATAATTTCTTTGGTGCCAAGCACAAGGCTGCATGATTCTCACGATTCTGGCCAACAGAAATTAGTAGATGCATCTAGTTTTGATAAAGAAAACAACACCAAAGAGACTGAGAGATTTGTAAAAATGAATCATGGAATAAGACTTTCCCCAGGGCTGAAAAACGAGAAAACAGTGGAACATTTTTAGCTTTATGCACATGGTGTCACTACTGTGGAAGGAAAAATGCAACCCAAAGAACACCAGGTTCAGAACTTGAGGATTTTGATCCTAAACCTGCTCTGGAGAAATTTGTTAAAGTTTGTTTAAGAAAAAGGTGAATGTAGTATCTCGTGTTGCTTAAAGTTGAAATGAAAATAAGTGAATGGAATATGGTTGTTTGTTTCTTCTTCCAGTGTCTTGGAAAATTGATTGATTTGAAATGGAATTCAGGTAATTAAATAAATTAATATAGAAAAGAAAGTGTAATCTCTTCCTTCATTCCTTCAAGATGCACACAAAATTAAAGAATGTCAAGGTAAAGATATTGAGAACTGTTATAGTTGTAGCATCACAATTATCACAGTTATCAACTGCCTTAATTTTAATTTGTTTATTATAATACTAATTATTTCACAATGAATGAGCATTAGCAATCTTATGACATATATATATATTGGTGATGCAACAATACACAGTTTTCTATTAAAAAAGTATTGTTACTGGAACTGTAACTTTCAAAATCCTGTGGAGAACGCTGACACTAAAGAGTTTGAAGGGTACCTTATGATTGCAGTTTTATTCGTAAGACAAGTAAACTTGATAAAGAAAGAAAGTTGGAAATTCGCCAAATATTGGGGTATCTTCACGGAGGTAGAGACATTTTGAAAATCCATGGTGGTCCCTGAGCAGATTTTTCTGCTTGCATGGCAAATTAATGCCATTGCCCTGAAGACTGTTGTAATGAAAATTATTTAACAACTTTTGTCATATCAACTCGTTAGTTCTAATATGCATACAATACTTGTAACATAACATCACTCCGGCTAATGGAAAGTGTGACATGTTTACATGCTTATTTTATCAGTTTGAGATCAGCAAATAAAACATAAACAATTTCTTTTTTTGATTGTGTCTTGTTATCTGTCAGCTTTCCATTAGCTGTCCACCCCTGACCAGAACTTAATCATGTGTTAATTTTATATGAATTTAAATCATTACAGTTCATGTAACTGTCAGGTAAATGTAAACTTTTTATATGAATTTATATCATTACAGTTCATGTAACTGTCAGGTAAATGTAAACTTTTATGTTGGATTTTTGTTTTGCCCTTATCCAACATGTCAGTTTAGTATGCAGCAACAATTGTGATTTTTTTGATTCTTTATACTTGCCATATTCCTTTAGCTAAAGTTAGCCAGCAGAAAAAACTGTCACATGCTCTACTGTGAGTGCCCATTTCTTCAACAGACCAATGAGAAAATGTAATACTACATCATAGGAATTCAGTGTGTCAAGTCAAAGATTAAAGATACCACTTCCATATGTTAGTGTGTTGACAAAAGATGAACATTTGTGAGTCTTGTTTATTTAAGGGTTCACCTTGAGGGGCAGGTACTATGGACTGTGATTACTTATCAGATAAAGAGTAGCTGACAAGTAAATTAGTGTGGCCTCTTACTGATAGAAATCACTCAACACTCACCTGTTAAATTATATGGAGATAATTTGGGAACCTTGCTGTGGATACCCAGAGGGACGCATTGATGATCAAATGTTTGTCACTGGGAAAAATATAAAATGTAATTTTAATTTTTAAAATGATCATTTTTTAATAATATTTTTGTGTTGCCCAACCAGGCTTTCACATTGGGGAAAAATGGTTGCCCTGCATTAATTTTAGTTGTCCCGGACTCCCAAGCAATGGATTTGTCTAACCCTACTTCAAAAATTCAGGATGTATGGATTTTATTGTAATACAGACTTTCAAGATTCAAAACAAAGATTTTACACAATGTCTCATTAGTATGAGGAAGAAAATATCTTAAGTGAAGTAGAATCCTGTACACTATATTTATCCCCTTCTTATTGCTGGTATACATGTATATAATCTGCAGAGTATTTTGTCATTTCAATCATGCAGAGGTAAATTAAGTCCCTCTTTCTCTTGCAAGTACACAGTAGCTTGAGATGGACATTATTAGAGCACATGATTTTCTGTTTACATGCTTTTTAACACAATAAGATGGTGGATATCAAGACAATCATAAATACAATAGACCTAGTGAACCTTTTTAAAGGGAAGGAAAATCTTCTAACAGCCCACCATTCTATCTTATGAATTCTATCTGTCTGTCTGTGCAAAAAACTACTTGAGCAGTATAAAACATGGAAAACCTTCTTTGCTTTTACTGAAGAAGAAGGAGGATAAGGGTAGTGTTTCTCAAGGCTGTGCCCTTGATGCATTTTTCAGAATAAAATTTGAAAGGTAATACATATACATTGCCAATGCATTGTAAAAGGCTGAGAAAATTGCCATCAGTATTGTTTGCTATCTTGTGCTCAGTATCCCAACAATTAGGCAAGTCTACTAATCAGGACACATGGTTTTATCACTTATGTGATGCAGCAAACTTCTTATGATCAATATTTTGTGTGTGCTTTGATAGAGCTGTAAAGCAAGTGAAATCATAAAGAGTTAAAGACTCTTTCACTCATTCATGCTGAATACTTAGTCGTTGAAAGTGATACAACTGATGGTCTAATATAAATGCAAATTCTATGAATTTCGAGAGCATATGAAATTATTGAATTTTTTTCCTTCTGCATCTGATTCGAGTGCAGGGCATGTTTTGTTTGGTCGATCAAGTATAAAGAATTCATAAGAAAATGGAACATGCAATCACTGTTTATAACCACAAATAAAAAGTGCTTCAAAATGACCACATGAAAAATAAGATTTCATTTTGTGAACAAGTGTTAAGCAATTTAATAGAAATCACTCATGGTTGAGCTACTGTATGTGTAGACCAGGGCTCGAATTTAACACAAATTTCTTTGTAGCCAGAAGGACTAGTATACTGAGAAATTTACTAGTCCTGCCAAATCTTTACTAGTCCTGTCCACAAAACAATGTCATACACTCGTATTGAGATTAACAACAATTTTATTTCATAAATAGCATTATCATATGAAATGCAGAAGTACAGAAGTATAAATCTTGCTTCAAATCATCAATCAGTCAATTCACATTCCTTGTTTCTCAAGATAATCTGGATCATATTCCAGAAAGGGATCCAGGTCTCCTTTCTTGTCCTCCACCTGCACTCTAGGTCCATATGGGGTTTGTTCTGGTCTCCTTACCCGTCTGGATGTTTTCTCTGTTTGTTTTTGTGAATTCTGTACCCCAATTATACCGCATAACGTTCTTCTCCTCATCATAATTCAGCCATTCCCTGTCTTTTGACCATGTCTTCTGAAACGTTTGATTATGCTTTTCCCTATCATAACAGTTGTTCCTCTCTTTTATGTCATTTTCATTCAACTTTTGTTTTTTTCCGGTGGCTGAACACCTTCTATAAAACGCCACATTTTGCCTGTCTTGCAAGGAGGGAATTGTGCCTCGTTTTGAAATACGAGATGTTACAGTATAGCTGATGCGGATTATTTAAAGTAAGAAAAGGTATGGCACAGTGTCCTTTATATAACAAAATCAGAGCAAGAAACATGTTTCAAAGCATGTGCTTCTGCCCCCCCCCCCCTTAAAATTAAATGCCCTCTCCCTAATAAAGACTTGACTTCAGTGGATGTTCTGCATGATCAAAGCAGTGGCCATTGTAAACACTGTTATAAAATATTAGCATCAGACGGTAATGTTAGTTTCAGCTTGGAAAAGGTGCGTTCCTATCAAACGAAGCCATCTGACTTGGCGCGTTGTACTTAACAGCTCCAATTATGGTCTCATCATTAAGAGTGGAAGTTTGGTAATTGTTCTTAATTAATCTGACCTCAATGTATTCGTTCGTTCTTGTAAGGGAAAAATATAAAAACTATTTTTATCATCATAGAAAAAAGTAGTTATATGGAAATGATGTGTCGGTAACGTAATCGTAACATTGATCTAATTCTTATAATTATTTAGATGCAAATGTAAAATATGCAGTTTCCCGTTTGTGACTGTTTAAGCAATTGGCTAGCGAGCCAAAAAAAAAAAAAAATGAAACAAACAAACATACAAACTAATTTCTTTGAATAGTTTTTGTCGTGTTTCTGTGTGTGGTATACCACTTTGAAGTTTGTTACTGTGGTCGAGTGGATAAAGTGTCATACCAGCATGCACACACACGCAAACGTACTTGACTCTGGAACACAAGGTCGGGAGTTTGCGCCCAATGGTGGGAATATTCGTTCGTGCTTTTTGCTCCATGACGCTATGTCTAACCCAGTTTTCGTATTAATTTTCTTACTTTTATGAACTTTTCCAAGTTTATGTATGTGTAGATTTATAAATGGTCAAATTTTAATATTTTCAGAATATTTTCTAAAAATGTCATCGTATCATGCACTGAAAAAGTAAAATTTGGTTATAATTAATAAGCATTCTAGCGTTACTTTTTAAATGTTAACTTTGGTGAAAATTTTTTATTAACATTATCAGAATCATTAAAAATCTTTCATGGAAGACACATCTTTATGACTTGGTGTGAATGATGAGGTCGCTAACTGCAGAAAGCTTGGCAATCAGGGAATACGTAAACTCTTACCGAACTTATGATTTGGATTCCATGTTGTATCCGTGTGTGTGGGAGAGAAAGATAGAGATGCTTTAAAACAGGTTATTCTCAATTTTATATATTATATATAATGTGCAATAGAAAAATGAAGAGAAAAAGAAATAAGTAAAACAAAAGTACGATCGCTTCACTATCCATGTCTAATATAGTGAAGTTCAGCCGCTCTATAACAGCATGCGATGCAATCAGATGATCCAAAGGAAACACAAGAAACAAAATTGTTTTTATTTATGGTTGAGGGGAGAGATTTTAAATCTGAATAACTTTCCACATATAAAGTTGTAGAATGCCATAAATTTGTTGGAAATAAAAATCTCTTTAACAACTAACATTTGACTATTTCCACGTCATTTTTCATTTCATACGTTATCAGATTAATTAGGATCAATTACCAAACTTCCGCTGTTAATGACAGGACCATAATTGGCACTGTTAAGCGAAATGCGCAAAATCGGATGGCTTCTTGTTGTAGAAACGCACCTTTCCGAGGCAGAAATTGACTTTATCTTTTGATGCTAATATTTTATGACTGTGTGTACAATGGTCACTGCCTTGATTTTACAGAACATCTGCTGAAGTCAAGTCTTTATTAGGGAGAGGCGTAAACAAACGCTGACTGTTGATAACCGAAACTTACTAGCCCACCGGACTATTACATTATGAAAGTTACTAGTCAGACAGGAAATCTACTAGCCTCGGGCTAGCGGACTACCGCTAATTTCGAGCCCTGTAGACACTGTTATTTCAATTCTAATGTCTCTGTACTGTAGAAATTCTTATATTGAATAAAAACCTGATAATAATTGAACAATAATTTAATAGCAAAGAGAACTACTTTTGTGACTTAATTTACTGGTAAATGTTCACAAATGTGGTGATATAATAAGTAAGTAAGTAAATAATAAAATATATGGTGTAATAGGCAGGGCCCTTTCAATTCAGCCCAATTGGACCTTTAGGCCCCCTTTTCTCGGAAAGCTGGAGAAAACACTGGAGGGGACAAGCTTATGAAGCTATAATGCTTAAACCAGTTGAAGCACTTTGTATCACACAGACTCTCACAGTGCCATTATTATTGCTGCACATCAGGACATGGAATATATTCATTTTGGTAAATATTTCAACCATTTTTAGGCATATGTACCCAAAATCCATATAACAAAGGACATCTAGATTGGCCAAAGTTACACTGACATACCGGTGTGACAATTATTGCATGATGTTAGTGTAGGCAGGGCATGCTGGTTTTTTCAGTTAATAGTTTCATTTGGCTATGAAGGTGTTACTCAAAGATTGGTACAGAATGAAGTTGTTACATCTGTATTGAAGTTGTTACATGTGTATTGAAGTTGTTACATGTGTAATGAAGTTGTTACATGTGTATTTTTGTATACATCAATAAAGGCTTGTATGCTGGCATGCATATTTATGAGAACATGTAATGCCAATGTACAATCGGAAATTTCTAAAAGTCTTATGTATCATGATTCCTAATACAATGAGATTCACAAAATCTGCATTGGAAAAATTGGGCTATAACTGTAAACCAATGGTTCCCAAACCCCGGGTCACAAGAACCCTTATGACCCTATACTGGTATTGCATTTTGGGTCGCAAAAGATGGTATTTAGGGTCGCAATCAAAAATGTTTGGGAACCACTGCTGTAAATGCTATGCAGTAGACATATTCACTAGACCTGTAAGGGAGACAACTTGTGATAGTACTGACTTGTCCAATTACAGGTCTCGCACAATTATTTAATTCACAAATCTTTTAAAATTCTTCCTGTACCTCAGTTTGCAGATGTTTCCAAGACAAAATAGCAGAGAGAGAGAAATATGCATTGTGCGGTACTTGAATGAAAATATAACCACTTTAAATGGTCCACTGTCAAGAAATGCAAGTTAGCATAATGCTAAAAGTGCATTGTTACACTTCACTTTGAAAAAAATTAACAGCCATCAATTTAATACAGAGCTCTCTGTAGGATTTTCAAAAATGAAAGTCCAGGACCACATTTTTTTCGATACAGAAAAGTGTAGATAAATTTATTAAAAATGAGGGTCTAGAACCAGAAACTGAAAGCAAGAACTCTCACTGCAGAGAGCTCTGTCAGTAGCCTGTAGTGTTTCCCCCAAAATCTTAAAAGGGCATTGTAATTATCTTCGAAAAGGGCACTTTAAATTCCAAAAAGGGTACTTTCAACACATATCTCATAATCAGAAGGGTGCCTTTTTTCATTTTGAAGTGTTGTTGTTGCTGTTATTAATAATAATAATAATATTTTCTTTTTTTTATTATTATTATTGTTGTTGTTGTAAAATTAGGAAATTATGAGAGTAGTATACTTGTAAAGTTTAAAAAAAAATAATTTCCTTGATATGGTCTTATTCTGTGTTGGTTTTTTTTTTTTCTCCCCCCTCTTTCCTTAGCAAAAGATACCTGTGGAAGCAGTGCTTTCAAAGGAAATTGAATGCATGGTTAGGTACAGGCACAAATTTATAATCTTACCAATAGTAATAATAATCAATAATTACAGTAACTTTAGGTGACATATAAGAAATTTCATAACTTTACTAGGCTTTATATTTCTTCTTATTCTTCATGCTTCCTTTAAATTCCTTGAGTGAACTATGATTTAATTTATTGAAGGGCAGGATCTGTGTTTGCTAGTTCATTTGATGTACCTTTAAAAAGGCCTGGCACTATGTAAAGAATGGCCTGGTGCAAAAAAACAAACAACCTGGCACGGGGAAAGAACAGCATAGTGCGGTGCTATTGTAATGTGACCTGGGGGAAACACCAGTCTGTCAGGTACCAGTGCCACATTTAAGAGGGTATACAGTATAGTAATAAAATATCTGCCAATGCACGACAAAATTTGAAAGTACTATGCATAAGTCCCGGCTTGATGGAAGGCTGAAAAATTGGAAAATAATAGGTACTGCATATACTTGCTTATAAGTTGGGTCCAACAGCAAACTGTGTAGACCCAGATCTGCCATTGGACAATGTGCCAGCAGATCGTGGTCTGTGCAGTTTGTTTTGGAGTAATTAGTAGTACAAGCAACATAGACCATATCTGCCCACACATTATGTGACAGTAGATCAGGGTCTATGTTGTTTGAAGTTGGACCACACTTGTAAGCGAGTACATGTGGTACTAATTTCTGTCAGTCATGATTTGATGTAACCAGGAAAATGCATTACATTAGTTGCATCATACCAAGATCACATGTATGCAACTAAAGCTAGCTACATGTAATTTTAAATTTGCTATTTGAGAGAAAATCCAATCTTTGACCTGTTATCCCACTCCTACTCAACATGAAAAGAGAATTTTGCTTCAAATAGATTACCTCGCCTACTTCTCCTGTCAGGTCATAATCTAAGGCATGCATGTGCAACCTACAGCCCGTGGGCAGCATCCGGCCTGCAACCTGCTTTTATCTGGCCCACGAGTTCTCCAAATATCATTTAACCCAGCCCACAAGCTTCCCATGATATGATAAATTTATCTGTAATCTTTGTTTATCGTGTATTTATCTGTCTTAATTTACAGATTAATCCCATTTAATCCCTGTTAATTATCTGTCTTAATTTACAGATTAATCCCATTTAATCCTTGTTAATTATCGGTCTTAATTTACAGATTAATCCCATTTAATCCCTGTTAATTATCTTTGTTTATCGTGTATTTATCTGTCTTAATTTACAGATTAATCCCATTTAATCCCTGTTAATTATCTGTCTTAATTTACAGATTAATCCCATTTAATCCCTGTTAATTATCGGTTTAAATTCCTGTTTACCACATTTTTATATAGTTTTCCCTCCTATTTTTGATTCTGAATAAACCATCTGAGCAGCTTTGAACCATGCATAAGTTGACATGCCCAAGTTGCGTGAAATAGCATCATTCAAGAAGAGGAAAGTACACAGTGAGTGTTGTGTCTTTCAAGAGAAGTGGATTGATGATTACTTTTTTATCGTGCAGAACCCAGTTTGTTTGATTTGTTCTGAAACTATTTCCATTTTGAAAGAATATAACCTGAAAAGGCCCTATAATTCCAAGCATGGCAATTACGACAATTTCAAAGGCCAGTAGAGAAAAGATGGGATAGAAAATTTTAGGAATGGTTTGGCTGGGCAACAAATGCTTTTCCACAAACAGAATAATGAAACTGACAACATTGTTTATGCAGGCTTTATTGTCAGTGAAAAATTGTGAAGCACTCAAATCCATATTCCGAAGGAGACTTTGTCAAAGAATGTCTCAGTGCTGCCATGAAAGTACTGTATCCCAATAAATGTAAGGACTTTGAACAAATAAGTCTTTCTCGTTGGACTGTGGTGAGGTGTATCAATGGAATGACTGATGACAAAAAATTAAGCCTCAAAGAACAGTTTGAAGCATTTTCAGTTGCACTAGATGAGAGCACAGCAGCCACCGATACAGCTTAGATGGCTATTTTTATCCACAGAGTCTATGCTAAATTCAATTGTACAGAAGAAATGCTTGGTCTTCAAGCAATAAAAGGTTCTACAAGGGGAGAAGACATTTTCCAGGAAGTAAAAAATACTTTTGATAAATTCGACCTCTAGTGAGAGAGGCTAAGCGGGATATAAACCGATGGGGCTCCAGCAATGGTTGGGTCAAACTTAGACATTATTGCTAAAATCAGATTGGAGTTATCTGATATGAACATTGATACAAATGATTTGTGTGTGCTTCACTGCATTTTGTACCAACACAACTTGTGTGGAAAATAAATCAAATTCACTCATGTCATGACCACTGTAGTTTCATGCCTAAATTTCATTATGTCCAGAGTACTCAACCACTGTAGTTTCATGCCTAAATTTCATTATGTCCAGAGTACTCAACCACTCAAGTTTCATGCCTAACTTTCATTATGTCCAGAGTACTCAACCACTGTAGTTTCATGCCTAAATTTCATTATGTCCAGAGTACTCAACCACTGTAGTTTCATGCCTAAATTTCATTATGTCCAGAGTACTCAACCACTGTAGTTTCATGTCTAAATTTCATTATGTCCAGAGTAATCAACCACTGTCAGTTTCATGCCTAACTTTCATTATGTCCAGAGTACTCAACCACTGTAGTTTCATGCCTAACTTTCATTATGTCCAGAGTACTCAACCACTGTAGTTTCATGCCTAAATTTCATTATGTCCAGAGTACTCAACCACTGTAGTTTCATGCCTAAATTTCATTATGTCCAGAGTACTCAACCACTGTAGTTTCATGCCTAAATTTCATTATGTCCAGAGTACTCAACCACTGTAGTTTCATGCCTAAATTTCATTATGTCCAGAGTACTCAACCACTGTAGTTTCATGCCTAAATTTCATTATGTCCAGAGTACTCAACCACTGTAGTTTCATGCCTAAATTTCATTATGTCCAGAGTACTCAACCACTGAAGTTTCATGCCTAAATTTCATTATGTCCAGAGTACTCAACCACTGTAGTTTCATGCCTAAATTTCAATATGTCAAGAGTACTCAACCACTGTAGTTTCATGCCTAAATTTCATTATGTCCAGAGTACTCAACCACTGTAGTTTCATGCCTAAATTTCATTATGTCCAGAGTACTCAACCACTGTCAGTTTCATGCCTAAATTTCATTATGTCCAGAGTACTCAACCACTGTCAGTTTCAAGAATTTCTGGAAGACATTCAATCTGAGCTTGAAGACCTTCTACAGTGAAGTACATTGGATGAGTAGGGGAACATGCTGAAGTGCTTTTAGAATTCGAAAGATGAGGTATCCATTTTCATAAACATGAAAGGAAATCCAGTGCGTTAGTTAGCTAACAATAACAGACTTTGTGATATTGCATTTCTTGTGGATGTTACAATCCATATGAATGAACTCAATGCTAAGTTAGAGACTCTAGAGCTGTTGGTTCATGAGTTGTAAAGACACATAAGTCATTTCAGAACAGACTTTGACTCTGGGAAAAAGCCAGCTAAGGAAAGGCAATACTTATCATTTTCCCACACTTGTGGATCAGAACAAATGAATTTGTTTGTGATTCATTTGTAGACTAGTTGAAGTCTTTGATTGAAAAATTCAATGCCAGGTTCCATGATTTTCAAGAACAAGGAGCGAGTGTAAAAATCTTCTCTTCCTCATTTGATGTTGATGTGAAACAAGCACCGCCATCTTTGCAGATGGAGCTTACTGAGTTGCAAGAGGGCTCACATCTGAAGGCAAAAATCAAGGATATTTCACTATATGACTTTTATAAAAAGTATTTCCCAGATGACAAGAATCCGAAACTTCCTGCTTTCACTTGGAAGCGAATAACCCTACTCTGGAGCACTTATGCCTGCGAGCAATTTTTTGTAGAATGAACTTTTTAAATGTAAACAGAGGATGAGAATAACTGATTTACATCTTAAAAACACATTGAATGTTGCAGATTCATGTATTTCATCAAAACATTCACTGTCTCATGAGAGACATGAAGTCCCAAACATCTCACTGAATGCATCTGATTTTATCTTAAGTTTAATTTAATTTTTATTCAGTATTTTAAAACATTTTGTATTTATTAAAGTTAATAACTGTATAAAGTTCTCATTCAGTGTATATTCTACTGCTACTCTACTTGTGCCCTTTGTACACAAATAACTAGAGATTTCTGTAAAGGAAATAGCAGTATTTCTAAATTTACATTTACATCATATGGTGTGGCTCTCAGTTAATTTTAAAAATTGCTATCGGACCTGTGCCTTGGAGGAAGTTGCACATGCGTGCCCAAAGGGCAGGTTGCTGTGTAATTTACCTGCCTAAATCTGCCAGCCTCCTGTACTACACCTGTTTGGGGGGGTAGGAGTAGACCCCCCCCCCCTCCGCCTCAGTTTAAAATCTTTACTGGCAACTTCCAATTTTACGGAATATTCTGCCTGCCCCATGACCACAAATTTGTTAAGAAAAGTTTCTTTCTTTCCAAACCAAACAATGAATTAAATATATTTGTTTAAAAAGACTTTTATTTGTTATTTCTGTCCTCATATTATAGACTTTGAATCCTGGTTTAAAATAGCATTGTTACTAAGGTTTAAAGGTTGCACTTACCATTTGTTATATATGTATACAACAGATTTGTGTGTAAGGTTTTGGTCATATACATATGCAGGAACTGTGCATTTAAGTTTCACCTCTGTGTATTGATAAACATTTACCATACCTTTTTTGGTTAGTTTATAATACAATTTTTATACGCCTGCCATAAGGTGAAGTGTATGATGTTGTGATGTCTGTCCATCTATCTGTCTGTTAGCAATCTCGTTTATACACAATAGCTTGAGTTATCCACCATCTACAGTTACCATACTTTGTGGATGGCTTGGATTTGGAGTAAGGAAGAACCCTATCGATTTCAGGTCAAGGTCACTGACTAAAAGAAGAAAAATTGAAAATTGTTCCACCTAATACCTCAAGTATTCCACCATCTACAGTTGTCAAACATTGTAGATTGCTTGCACTTCGGATAAGGAAGAACTCTGTCATTTTTGGAATCAACAGGTCAAAGGTCCAGGTCACTCGCACTGAAGGGAGAAAAAAGGTTTTCTGCACAATAACTTGAGTTCTCCATCAGCTGTGGTTACCAACAGGGCCAGATTAAGACCTTTAGAGGCCCTAAGCACTGAAAAGGAAAAGATTATGGTGCCCCCCCCCATATATAATCCCCCCCCCCAAACAAATAAGCCTCCCAAAAAACACCGTAATTTCTCATGGTTTTTGTTTTGGGTGCCCTAAGCATGTGCTTAGTCTGCCTGTTGGGTAATGATTTTATTGATTTTGGAGTCAAAAGGTCAACGTCACTCTCACTGGAGGAGTAAAAGTGGTTTCTGCACAATAACATTAGTCCTGAATCACATACTTGGACCATACTTTGGTTGGGTTGCACTTGGGGTAACGAAGAGGCTTTTTGATTTGGGTCACAATGTCAAGGTCAAGGTCACTGACTGAAAAAAAACAAATGGTTTCTGCACAATAACAGTTCTACATCAAAGACTTGGACAAAACTGTGTGTCTGGCTTGCACTTAGGAGTATGGAAGAAGCCTATCGATTTTGGGGTCAAAAGATCAAAGGTCAAGACAACTTTCTGAATGAAGAAAAATGGTGTCAGCCCAGAAATTTCATTTGTATCTACATAGAGGACTGGTAAATATGGGGTGGCTTATTATGTGCAATTGACAGTACTCTTGTTATTAGCTCTATTGGTCATGGACCAGGAGAGCTTATGGAACAGTCTGTTGTACATTAGCATACGTTTGTTATTACTACTACTCCTAAACTACTAGGAGGATTGCCATGAAACTTTACACACACATTCATCCAGGCCTGCTGACAGAAATTCCAGGCCCCTGGGCAGAGCTGTCATGGGGCCCAAAACTTGTTTAATTTTTTGTATATAAAAACCTGTATACAGTTTTGCATATAAAACCTGTAGTAATCTACCATAACTTAGACTCCTGCAAGGAACACATTTTAATATTTACTGCAAAGATAAATTTATTTTTTATAACTGAGTTGACAGTGGGCCCCTAGAAATCGCCATGCCTCTAGACAATTCCCCCCCCCCCTCTCCACGGGCCTGCATTCATCCTATGGTCTAATTGGTCCTAAATGAAAATGGTGCTGCTCAGACATCCAATATGGCCACCTACATGGCCATCTTGAAAATCTTGTTATGGCTACTCCTCCTGAATGGATGATCATATGAAATACATGGAGTTGTTACTAAAAGACTTATGATGTCTTGATTGTATTTAACAAAAACGGTGTCAATATGGCCTCCACAGTAGCCATCTTGAAAATCTTGTTATTGCTACTCCTCCTGAACAGACAGTCATACTGAGATGGGGTTTTCTCCAGAAGACTTCTTATTATGTCTAGTTGGTCCTAAATGAAAATGGTTCTGATCTGAGCTCCAATATGGCCGTCACCGCAGTCATTTTGTAAATTTTGTTATAGTTACTCCTCCTGAATGGAGGGGCATATCAACATGGGATTTTCACTAGAAGACTTCTTATGATGTCTAGTTGGTCCTCAATGAAAATGATGTTGATCTGACCTTTAATATGGCAACCACAATGGCCATCTTGAAAATATTATGGCTGGTCATATCGACATTGTGCTTTCAGCAAAAGACTTCTTATGATAACTAGTTGGTCCTATATGGAGACAGTGCAAGTCTGATATCCAGTAAGGCCACCATGGCAGCCATGTTGAAAATCTTGATATCGTTACTCCTCCAACACAGAAAGTCAAATCAGCATGGGGTTTTCACCAGAAGAATTCTTAAGATGTCTTCTTGCTCCTAAATGAAAATGGTGCTGAACCATGTCCAATATGGCCACCATGATTGTTCATCTTGAAAATCATGTTATTGGGGTTTTCATCAGAAGAGTTTTTATAGTGTCTAGGTGGTTCTAAATGAAAATGGTCTTGAGAATATTGTTATCTCTACTCCTCCAAAATGGATGACCATATCAAAATGGGGTTTCACGAAAAGACTTCCAATGATGTCTACTTGGTCCTAAATGAAAATGGTACCAATCTGACATCCAATATGGTTGCCACAGCAATCTTGTTATTGATGCAGAATAACAGAGATAGATGTATTTTCAACTCAGCAGTTAGAAGAAATGGTCTTTTCTTGAATTCCTGGAAATTCTTTTCAGCCAATAGAAGTCAGTCCCATTGAAGGACTCTTATTTATTTATGTTACAATTTATAGTGAAAAGTATGAGATAAATGTTTTGTTTTTTTTGTTTTGATTTTTGCGCCATACAGCTTTGAGTGTACAGTCATGTGGCTTTGTCTGTGGATCCATTTTGTTGAATACTACATTATCACAACAAAAATATGTTATTGTGACCTACATTTTATGCATCAATGAGTTTAAGCTATGTTTTTATGTCAGTTTCTCAAGCAATTTTGTGGGGTTATGTGCCTATGTGTGGATACTCTGTGGTATGTATGACACTATCTTTCCAAACATTTGCCTGTGTGACCTATATTTGATGTGTAATTGTCTTAGCTCAAAGTTCTTTATTTGAAATCAGTGTCCTCCACACTGTTAACACAACAGGTAAATGTATCTTTGTATATTGATCATGTGAGGAGTGATCATGTAAAACACCAGTTTGAGAGGGCTTTGTTTATATTATTCCATTCACCTGCTTCTACTAATTGCTGGCATTTCTGTAAAAAAATTCCTTGTTAATTCTGCCCCAAAAGCAAGCTATTAGAGGGAGTTCTATATCATTGATGCATCAGTAAATCACAATATTTTCTCTTTGGATAGTTTATCATGATAGAAACTTAAATTATCGACACAGGACAATGGTGCAATGAAACATGAACTAATTGATACAAGTTGTCTGAAAATGAATATTTTCTTGACATCTTTCAGTCCCAGAGATCACGCTACCAGGTGAAGTGGGCGTTTAAGTTGCCGAAAAAATGTAAACTTCGCCTTCTTCTATTAGGAAAGCGAAAATGACTTCGTCCAGTCATTTTTTTAGATCTACACCGAGTAACAGTAGTTTTTGGCTTTTGCTCCCTCAACCCAGCCAAGTAGTTAGTGTTAAGCCCCAGGTGAAATGAATTGCATGTTGCCTTAGCATGTGTTCATATCAAATGTGCCAAAAAAACAAACTCTTGCTCATTCACAGGCGTGTGTTTTAATCGCTGACTGACCATCAACTCTATCCCCCGCAAGATATTACGGCCTGATTTCCACAAGTTATCATTTGATAATGAAACTTGTTTCAAAACTAAATCATCTGTATGTAAATAACAATTTGTGTTTTAAGAATAAAATCGGCAAAAGCACTTTCTAAATGTATATTTTGACAATTTCAACTGCCGTGCTTGCATTATTTTCATTATAAAATCAGTTTGAAACCATAAGTGAACCTGCTAACGGGTAATAATCTGTTTTCGTAATTCACTGGGCAAATAAATTAGGAACATTATATAGTTCGTAGAAAGCAAAGTGTAACTATTATGTGATAAAAGATTTAGCCTAAAATGAAATTTTTTTGGATCAGAAACATGCGGGACAATGCTATGTTGTGGAATGGATGATAAGTGCTGTAACTTAAGGTCAAGGTTGTTTTCTAACATCACTCATTTTTGTAAAAATATGAGTAAAAGTAGCAAAGAAAATTTTTTCAACCAAGACACGACGTTATTACGAGTACGTAGACAAATATTAAAACCATAGATTTTCAATCCTATCAAGGGATTGTTGCAATGAAGCTAGAAAGTAAGTGGTCATATTAAGAAAATCCCTGTTTCTAAAAATAGATGCATCTACATGGCATGCATTGCTCCATATTTTCATATTTGTACATAGCTGTGTGCCGATTCAGTTCATACTGCATTTCATCGTTTCACATAGATTTCATTATTGTAATCATCAAAGGCATAAATTGTTAATCAAATGCCACTAGAACAAGCAATTTAATTTTTATACTTTTAAAAACTTCACCAAAATAGTAGAGCCAAAAGATACACATTTATTTTAGAATCAACTTCTTCAAAATTACGTTGTAAAGTTGAGATTACTCATCAGTGACCACTGTGGTTTGAATGGATGAACACTATAATGTTGAAGACACATGTACATGTACTCTCATGTGCGTCTTATAGGGGTTGTTTCAAACTTGTTCAGAACTGTTTTTGACAGCCCTTTTCTAGTGAAGAAACTACAAAAAAATTAAAGTGGCAGTTAAGTATTTTTACCTGTTTGTAATTATAGTACTGTGATCTCTTCGCCATTAAAATTAATTACAATGTATAGTTTCTGCTATCCTTTTTTTGAAGTCGTATGGCCAAATACATTGCATATTTCTCCATGTAAACATACACACTTTCAAGTATGAATACACTGCATATGAGTATGATACATTCATACACTTACAAAATGTGTTTATAATATACATACAACATAGAGAATTTTCTACTTGAAGATAAAGTATTGCTTAAAACCAGTGTTAAATGCACATATGCATAATGAGAAATACAAAACACAGTTCAAGCAAGAAAACCACTGAGCACACCCACACAGATACAGACACACATATATTGCATTTCTTGCTTTGCTGCCATGTCTCCGTGTTCTGCTCTTACTTCTCCCTATTCTGTCCAAAAGGAGAAGTCACTTCTCCCTAAAATTGAAGTCTAGCTTGACAAATGAAGTAAACAACAAGGCAGTATAGACCATGTATAAAAACTGGGTCTCCTTAAACTTGTGAATTCAAAGAATTTTAGTCTATCACAAAGCACTTATTAATCCTGTAGAGGTTTGAAAGTATGTTTTAAATACCATTTGTATGTCTTAAGTATTTTTTAAATACCATTTGTACGTCTTGATTTGTTCCTGCAAATAGTGCAGATGTTCAGTAAGGTTTTATGTTTTTCCTCAAGCCTATTTTTGGGGAAATTTGTTGAAATATTGTTGAAAAGGGGGATATTTTTAGTGTTCAGCTTATCATTGCTTCTCATTTCTCCTCCTCTGTCTCATTTTTGGGGACATTTCTTGGAAAATTGCCACTAAAAACAGAATTTTGGGAATTCATTTTGTCATTGCTTCTTCTTCCACATTGGTTGGAGGATTTTATTGAAATTTTTGTAGGCTAGATGTATGGTTAGTATATATGCAACGGTAAGGTTTAACATTTCTCCTGTGGCACATTTTTGGGGACATTTCTTACAAATCTGTCAAAAAAAAGGGATATTTAGGGAATTCAGTTCATCATTGCTTCTCATACACTGCTTGGGGGATTTTACCGAAAATATGTGATTGGTATTGATGTGCAATAAGATGTTACTTTTCTTCATGACCTATTTTTTGAAAAACTTATTGAAAATTTATTAGAAAAGGGGTTAATTTGGTAATTGAGTTCATCATCTCTTTTTCTCCCACACCACTTTGAGGATTTTATTGAAACATTGTAGGCTTGATACTGTATGTGGGAGGTGCAGATGTTCAGTAAGGTGTAACCTTTTTCCTATGACCTAGTTTTTGGGAAATTGCTGCTTGAAGAAATTTTTTTTCCCCTGCACTTCATTGAAGAGTGTGCATATTGTGGTTGATGTAGATGCACAATAAGGTTTAACTTTTTTCCTCTGGTCCATTTTTGGGAACATTTCTCGAAAAACTGCAAAAAAACCTCTGTATTTTGGGAATTCAGTTGGTCATTGCTTCTCCATTTATTGAAATATTATAAAAGAAACGGCGGTAATTAGGGAATTTAGTTTGTCATCTCTTCTCCTCCAACAGTGCTTGAAGGATTCTATGGAAATTTTGTAGGCTTGATATGTGGTAGGTGTTGATGTTCAGTAATGTTTTACTTTTTTCCTCTGCCCCATTTTTGGGGAAATTTATTAACTCCATCTTGAAAATCTTGTTATCACTACTACTCCTAAATGGATAGTGATATCAATCGGGTTTTCACTGAAAGACTTCTTATGATGTCTAGTTGGTCCTAAGTAAAAATGATGCTGATCTGTTGTCCAGCATGGCTGCTGTTGTCGCTATGCCTCAAGAACGGAAAGTTGTATTGACATGGGATTTTCATCAGAAGGCTCGTTATGATGCCTAGTTGGTCATAAATAAAAATGGTACCGATCTGATGTCCACTGTGGCTGTCCTGAAAATCTTCTTGTTGCTACAACTCCTGAATGAAAAGTAATATTGCCATATGGTTTTTTCACCAGAAGAATTCTTATGTCTAGTTGGTCCTAAGTGAAAATGGTGCCATTCAGACATTCAATATGCCTGCCACAGTGGAGAATCTTGAAATTCTTATTATCACTACTTCTCCTTGATGGTTGGTCATATCAACATTGTGCTTTAACTAAAAGACTTCTTATGATGTCTAGTTGGTACTAGATGGAAATGGTGCAAATCTTATATCAAATATGGCCTCCATCTTGAAAATCTTGTTATTGTTACTGCTCAAATGGAATGTCATATCAGCATGGGGTTTCCACCAGAAGACTTCTTATGATGCCTTGTTGGTCCTAAATGAAAATGATGTCAAACTGATATCCAATAAGTCCACCACAGCAACTTATTTGAAAATGTTATCACATAAGAATATCACAGATGGTTTCAACACCCGGCAGTTAAAAGGAAGAAATGGTTTTATCTTTAATTCCTGGAAATTCTTTTCAGCCAGTAGAGCATCAGTCTGTTCTAAGGACTCTTGTTGAAAAATTTTCATAGAAAAAGGGGACTCCTCAGATTTAAGCTTGTTATTGTTTCTTATCCTAAACTGCTTGAAGAATTATATTATCTCTTTGATTTTGTCCTTTAGTGATGCATCCTTTTCAAATGCTGTCCTTTATGAGTAGTTTTCCTTTATAGGCACATTTCTCTGTATTTGATAAGAGTAGTCTATAATCTTCAAGCTATGCAAATTATTAATGAATTTTTAAATAATTTAAATAATTCATATAGTATTTATTTTATGGATAATTAGTGGCAGGTACTTTTTCCCCTATGCTTTTCTGTGTATTGACCCATAATTGGGAATAGATTATCAGCTATGGGTATGCACACCAACCCAAAACAAGAATTTGAGTTTGGATTGCTTGGACTACTAACGGTATGTAAAAACAGATTTGTCAAAAAGTTACATATGAATACTGTATATACTCGCGTATAAGCCTGTACCATGCACCGGCAGATCTGGGTCTATGTAATTTGTACGGATTAAGCACTAGAACAAACAACATAGACCCTGATCTGCCAGCGCAGAATGCGCCAGCAGATCAGGGTCTATGTTGTTTGCATTTGGACCCGGCTTTTATTCGAGTATATGGTACTCCAACATTTCACAAGCAATCATCGTTAATAGATTTATATTTCCTTATTAGGTACAGATAGTACTAGTACAATGAGGCCTGTATATAAAGGTGACACAAGGTCCATAACAATTATTTATGGACAGTTTTCCTCTATATACAAATGAAATATGTAAGTAAACTTTAGAAAAAGGTTCATAAATGTTCATAGAAGTGTCCGCTAAGGCCCATTTTGTTTTTGTCATTTCCTAATGTTATATATCAACTTTTACCATTTTATATTTACACAGGTGAATGAGCTTGGACATGTCAACATACCTGTGATGCTGATGCCAGATGACTTTAAAGCTTACACCAAGGTCCGTGTTGACAACCACCTCTTTAACAAGTGAGTATCAACACATTGTTGCACTTTTCTTGCTTCTTTTGTCTCACATGTATTAGCCAGGGTTCCCATGCTACCGGGAAATCAGGAAAAAGTTGAGAGAAATTATAGATTTTTTCCGCACTGGGAATAGTTCTTGAATTTTGCAAATATTGACGAAAATCAGTGGTTGGGGGGGGGGGGAATTTTCAGCCACTTGATAACAGAAAAAAAATATGTCATTGAGTCGTAATTGAATTGATCGTGAGTTAAATGTATTCAATTCCTACTGGAATTTTTGGAAGTTGCTGTATTGTTCATTTGGGCACTTGTGTAAACATGTTTGTTTAGTCAATCCAAGCACTCAGTTGATCAGATTTGTCTAGTAGACTGGTTAGTCTACATATATCTCCATATTGTTATCTCTTGTTATGTAGAAGGTATGCAGACAAGTGTCACAACAACCCAACATGTCTGTGATGCATGGTCTCGGTAAGTTTAAGAGATAAATAATACAGCTTATCTTCACCTGCCTCCATTTTGATAACTAAAGTTATCGAAAATATATTGTAATAAAGCTTATTATTTGGTAGTTAGCAAAGGGAACACTGTGATAAACATTATTGTCCATAGTAACCTTGGCCACAACTCGCCTTTGCCATGAATTATTGCATCAAACATTGCTAAATACGTAGAAATCTACAAGCTGAGGCAATTTTCAATGCTGAATCTGAAGCTCTGAGCGTAATTGACAATGATTGCATTCACAAGGGCTCATATCGTTGCTTAAAATTTACCTATAAATAATATATACACTATATATAATACAAGGGATGACACTTCTCCCATTTCTCCTGTGACCTATTTAAGAATCAACACTGATATTTAAAGCTGCACATCATATTGCGTAAAATATTTAGCAAAGATGTTTAGCTCAGAGATTGGACTTTTAGACTCGCAACAAAGAAAGTCAGCACACAAAATCTTTCAGAAAATAGCTTTATTCCACATCGAGTAATAAAGGACCATATACAAAGTGTTGGAGGATTGAAAGTATTAGTGGTGTCAAAGGAGCTCCTACAGTTATCCCAGAGTGCCAGGCAAAAGTACCATTGCCGTTTAGAAGCTTCAAAGACAGAAAAAGAAAGAGAAAAGAAATAGTGGAAGAGGGGGTTGGAACAATGAGAAAAAAGATCAGAATATTAGAGTCTGACATTAAGTTGGTGTTTACAGATGCAGATAAAACTGAAGAATTACATAGCTTTGCTCACATAACAAAAGCCAACACACTGTGTAGAAGAGCTAACGATAAAGAGGAGGAACTTGAGGTTGTTAAGAAGGATTTCAATGAAAAAATGTGTTTGCTAAATAATATGTAATATAACCGTTTGGTCATATTCCTAGGCAGAGTTCTACCTTGGTCAAGTTGAACATGAACTTGAGCGAATTGCTTCCCTACATATTCTATATATATCTTATGCAAGTAAAAGTAGCACTAGTTCCATACCCCGTGAGTTTCATTTTCCTCACTGCCCCCCACCCATTCCCAGACCCTACCACCAACTACACCACCACCATCCCAGGATCATGTTCCAAGGGTCAGAAACCAAACTCTGTTACAGGTAACACTGTTCCAGTTAGAAAGAATTAGAGGGGTGGCTCGCCTCACCCTCAAACAGCTGACCCACCTGCTCCCACTGTGTTCCCCTCTGCCCCTTTAGTGTGACTCTCAGCCTTCTTGAACTGCAAAGAATTATCATCATTAGAAGTGCCCTGACCTCCTCCCCTCCCCATAGGTAATTTCTGGCGGGAACACTGTTATATGTCTATCTACTATGACTGCATACAACGATTTGGTAAAAAAAAGATTTGTAAATGTCACTGTTACTGCTACTTTCATAAATCTGACCCCAGGTGAGCAAGTCAAAGAAACTTCCTTTCTAGTCATAAGGACAAGATAAGTATTACATGTCATGAATTTCCACCCACTGGTTTAGGAACAGGTCAACGTATGGACAGACCAATTATTATTTTCAAAACATATCAGTACTTTTTGGTAACCTTTTTTAAGACATCTTGTATTACATCATTAAATAACATTTTGTTTCATACAGTGAAACATGCTGTGTGCATCAACAATTGATTCATTATTAAGATTTGGAGATAAGATTTGTGACATTTTGAAATTTGATATTCATCGGGTGGTGGGCAGACAGTGTATTGCAGAACCTTGTTGTAAAAACAGCATTAGATTCATTTAAACTTGTCTCATGAATGAAAAAAGCATAAAACACTAGGGAGTGTTTGTAAAATATAAGCCCACACTCCCCTATTTTGCCCCTCACCTGTAATCTTGGTGCATGGGTAGAAGGATAGACCCAGGGGCCAATGTCAGTAGTATATATGTATCCGAGTTCATCTTTTCATGCCCAGTAAATATATAATATAGTTTACAGGGTGGAAATTGAGATCTCTGCAGTTTCTGAGTTATGACCAGAGGCCACCACACACACACACACACACACACACACACACCAACCCTTGATCAGAATTCTAAGACTGTTTTGTGCATCTACGGACCACCCTCAATCATAATATCCTAAGGTTCAAGGCTCAGCTCTGCCCCCATGAAACATGGGGGAATCCTGCTACAATAAGATTCATTATAACACAAATTTAGATATAACACAATCATGTCATAGTTTCCAATTTTGACAACAAATTGTTTGTGCTAATTGCACCACAACTCAAAAACATCTATAACGCTGACAAGCAGATAATCTGCAATAATTTAATAACGTATGAGAATCCTGTAGCTTTCAAGTAATAATGTACTTTATTGCTGTCAGAATAACATGGCAAATTTTCATTGAGCTTGGGGCTATCTTGTATTTAAGCAGGTAGCAACACTAACACCAACTTTAAAGAAACTATGGCTCTGTCCCTGTGTGCAAAATTGTGTTTAACAAGTCATGAAGAAGGTTGAATAATGTGTACTTACTTTTGGAGAGCAATTAAAAGTTCTGTTGATTAATTTACTTAATGTACAAACAAACATTTAATTAATTATCTTGAGCTAATTACATTCATTATCCTTCAAGCTATGGAGTAGTTTAAAGTAGGCTTAAAATAGTTCCCTGTTCCAACTATAGCGTTGCCCATACTGTATGTTATCTTGACTAATTGTGAAACCAGTCAGGAATATTAGGTTGAATTTTTACTACACAAATTTGCTTTTCCTGTCAGTTCATTGTTGAATCCATGTTAGTGGGAAGAGGGACATAGCAGTCACTTTTTGGCTGGCGGTATCAGCAGTTTGTTGAGGCTTTACAAGTCAGTCACGAAAAAAATTAAATTTCAAAATGATATTTTTGTATTCGTCTTCTGGAAGTATTATACCATTTTAACTGTTACTTATTGCTAAACAGAAAATGCAACATATATGTCAAAGTACAGTTCCAATAAATCAAGTTTATTAAGTGCAGTGAGCTTGCCTTTATTCTTGGACACATTAATGTTTAGTTAACAGCAGAACAAAATGGATATATAGTTATTCTGTATTTGTGGATCCTTGTGATTGAAGTGTAATTATGTCTTCTGTCACAATTGAAGTCATACCTGTTTGTATCTACTATTAATTTCACTAGTATGCAGTGATACAAGATGCTGTTTTTACTATTTTGATGAATATAATAAAGGTTAAGATTTTCACCTCTATAAATTTTAAATTCTGGAAATACTCCATTTGTACGCATGAGTACTTTTTGAAAAGTACTCATACATATCTCCTAAATAGAAAAAACAAAAATATTGGTATTCTTATTTGATTAAAGAAAAATGACTTGTACTTGAGTACTCTCTATTTCAAAAATACTCTGCCTCATTTTTTGTGCCAATACATCTCCATATCAGGATTTAAGCTATGTCAGAATTTTAGGGAGAAGTCACTTTCCACTCCAGGACCAAGAGGGTGAAGTTTGAACTCATAAGGAAACTTGGTTTGGGTCAGCAAATAATTTCCTAACTGCACTTATATTTCATCAACAGTCGGACATGCCAGCTTTTGTAGACATGTGATCTCTGTATGCAGGTTCACCTTTCAAACTTGGATTTTGAACAAATACCATGCACCTAATACCATTATTATAATTATTATTATTATTATTATTATTATTACATGTATTATTATTATTACATTGTCAACTGATTTAGTTATGTGCACTATTTTAAAAAAAGCATAAAATACATGTGTATGTTGTTCTCTCCCACACTTCTGTTCTGCACAAGATCCCTTCTCACCCTAATCCATCATATAAATTCAGTTATGACCGACTCTTAAAAAAAATCACTGATCTTAATTTGTTTTGTGCAACATGATAAAACACTAATTTCACTAGTAATGGACAGCCTACATATGACTGGTGGGAGGGAGTGTATATAAACAAAGAACCTATTATATCCATTATACTACTGTATGTACTCACATATAAACCGATACCAACTGCAAACTGCATAGATCCAGATCTGTCGTCGCATAATGTGCTGGCAGATCTGGGTCTATGCAGTTTGTAAGGGCTAATCAGTAGAACAAACAAAATAGACCCTGATCTGCCAGCGCATTATGCGACAGCAGATCAGGGTTTATGTTGTTTGCATTTGGACCCGGTTTATACACAAGTTTATACGATAACTGAAAATAAATTGTCTTTAAGTAAAGAAATGTACGAGATTTTTATTTAAAAAAATCGGACTATCATGTTTTTGGCTCATACATGTATATATTGGAAGCTAAATTGGGTGACAGCTCACAAAACTAGTAACCCCTGCATAAAGATGTAAATGTATTGTGGCAAGAATAGGCTGGTTTTAAGCAAATGCAAATATAGATTTGCAATAATTTTATCTACAATACCAGTGTTCCAGCTTGATAGAAATACATCAGGGCATACGTGAAAGAGCGAAGTGGAGCAAAACCTTTGATTTAAACTGCCCTGTTTTATTGCCTGTGACGAAGATAAAGGTGCAACCTTCTCGGTTATCTTGGAACAAGCAACGGAGCAAATTCTGCATATACTCAATGTGCAATGACACTTGACTAATTCCACTACCTGTTTAGATGAAACGAATAACACGGCTTTATTTGCCAAGATAACTGTTTGACAACCAGATTAATTAACTGACTTGGATATGGATTTGTAAAATCATTAGGATAAAATAGCTAGTGAAATGTAAACAAATGAAATCTGGCATATGAAAAAGGAAATTTGCCATGGATTACCAAGGCATATATTGTCTTGGTGTCATCTTATTGGATATTACAACTGGGTAAGTAACAACTTCCTGCATTTGTAATTAGGAAATTGTTCTTCAATGATGGTAATGTAACAACTTTTACTTTACACTATCAAGATGTCGCTTAGAAGTTGGTTAGGTGTTTCGTCTTTGGCTCATGCAAATAGCAAGCTACAATGCAAAAGGCTTCTGATAGTTTGGAAAGTGAAAAATAAAACGAACAAAAAAAATTCAAAAAAGTACATACATGTCTATATACATGTATATACATACATGCCTTTACATATAAACATAGTCAAACCTGTTAGAACAGTCACCTTTATATAGGAGTCACCTGGTCTCAACATCCATTCTGATTCCTGCCCCCCAAATTCCTATATAAAAGTCATGTATATAAACGGTCACCTGCTGTCTGTGGTCAGCAGCCAGGTATTTCCTAACCAAATAATGGTTTATCACTGCTTTTGAGCAGTCACTGGAGTGTTCTGACAGTCACTGCTCACTGTATGCAAACTAAACTTTTGCTTCATGAGGAAGGCATTGTTTAGATAAAGGCATATCATGTGAATTGAAGAGTAAACATTTCTTATTGCTTGTACTCACCATACTCCAGTCACACTGTCAATGTTAAACTCCAAGGAGTCAATGTCAAATTCAAAAGTGAGGTGGTTTTTATCATTATTAGGGGAGAGGGTTGAAGCAATTCATTTGCTGGATGGTGGAAAAAGCAGACGTGTTGATGTCAGAAATTGGGAGTTGCCTTTTGTGTTAGTTCAATATATTCATCTATATTCCTGTGAATTAAAGCCATCTCTGATGAATACAGTTAATCTTTGTGGAGATATACAAGTTACATCCCTTTTCATTAGGGCCAGAGGTCATTCAGTATTTAAAATCTTGTCTGTAAAGGCAGGCGAAGTTTTAGTTTTACTAACAAAAGCCACATAATG
The DNA here is from genome assembly GCA_029931535.1 of Margaritifera margaritifera. Taxonomy (NCBI): domain Eukaryota; kingdom Metazoa; phylum Mollusca; class Bivalvia; order Unionida; family Margaritiferidae; genus Margaritifera; species Margaritifera margaritifera. The sequence goes on from JAQPZY010001088.1 coordinate 907,689, forward strand.
CTTCTTTTCATCCCTATTCATCACGGGCCTCTCACCTAAGCTGTCTGTTGTTTGATCTTGGCAAGTTGAAAAACTGGTTAATCCCAATATTGTTTTTAAAGTGTGAACATCTGTTTCTAAGGATACAGAACAGACCATTTTATGGTGTTTTATTTTGTTGGGTCAGAGGGAGGCGAAGCTGGAATTTTATTTTGAGCTGGCATATTTTTAAAAATTTTACTTAAAAAGAATTTATTTTCAGTTACCGTATAAACTCGTGTATAAACTGGGTTCAAATTCAAACAACATAGACCCTGATCTGCTGTCACATAATGCGCCGGCAGATCAGGGTCTATTTTGTTTGTTCTACTGATTGGTCCTTACAAACTGCATAGACCCAGATCTGCCAGCACGTTGTGCAACGACAGATCTGGATCTATGCAGTTTGCAGTTGGTATCAGCTTATACATGAGTATAAATGGTAATATAATGGATATAATAGGTTCTTTGTTTATATACACTCCCTCCCACCATGTTGCACAAAACAAATTAAGATCAGTGATTCAGTCATAATTGAATTTATATGATGGATTAGGGTGAGAAGGGATCTTGTGCAGAACAGAAGTGTGGGAGAGAACAACATACACATGTATTTTATGCTTTTTTAAAAATAGTGTAATTGGACAAACTTTTGGTACATGAGTGTAGTGTTCCCTCTTTATAACCCTATTTAAGGACGTCATACAAGTGACCCTTATACTGAGGTATATTCCAACAAAGTTGTGTCATTATGGTACATACTGTGTTAAAGAACACAGAATTGGGGTATTTAATAATGGGAAACGACATTGTACTGCACTCCCTCATTATAATGCTGTCCATTGGAACCTGAGTATGCCACCTTATTGAGAGACCACCTTTATACATAAAATTTAATTTTTACATAATAAAATGGATTCCATGACCAGACCATCGTATAAAAGGAATCATGATCTAATGAAGGGCCTTGTAGTGAGGAAGTGCTGTAGCTAGTTTTCACCAGTCAAGTAACATGAAATAAATTAAAAACCAATAATAGTGCAAATTTTAACCAATTTAATGGGATCCATCACCATGTCCACATTACTCAAGAGGCAGTGTTACCATCTATACTTGCTTATAAGTCGAGTCCAACTGCAGACTGCACAAACCCAGATCTGCAATCGCATAATGCGCCAGCAGATCAGTGTCTGTGCAGTTTGTTAGGAGTAATCAGTAGAACAAACAACATAGACCCTGATCTGCCGTTGCATTATGCGCCAGCAGATCAGGGTCTAAGTATTTTTCTCCTATTATTTCTAAGAAACTGCAGAGACCCAGATCTGCTAGCGCATTATGTGCTGGCAGATCTGAGTCTGTGCAGTTTACAGTTGGGCTTGACCTACAAGCTAGTATATATAGTAGTTATTTGTGGGAATCACCCTTTACAGAAACAAAATTATGGACAACACTGAGATGTGAAACGTTTAAACAAGCTTAAATACATCTGAATCAATGTAACTTTTATACATGTATTCCTTTGGAAATTACCAAAAGCTCTTTTGAGCTTTGTTGCATGAACAGAAAGATAGAAAAAAAAGGTATAAAGATGTACATTTCTGGTGATACACTATCAAGTTTTTTCGAGTCTTCTTACCAGCATGTTACATTTTTAAAAAAATGCACCACTGCTTGAGTTGATCATGCCTGTCAGAATTTAATGTAGATTCCAACATACTAAATTGTAATATACTTCAAAAGTGTCTCAATATTAAACCAATGTAATGAAATCAGTTGTTTATTGAAGTATTGATGCCAATTTCTTACCATATGAATATTGTGCTGACCATATGAATATTGCGCTGACCATATGAATATTGTGCTGACCTCTGCTCACGAGCAGTGATCAAGCTCTGTATGATTTACCTCCATCACAATTGTGACCATAAACAAGAGAGAAGGGGGGGGGGACAAGATGTATTTAAAGTTTCTAAATAAATTGTACCAATATGTAGCCTTTCTTTGATCTTGTACACATTGCAGTTTTGATCTCCTTTGCTTTTCTCAGAGAGATGGAGAGAAAGAGAATCTATCAAATTTCAACTATGATCAATTGGCACATTTTCATGAACACTGGTTGTTCAGGTAATTAGCACAATAAACACTTTTATAATCCCTGGGCCTGCGGCTGAAAATAAATATCTTTGAGCAATGATATTTCATACAGATATTCAGTGACTGACAGACTAAACTCTTGGCTATAATTAAAGTACACCACTCCCTTGATAACTCGCACCCGGTTAAATAGCGAACCCACTTATAATGTGGGATCAGGCGTGGATCCCATTCTTTTTAATACTAGAAAATGCCACAAAAATTGGCCCTTATTTGTTGAACGTTAAAAAAATAACGATCAAAATTGATCAATGAAACCTTGATGTATTGCTCGTGGTTAGTACCCGGAAATGTGAATCAACATCATGAAATTCTCAACTTTTAATAAGAAGTCATGTATTTTGTTCAATTTTCTTTCCAGACAACATTCTCAGTACACAATAAATAACAATATTTGACGAAATTTCAATCAATGAAAATGTCACTAATGTCTACTGGTGGCAACACTTTAATAAATATATACCAATTTTTGTCAAGTGAAATGTGTTTTTAGATCTATCTTTTAATTCCTTTTCAGTGTAATCATCATAAATGCAATATGCCCTCTTGTATTCAAACATGAAAAATGTCATTCAACTGTCACAGCTATGTCCGTGAGTGTTTCCGTAAGAACCTCATTAAGTGTCGACTGTTTTTTTTATATCCGACTTGGGGAAGTATTTGTTGTGTTGTTACACTCAATTAAAAGCAGACCTGGTTTGTATTATCACATGAATTACATATTTTGTATCAAATCAAATAAAGGGGGTGGAATAAAAGAAAAGTTAAAAGGCATGCAAATCTTACCTGCATAAGAGCTAGTGGTCACGGTCATGTGTCAGGTCAACTCATTTCAATTGATCAATCAAACACTGTTATAAATATTATTATGTAAGTAATATAATTAAACTACCTTAAATTAGCCTACTCATTCACAAATGTGATCAACGATAGCAAAGCAACCAAGCGAAATGAGTACTTGGTGAATAAAGAGCTTTGTTCACAGATATGGTTCATAACGGAAAAGTGATTTCCAGAGTTTGTAGTGAACTTAACATTTCTAAATTGGCACTCAGAGATTACCTCAGGGATGAGAATAAGTTTCACTATTACTTGCAATGAATTCACGGCATCCATATTTCACTAATAGAACAATAAATAAATTGAGTTTCGACATTGATGGTTGTTTCACAAAATAGATGTCCCTAGTTTTTGGGGAAAAAAAGAATCTTGCTTTAATGTGAATCACCAACAACAAAAAGCAGTAATATAATACACAATGGAACTACATCATTAGAAATAGCTCTTCATTGACAATTATTCCCAATGCAATTATAAAACAAGTATTCAGCTATTAAAAAGTCCCGTTACTCCACCCTACCACCACGTGGTTTTCTTGATGTCCAGTGGGGATGGCATCCCCTTCTTAATTTTTTTGACGTTCCTTGGTACCCCGTGCCCTCGATTATAGTGTGGTCTTTGGGTTTTATACCCCACTGTGCACGAGTTGACCATTCCAACAGGATCAAAGGGTGAACTTAGCAACTACATTGTCTTGCCCTGCTTAAGCCAGTTTACAGTCACATGATCACAGGCAGTATTACCGTAAATATACTGCACTGGAACAAAAATGTGAAAAAAATTGAGAAAAAAATGTCAGTAATAATTTTGCATATGCTGGAGATTTCAGTGAGTAACAAGAGGGATGGGAGACACCCCTCAACTCAGGTGAAAAACTTTCCCATTTTGGAGGTTCACATGTATGCTCTAAAGAGATATATAGGCAGCTGTGGATTCATTAATTGATTTGCATCTTAGTAATTAAACTTGTAAGAAACCATAGTCATTTAAAATGTAATTGCCTGGTTGGGTTCACAATATCAACTTGATAAAACTACAATGTTTATACTTTTCAGAACAATAACATTTGGAAATCAACATAAGACCGAGGTTACAGATTGTAGAAAATTTGGGGTTTTTTTTCCACTGACGATTGCCAGTAGACTGTTGCTGTTTATATGTGACATACATGTATCATTGATTGAAACATACTGATGCTGATTACACCAAAAATAATGCCCTCTTGCAGATGGCTAACATTAGGACAAGTGTATGTACTCCACCATTAGTTTGATGAAATAACAGACATACTTACGGACATGCATTTGGAGTGTACGGTCACATGTATGGACAGACAAAAGAAGGATATCAGAATATCCCCAATTATTTTTTTTTATAGCATGGGGACAGTAATTTAGTTGTGAGGAGAGGCTCAAATTTTTACATTATTGGCAATAAAGACCCTTCAAAGGCTTTGCATACAACACACCCTTTCATTTACATTATTGGCAATGAAGACCCTTCAGAGGCTTTGCATACAACACTCCCTTTCATTTACATTATTGGCAATGAAGACCCTTCAAAGGCTTTGCATACAATATTCCCTTGCATTTACATTATTGGCAAGGAAGACCCTTCAAAGGCCTTGCATACAATATTCCCTTGCATTTACATTATTGGCAAGGAAGACCCTTCAAAAGCTTTGCATACAACACTCCCTTTCACTTACATTATTGGGAATGAAGACCCTTCAAAGGCTTTGCATACACTATTCCCTTGCATTTACATTATTGGCAAGGAAGACCCTTGATAGGCTTTGCATACAACACTCCCTTTCATTTACATTATTGGCAATGAAGACCCTTGGTAGACTTTGCATACAACACTCCCTTTAATTTACATTATTGGCAATGAAGACCCTTGATAGGCTTTGCATACAACACTCCCTTTAATTTACATTATTGGCAATGAAGACCCTTGATAGGCTTTGCATACAACACTCCCTTTAATTTACATTATTGGCAAGGAAGACCCTTGATAGGCTTTGCATACAACACTCCCTTTAATTTACATTATTGGCAATGAAGACCCTTGATAGGCTTTGCATACAACACTCCCTTTAATTTACATTATTGGCAATGAAGACCCTTGATAGGCTTTGCATACAACACTCCCTTTAATTTACATTATTGGGAATGAAGACCCTTGATAGGCTTTGCATACAACACCCCCTTTAATTTACATTATTGGCAATGAAGACCCTTGATAGGCTTTGCATACAACACCCCCTTTCATTTACATTATTGGGAATGAAGACCCTTGATAGGCTTTGCATACAACACTCCCTTTCATTTACATTATTGGCAATGAAGACCCTTGATAGGCTTTGCATACAACACCCCCTTTAATTTACATTATTGGCAGTGAAGACCCTTGATAGGCTTTGCATACAACACTCCCTTTCATTTACATTATTGGGAATGAAGACCCTTGGTAGGCTTTGCATACAACACTCCCTTTCATTTACATTATTGGCAATGAAGACCCTTCAAAGGCTTTGCATACAACACTCCCTTTCATTTACATTATTGGCAAGGAAGACCCTTCAAAGGCTTTGCATACAATATTCCCTTGCATTTACATTATTGGCAATGAAGACCCTTCAAAGGCTTTGCATACAACACTCTCTTTCATTTACATTATTGGCAAGGAAGACCCTTCAAAGGCTTTGCATACAATATTCCCTTGCATTTACATTATTGGCAATGAAGACCCTTCAAAGGCTTTGCATACAACACTCTCTTTCATTTACATTATTGGCAATGAAGACCCTTCAAAGGCTTTGCATACAATATTCCCTTGCATTTACATTATTGGCAAGGAAGACCCTTCAAAGGCTTTGCATACAACACTCTCTTTCATTTACATTATTGGCAATGAAGACCCTTGATAGGCTTTGCATACAACACTCCCTTTCATTCTCCATTTCATTCTTTCTCATCACTTTTTTACCAGCCCAGGCCAGCTGGGTTGGCTACATTGTTGTGTCTTTGGGAAAGGCATTTAGCTGCCATGTCCTCCGCATGATATAGCCAATAATGTGTCGAAAGTGCCATTTAAATTCAGCTGACAAACAAACAAACAACTTGCTCATGACTGAAGTGTAGAGGCGCATCAATTTTCCATTGGCATACATTATCATTGGTGTTGGCATCAACGTTTTGAGTTTTTGCAATTTAGTTCCTTTTCTTTTAAGCTGTGTTTTGTTCAGTCATGAAACTTGATGGGTACATTCACCTGAGACTGCTCAGTGTTAGCAAAAGTTGGTCACAGTGACCTACTTTTCCTGTATCAGTGAATACAGTACATTAGCTGTCTGTATAAATCATAGGTGCATTTTGCTAGCATTGTTAGCTCATTCATCAATTTGTCCATCACACCTTTGTGTACTTGACATTTCCTGAACCCTTTGAGATACCTGTATGAACACTTGTTAATGCTGTCATTGTGTCCTATGAAAGGTGGACTCTCTCTGATCAGTACTTTAAGGGCTATCCCTATTTTAATTACAAATTATGTCTGTCCATCCCTTACTCTTGTCTGGTACTCTCATAAATGTGACCCCTGCTCATTCCTCTTGCAGAGGGTATTCCATAAGCACTCACTTATTGACAGATCTAGATGGATCATGTGGCAGTGGAGGAAGTGAGACACATTGCATGCTACATAATTCTTGCTTTCTCAATTGTTTTATTTTAATGCTTCTTAGGCCACTTTTTTGCCAGAGATTTAATGTTTTTTTTGAAATGTTGTTTCCTTCTTCTCATAAAAATCAATTTAAGACATAGTCTGTAACACTATTTCCAACATGATAATTGCATGGCTGATGCCAGTTGAAAAGAGAAATAATTTTTGTTGTGGTTCTCTGATAGACTGGTTGCCATGCAAATGACTGCTTCAAAGAAGTGGTATCAGATTTTAATGCAAGTTGTCACACACATTTCCCATTTGTTCAATGCTCATTTATTGCTAATACCAAACTAAAGTTAAATGAAGGGTTAGACTCTCCCACTCACTGATTGCACTGATTTTATTGCTCATAATCAATACTTTTCATGGCATTACCGTATACTCATTGCAGCACAGTTCATACTCAAACCATAAAGGTATACGTGTGCATAAAATCGTGTTATAAAATATATTCGAGTGTTTCAAAAGTTAATGGTCGTTTTGCTGTTGGAAATAATGTGTTTTCACTTGTTCCACAGATGCATAGCTGGTAAACTCAGTTGGTGATAGGAAAATCACCTTTTATGACCTCAAATATGGGGGCGGTTTTCTGCAATTTTTTTATGATCTGTCTTGGCTATGTATCTTTACATTTTGATTGTCAGTATAGATGGTACTTGAAGTGAGATGTACACGCAGTCACAGACAAGCTTATCACTGCGCTTATGGCATGTTCCAGTCTTGATTACAGAGTGTAATGACTTATCTTGAGAAACCACCTGTCTTGAGAGACCATGATTTTTTGGCAGAAGGGGTGGTCTTTCAAGACAGGTTCTACTGTATTGCATAAATACTAAATAAACATGCTAAATTCTCAAAATTCCCTTTTTTCAATAATTTGTCAAGACATTTCCCCCTAAATGGACCTGGAAAAATAGTATTATGTAACCATACCTTCTACCAGTGTGTAGCAAAAATGCACCCCTGGTTCTTCCCCCCCCCCCCTTTTTTTTTTGGATAAAAAAATCATCCTGAGTTTTGTCTCATAATATTTGTGCACTGTTTTTCATGATGGAAATTACAGATTTAATGAACTAGTAATTTCCAATTTATGATAAACATCATTATCGCATGACCAGAGTTTTACATTTGTGGCATTAGAGGTCATAGTACATTGCCTCAAAATGTAGATTACAGACTGCAGAAGACATGTAGCAGGTTAATGGACTTCCTCCCCAATGCCCAATAACTTTATGGCTCGATGTAATCTGTTAAGATCAGAATATAGTTCATGACCAAAACATTTATTTCTTAAAACTTTTAAAATGTTACTTACATGTACTTAGTGTTTGTTTTTCTTTCTTTCCTTTTTTAATGGCTGTTATTCATCATGATACCAGTGGTTTCTTGTATGGCAAGAGAAAATAACTTGTACTCTGCTACGCCATGTAAGATAATAAACTGTGAGGCGAATTATTCCATAAAATTTTATCCATACAGATCATACATTCACTCCCAAACCATGAAATGTTATCCCCATGAATATTTCTGATGTAACATTAATTCAGTTTTTCATGGAAAAGATAATACAGTAAAACATTGGTTATCTGGACCCATTGGGGACAGATTTTGGCCGGATAATCGGCCATCTGGATGATCAAATTTTGGTCAAAAATAGAACTGTGAACAAGTGTTAAAGGATACTGTTCAAAGTAAACTTGGCTTTTATGGCTTCTGTTCACACCTGTGCATGTGGGTGATTAACTTTTATAACCCGTTAAGTCACCATTGATCATTGATCAACAGTTAATCACTTAATCTTGGATTTCTGTATGACAAAATTATATATTGTCAAAGCGGTATTCACTTAGCAACAGTCAAGTGTAAAAATAAACTTTCTCTCTTTGTATCACAATCTCTCCCACCCTTTCTCCTAATTACATATATCTTTACTTTAATTTACTTATTCATACTGCCATTGTAATTATAATTGTATGAGATTATATTTAGTTGTGTTTGTCTCTGATATCGCAATTGGTGTTATAATCTGCAAATTAGTTTAATTTATAGATACATGTACATTAAAATAAAAAAAAATATTGGGGGACATGGTAGTAGTCCATAGGAGTGAATAATCCGGATAATTGGCATCTGGATAATCGATGTTTTACTGTATATAAGAAATAATTGAATAATAAATGCATGTATTTTATTTAAAATATTTATGAATAATGTCTGTATTTATTTTATTTAGGCATTTTTTAAGGGGCAAAATGTTTTCCCATCATTTTAAATTAATTACATGTATATGCTGTACAAAAAGTTGCTGGGCTTTGTTGAAAAAAATGATGATTTTCGACTTAAATTTAAAGTTCTATCTTATGGACACATTCATCTTTCCATTCACATGTATGCATAATTAATTAATTTTCATTGATATTTTAAAAATGGATTGTTATACGTACTTAAATTCTGTACCATTCATTTGGCTGTCTTTAATTTCCTGATATAGATTACAGCAAAATATTTTTTCTGTGTGGAAAAACATATACAGTGTATTTACCATTTGTATAATGATCTCATATTAAAGACCCAAGTGATACAGGGCTTATTCAAGGGTACATGGTCACAGGATTTATACCAATGCCAAAAAAAACAACCAAACGCGTTAAACTTGCACATCATATTTGCAAGCCTACCAGTGTTAACTTTATTAAATCTCCCCTATATTTTGAAAATCCCCCTCCACTTTCTTTTTAAATGAAGGGGAGGATTCCCTGATATTTTAATTTCTACAATATTTCCTGGGATATTGCGGAAAAAATACTTTTGATTCCTAAGTATTGATGCTGGTATAAAGAGTAACTAATGTAGTTAGAATAACAGTAGTACCAGTAGCCCAATAGATTCTTGTATTACACATATGTGTGAAATTTGTATATGAATAGATAACACTTGTTTACTTTAGGTTCCTGTTCTAATAAATCTAACTGTTAATCAGCAGGATATCCTATATTTTGTTACCAGGTTGATATAAAATTTGAATATAAATGTACATGTACAAGAACATGTATGCTATTCTTTTCCTTGATACTTGTTGTACTTTGTTCAGCAGGAAGAGGAATCTTAGAACAGGTTACATCAATATAACTTGGGTGACCCCTTGACTTCACCAACATTTCTTTAAGTCAAGACATTTGATTGGCCAGAGTTGAGTCAGGTTTAAATTTCATCCAATCAGATTTTAGACTTAAAATATTGTCCAGACTTTTTTAAACTCAGTTTGTGAACTCGTATATATTCTTATGATGTCTAGTTGGTCCTGATATATCCTGAACTTTACAATGTAAATGTACCAGTCTGACAGTAAAAATGACCGTCTCCATCTAATGTATATACACACTCATAAGTCTGGTTCAGCTGCAAATAACTGCATAATGCACCGGCAGATTAGGGTCTTTATTGTTTGTTCTATTGATTACTCCTAGCAAACTGCATAGATGGCAGATCTGGGTCTATGAAGTTTACAGTTGGATCCAATTTGTAAGAAGTACATATTGTATATTGTAATCTCCATACAGAAGATCATGTTGCATAAATTGCTCCTACTTTTTTAAGTCGGAAACTTAAAATGTTTTGGAAACCTTATTATTAATATGCACAACTCTATGGAAAAGGGAAAAAGGATACATTGTACAAAATGTAACCAACTGGAAACACAACACAATAAGACATATAAAATTTTCAGTTTTTAGCTCAACGGGCCGTAAGGCAAGTGAGTTTAACGTATGCCCCTGTGTTCGGCGTGCATTGTCCTGAGGTTGTTGTCCATCAACCTTTGCTATTTTAAACTTCTTCTTATCGCTACTTTTCCTGAATGGATGGTCATATCAGCATGGGGTTTTCGCTAAAAGACTTCTCATGATGTCTATGGGATGGCCTGTTGTCCGTCGTTCATTGGCCAACATCCATCCGTCCACACCAGTTTATTATTGCTATTCCTCCTAAACTACTTGGAGGATTGCGATGAAACTTTACACAGACATTCATCCAAGGTCTTGTTGATCCTAAATGAAAATGGTGCTGCTCAGACATCCAGTATGGCCATCACAGCAGCCTTCTTGAACATCCTGTAATCACTACTTCTCCTGAATGGTTGGTCATATCAGCATGGGGTTTTCACTAAAAGACTTCTTATGATGTCTGGTGGGTTAAAAATGAAAATGGTACCAATCTGATGTCAAATGTGGCCACCACAGCAGCCATCTTGAAAATCTTGTTATTGCTACTCCTCCTGAAAGGAAAGTCATATCGACATGGGGTTATCACCAGAAGATTCCTTATGATGTCTAGTTGGTCCTAAATGAAAATAGTACCGATATGATGTCCAATATGGCCACCATGGCAGCTATCTTGAATTTTTTTTATTGATACTCCTCCAGAACGGAAAGTCACATTGGCATGGACTTGTCACCAGAAGATTTCTTATGATGTCTGGTTGGTCCTAAATGAAAATGGTTCCTCCCAGACATCCAGTATGCAAAGTGTATTATCTCCACACATTACACAAGTGTCACTGCTCTTGGTGATTGTTTATTCAGCAGTTAGTTATATATCTAAAACATATTTAGTAAAAGCAATGTTCCCGTGCATTCCATTTGCTCAGTGGAAAAGTGAAAAATACTTGCGATACAAAAAAATGCAGTAAAAACTTTTTATTTATTTATGAAAGACTAATGATTGAATCAAACATGGTAATTGCTTTCACATTAATATATCTATTCAGTATGGAACATTGTCTAACAGTATGTAATGCATTGCTGTCGTGATCCATATATTATGTTGAATATTTTCATGGATAAATAGCTACTAACCTTACTCAAGGATACGTGTCTTATAAAAGGTACCCACTGTGCTTGAAATTTTTTTTATGAACTTTAACCCTTTGCTGTGCAGTGATGCTTTTCGATGCCAGTCCCTTTTCTGTGCAATGATGCCTTTTAATGACAAACATGATTAATATGCCCAGTAGTACAAAAATAATGTTTTTATATCCATACCTATCACTCATACGACTGACAAAATGAATATAGAAAGCAAATATGAAGTGAACCATTAGTTTAATCGCCGGATTAAAGCAACTGAACAGTTCAATCGACCCTCTTCTATTTGATCTAACTGCATGTTTGCCTTTAGTATCTTGCATTTGCAAAATTAAGTTATTGAAAATGTTAATACTACAGTTGAAAACTTTTCGATAATATACTGGTAGATGAGAATCTGCAATTCTTTGACCCATTTGAGGTAACTACATTTATTATCAAGGTTTCACCAAAATAGGGGAAGGTTACAGCAAACTTAGAACTTTGGAATGAATCGGTGCGCTAAAATTACCTTACTGACATGTGTTCACAGCTTAAGTTTGTATCCACCATTTCAGCAAGAAGATATGACCAAGAACCACTGATTTCTCAAAAATATGGATTTTCAATATTTCAAAAACTTTAGTTGCTAATTTTCATACCAAGCAGTAAAAAAAAAAATGCATGTGAAATCCTTGAACTTTCGCCTATTTTTTTAAATAAGGAAAAATTATTAGTCGCATGGCAACTAATTGGTAGCTCATGGCTATTGCTGTAAAAGGAGGATTTGACTTAAGGGAAATGTGTTTCCATACTTTTAAATCTTTATTTAATTTCACATATCATTTTTAGATCATTATCATTGATAAAATGTTGAATTTCACAAGACAGTTGATGCACGATAGTCTGGAGTCCCTCAAGGAGTGTATCAAGCATTGCACATTTTTAAAAAAAAAAACATTAAAATCATTACATTTAGATTGCATATTTGTTCATGCTCATTTGGGTTTCTTTTATCCCAGCTTTTCCAAGGTCTGCTAACACTTATTTCTTAATCGGTAGCATTTTTAAATACTGCTGCCAAGAACACATTTCACTTTGGATTCTGCTTTGATAATGAGAGGGTTAGGAGGATGACAGTTTGTCAGATTTTGAAAATATGACTACCTTGTTTGAGAGAGAAAATTGACAAAAGGATAAAATTACTGTCATGCCTAAACTGTAATTTTTCATTAACAAGGTATATAGAGAAGAGATCAATTAATTTTGATATTGGTCTTTGAATAACTTATTCATGAACATAAGTAATCATAGTACATGAAGATACAAATATGGTGAGCTATATGACACTTTATCATTTAAGTTTCAGTTTCATGATTTTGCTTAGTAGAAAATTTGTATATTATTGTATATTAACAGAGTATAATACATAAACAGTTGTATATTAACAGAGTATAATACATAAACAGTTGTATATTAACAGAGTAAACTACATAAACAGTTGTATATTAACAGAGTATAATACATAAACAGTTGTATATTAACAGAATATAATACATAAACAGTTGTATATTAACAGAATATAATACATAAACAGTTGTATATTAACAGAATATAACACATAAACAGTTGTATATTAACAGAATATAATACATAAACAGTTGTATATTAACAGAATATAATACATAAACAGTTGTATATTAACAGAATATAACACATAAACAGTTGTATATTAACAGAATATAATACATAAACAGTTGTATATTAACAGAATATAATACATAAAAGTAATTTCAAACAACCATAATTGAAAAGTTTGAGAAAAACAGAAAGACAGTAGACTCCCAATAAGCAAAACATTTAATATGCCACATTAATCATATAGTATTTGTAGTCTTAATTTTCTCCTTCCACAAAATGACATTGTCAAATGAAAGATAAATGTACCTGCTTTGTTCTCTTCAGTACTTCAGAGTAGCGTGTAATTCAGACATTGACCTTTGTGACAATTTCATGACTTATGAAGACATTTTCTAAAATTAAACCTGTATACAGCAGTTAATTATATTTTTGGATAATACCTTCAGGATTTGTCATCTTTGATACTAAGTACTCTAACTAGATAAAAATAAAGGGATGCTCCCACCACCTTTGCCTCAATACCCTCCCAGCAGCCCTCTCTCATTGTCCAGATCGCTAAGTAACTACTTAAAAATGTGTTATATTCTATTGATTCCATATATTTTATGTTTTATTTTATATAGAATAAATGTATGACTAAGTTTATGTGTTCTTCATTTCTAAACGGACGACAGCATAAATTTTGTGACCAAAAGTATACTATTATTGATATGCAGCTATGTTGTTTGTTAAAAATGTGCCTACTTGTCCAAAATTGTACTCTTATTGTAAAAAGTGTCCTATTGAGCACCCAGCAGAAATGTTTATTTTTATATGATTTGAGTGTTTAATTTTCAATAAGACAGCTTGTTTTCTCAAACTGAAAGAATATGCTTTTCACTGTCCACGTCCATGTTATGATATATATATATATATATATATATATATATATATATATATATATGAAAAATCTTGAAAAGCATATATTTATTTAACCAAGTGATGCAAGTCAAGTTTTTCATTCTTTTGACACGTGACATTTGTTTTTAAATCCAAAAGTCTAAAGAGCGATTAGTTATTTGCTAATTATGTTCTCCAACACGTGAATTTTAAAATCAGATGTTTTCAAATTTCATTGGATTGCTTAAATTTTTACATGTATTCATTATTAAAAATTTTAAATTTTAGTGAGTGTTTGTTATTATAAATATATGTGCTTTGGGAAGTAAGTACGCAAACCATGAGTAATTTTGCATTTATTACTACAATATCAGATACGTTAGTACAGAACTTTTTGTTCATGAAATTTTGCATGCGAATCGATTGATTACAAGTCAGATTTCATTTGCTCTTTATCATTTCATACACATCTGCAAATATATTTTTCTCAGCACTATAAATAGGCATGGTATTAAAACACAAACAATGAGTGATGCCTAACCATTGCACATGGTGCGAGTAGCACTTTGTGTATCAACTTGGTTTATATTTAGTTGTAGCTTTAAATTCATGGTGTAGCTTACCCACAAAAACCACGAAAATTCGTACCCAAGAATAATAATAAATTCACAGTATTCTGCATTTATCTCAAAAAAAGTGCACAGAAAGAAAAATGTAGATTGAAGTGCCTAAAAAAATTCTAGGTGAGTGGGGTGGTTACTAAAGCATTAGGAATTAAATTCCTGGTATGGAATGCCATTGGTAAGGGAGGCTGATGATGTAAATGTTTGAATTTTATTGAATTAACAAGGAATAAGTTCAGGTATATTGCACCGTTTTTTTATTTTTGCCAAATGACTCACTTTTTGACAAAACTGAATGCTGCTGATGTACCACCACATATGGATGAACAGATAAAAGTTAGAGAAGCCTTTAAACAGTTGTTTTCATAACACATGCAATCAACACAATGGAAATAAATTTGTATGGAAAGCATCTTACTTTCTCAGATTTCTTGGCCAGCTGTTCTTTTGGCATTTGGCTTTTAAGCAGATGTTGGTCAGGTGAGTGATTTCAGGCCCAGGCCCACTTAGGCCTCTTGTTAAAATATAAAAATATTAAATTTTACAAAATTACATTTAAAATTTTAAAAAATGCGTGATTTGGTCTCCCTACCAAGAGATAGGAGTTTTACCAATTTTCCAGGAGACTCCCAGAAGATCCAGGAGATATCACATGTAACCTACAAGTGTATAATTGTGAGATTCCTTTCAGTAGCAGATCACATTGATCCTGTAGTCTAAGCAAGTCTTGTAGAAATCTCAGTCTTTAGCAGTAATTAGGGTTATGGTGTAGTTAGTATTCCATCTGATGAATTCTTTTAGGATCTGATTTCAAACAGCACTAGAAGCCCAGAAAAGTAACCAATAAGCTTCTCAGAAGCTAGAAAATAAATTATCCAAGTAAGTTTTGATGAGAAGCTGGGGATCATATTATCCAGCCTGAATCTGATTAAAATCATGATATCCGACATAATGCTTTTTAAAAAATAATTTTCAACATTTTTTTTATCTATTAAAGAATTTTTTTCAAAAAATTACCAGAGGGGAGAGGAGATTAGGGAGACAAAATTTGATGTAACCTTTGTATAAATTGATCTTTTTCAGGGACAATATGCCAAGCCATTTCAAAATGAAGGAATACTGCCCTTTTGTGTTCAGAAACTTAAGAGAGAGATTTGGTTTAGATGAGAATGAATATTTGGTAAGTTGATAGGTATTTTTTTTTTATGCTCCACCTTGTCAGTAGTTGAGCATGTAGCCTTATAGAACTACCTTGTCTGTCCATCCATCTGTCTGTTTGGTCATCATGTATACCCAGTTGTTTAAACACTCTAGCCATAAAGCACAAAACAAAAGAGATGTGAAAGCTTATCTCCAGGACTGTACTATAGACAATACATTACCTAATACCATGTGCTTTTTTAAGGTTTATGTCCCCTTTTTGGTCGATACACCATCAATCACAACACAAAACCATTCATAAACCTTATCAATAAAATCAGGATGCAAACATTTGGTTGTAACTATCATTCTCCATCCAATCCATTTTTCCACTGCTGCAGAATGTATAAGGGACCAACCATTTAATCTTTGGGCTGGGAGCATGGGGTCTGGGATATTCTTTCTAGCTGATTTTTCTTTCTTTACTCAACATGTTTTTTTTCTTCAATTAATATGATGGATATAATTAGTTCTCTTTTTATACATATCATAGGAAGGTTGGGTTTTTTTCAAACTATTTGGAAGTTGGAAATTGTTTTCCAAAAAGTTACCAGACCCGCTCCAGAAAATTAAATGGTCAGTCCCTAACTAACGATGTTTATTTGAATCTTTCTGACATCAAATTTCTCAGCAGTGATCAAAGGATTCTCCCGCTTTTCATTTAGTTGAATTTCTGTCACTTTCCTTCTAAACTGAGAATGTCTGATGACATTTTGCACTTTTTGGCAAACTATACCATTGTCAAACTAATTTTAGTAATTACAGAACATGCTCTTTGTTGACAAAGGAAGTGAGCTTGTCATGTTATCAATTAGTTTTTAGTCTGGTACCATTTCAAATACATTTCATAATCAATGAGTGAAGCCATGACAGCTAACATACCATTTTTAGCTCAACTGATCATAGATCAGAAGAGTTTAATGGATGATCTGTTGTCTGTCATCCGTTGTCCATCTGTCCATTAGCACAAGTTTGTTATTGCTACTCCTTCTAAACTACTTGGAAGATTGCCATGAAACTTTACACACACATTCAGCCCATAGTCTAGTTGCTCCTAAATGAAAATGGTGTTGCTCGGACATCCAATATGGCCATCACAATGGTTATCATGAAAATGTTGTTATTGCTATTCCTCCTGAATGGATGGGCATATCAACATGGGGTTTTCACTAAAAGATTTCTTATGATATCTAGATGGTCCTAAATGAAAATGGTGTCAATCTGACTTCCAATATGGCCACCACGGCAGTCATCTTAAATATCTTGTTATTGCTACTTTTAAATGGAAAGTCATATCTTGAAAATATTGTTATATCTACTCCGCTCCAAATGGATGGGGTTTTCGCCAATAGACTTTGTATGATTCCTAGTTGGCCCTAAATGAAAATGGTGCCTGTCGTACATCCAATATGACTGTCATGAGAACTGTCTTAAAAATTTTATTGTCACTACTACCTCTGAATGGGTGATTGTTATGACATGGGGTTTTAACCAAAAGACTTTAATTATGTCCACTTTGTCCTGAATGAAAATGGTGCCAAGCTGATATTGAATATGTGTATCACAGCAACTAATTTGAAAATCTTGTTATTGCTGAAGAATATCAGAGATGGTTTAAACACTCGTCAGTTAAAAGGAAGAAATGGTCTTATCTTGAATTCCTGGAAATTCTTTTCACCCAATAGAGTGTCAGTTCCTTTGAGGGACTCTTGTTACTTTATGGTGTCTGGACATCACGCTGACTTGAGCTGAACAATACTGTGTTTCTCAGCTGTTTGCATTTGGGATCTTGATAATTATTGGAGGTAATAATAGCCAGTAATTATCAAAGTGACAAAACCTGACCTCAGCAGTAAGGATAATCAGATCACCGCTTTGTATGGATTAAAGTTATGTACTATTTTGACATGATGGAACAAATGTCAATGTGTTGAATTTAGAAATCAATAATTATTTGTGAAATTTCCATCTGTAAATCCCAGTATTTTTCTACTTGTGAGAGGTAAAAGTGACATTTTTTTACTAATATGCTGGTCACTGGCTGCATTAGAGGGGTGTCCATCTTAGAGGGGTACTTTTGAACACAAACTCATCAGTGCCAAGGGACTCTAGACATAAAAAGCAGGGGTGGGGCATTGAAGAGGGGGACAACACACACACACACACACAAACATGAAATCACATTTTTTCCAAAAATAATTGACTCAATTCCAATCATACATACAAAAATCCCATTTATGGATATACGTATTTATTGCTGCTGTGTGTACTTCAAGTATAACACACACAAAATATGTGAAATAAAAAGTGCATTTCAAGTGGAGAAATCCAGAATTCTTGGTTTCTTTTCTTATTCAAATACATTACCTGATCATAATACCTTAGGAAAACATCTTTTACCTTGCAAATTCATCCTTTTGAAGCTCAGAAAGACATACATGCTGTCTTTTGGCTTATTTTAGCAAGAGAAGAGCTAAAAAGTCATCTGCTTGTTGATGTGGAAGTCAGATAAGAGAAATCTCACCATGGATAGAGGGATTGGTACCAAATCTCATCAGTCACCACTCCTTCTGTTTGTGCCTGGACAGTATGCTCGCTGTTTGTGCCTAGAGAGTATGCTCTCTGTTTGTGCCTGGACAGTATGCTCTTACAAGAGGCCTGGCAAATAGTTTCCACTTTGTGTCTTTTCAATAGTTGGAGCAATACTTACGAGTTTTTTCACTATAGATATATACTCCATCTGTTTTCTAACTAAATTTCATTTTCATCATCATAAACAGATTTTTTGCACTCTAGTTGTCTAACTTTGTTGTACAACAAGCCAATCGGCACCATCCTAATTGCCTGCCCTGTGGTCTATAGTACTCACAACTCAGTGTTCCCACTGACCTTCATATGTTTCTTTGGCAACTCTTTCACCAGACTGATTATTTTTTCACCACTTTGAATAAATTTTTCCCATTGGCCAGCCCTTTTTATATTTCATTTTCATCCATATATTGCAAGTTCATCCACCGTGAATTTGCAAATTAGATCTGTTAAAAAATCTAAATACACTGCTCTCTCACAATAGTGTGCCTGGAGGCTGGTGTGAATCCCATTTTTTCTTATAGGAAATGCCCCAAAAATAGACCCATGTTTGTTGGATGTGAATAAAATCACGATCAAACTTGTGTTACGACTCTAGGGGTAATGTAACAGAATAAAAGACACAAACAAGCTTTCAAGATTAAAATGCAAAACTTTAATTTCCTAAAATATTAAAAGAATTGAAATAGTTCAACAAATAATCAAAGTGAAAGAATTAAAATAACTTACAGTATAGAACATCCTAAAAAGTCCTAAAATGTTTTAAAGTTCTCTTCCTGATGTTAATCCGAGTAATCTGGATGAAGTATTCCGAATGAAAATAACCTGCACTGTGTTGAAGTTGATAAGTTCTGATTAAATCCAAAATAATCCTTGCAAGTCTGGAATCTCACAAGTTTTAGAATAATGTCCGATAATTCCACGGAGCTGTATAGTAATTCAGATGAATTACTAATTAAATAAATTCCACACTGAACTGAATAATTTCAATAACCTCTCTTCATTCAAGCAACTGTAAAGAATCCTTTATCACTGGATGAGTTGCTATATATACATTACAAATGCGCAGATATTGAATTGTAAAACCCTTTCTCCGTCTTTAATAATATGGTATTACAAAATAACACAACCCTCTAAGAACCAATCAGGAACTAGGTTACGCGTCATTTACCCAAAGGTCTAGCATACTAAAAATCTTAAAGAGTAAACATAATGTTATTGTAGTATGGAATGTGACCTTTCAATGTTGATTTCAAAAGTACAAAGCTAGGTCGACTTCATTTTCCCGCGCAATTGATCATGTGACCACTTATTGATCGAGCAGTAGTCGTATCTATACTGATATGCTAACCGCTATTAAGACTAAAACAGATTCCGTAACACTTGGTAAATGAAACCTGGATATATTTCCTGTTTTATAGTCAAAAAATGGCAGTTTGTGCCCGGAAATTTGAATCAACATCATGAAATTTGCAACTTTTAATAAGAAAACATGTGTTTTGTTAAATTTTATTTATATATAACAAAATTCTCAGTACATTGAAATAACAATATGTGATGACATTTTGATCAGTTAAAATGTTAGTAACTAATGCCTACTGGTGGCAACACTTCTATAAATAAATACCAGTTAAATAAGTTTTGTCAAGTGAGATTCATGTTTTAGTTTTATCTTTTCACTTGGTTTCAGTGAAATCATGATAAATGCAATATGCCCCCTTGTATTCAATCATGAAAGGTATCACTTGGCTGTCACCACGATGCCAGTGAGCATTTCCGTGAGAACCTAATTAAGTACCGACTGTGTTTTGATCTCCAACTTGTGGAAGTGTTGGTTGCGTTTTTACAATCAGTTAAAAGTTTACCTATTGGGTACATTGTATTATCGCGTTAATTAGTCTTTTGTACCAAATCAGATAATGGAGGTAGAATTAAAAGGCATGCAAATCCTACCCACATAAGAGCTAGCAGTCACAGTCAAATACTGAGAAAACTGTAAGTACATGTAACATAATTAAAGTATCAAACATTAATCAGTAGTTTATCATACTCATGTACAGTGTTGATCAACGATTGCAAAGGAACCAAGCAAAAGGCGTACTATGTGCATGAAAAATTACATTTCACAGATTGCAGCTTGCTTCTCTTAAGTTAATGGTGAACTTAAAATTCCTGAATTGGCACTCAGAAGTTTGCTAAAAAATGAGCATTTCTCTATAACTTGCAGTGAAATCACAGCATCAGTATTTTACCAATATAACAATTTAAAACATGGAGTTTCCACGTTGTTGTTTCTTTAAATAACTGCCACTCTTGTTTGAAATAAAGAATCTGTTTTATTCTAAATATTCATTAACACTAGAATGTATCCACATTCACATGCAAAAGTTGTGATGTAATACACAGGCTTTTTGCTGATATACATGTGATGTGTGTTGAAAACACTTGGAGTAATGTATTGAATAATCTTTAGAGATTGGATATACTGAAAATAAAGGTAATTTATACAGAAAAGTGAAAACCTTCATTAGAAAAAGCTCATTATTATTCCCAACACGATTATTAAACGAATATTCAACCACTTAACCTCTCCCCCCCCCCATCGATGTCCATCCCTTTCTTAATTTTTCAGAGGTCCCTTGATAACTCGTGCCCTCATTATGCCATGGTCTATGTTTTTGGACCCTACTGTGCATGAGTTATTGAGGGAGAATGTGTAGACAGTACAGTGTAATATGTTGCCCTTTATTGAAACAATGTGCATGTTAGTTCATAAAGGAATATAATCCATGAAAAGACAGACTAGAGACATTATTTTTGATGGAAGAATATCTACATTTTTATGCCAAACTGGCAGCAACAAGGTAAAAAAGGGGCCCCGAGTGGCCAAGAGGTTGAAGGCATTCGCCTTTATACCGATCACTGCCATCTCACCTCTGTCTGCGTGGGTTCGAGTCTTAGGTTCAGCCAATGTGGTTATGTGAGAAAGCTTGCCAGTAGCTTCCCGTGGGTTGGTGGTTCTTCCAGTGATTTTCCTGGGTTCTTCCTCCACCAGATATACTGGCCGCCATGTATAGCCTATCATATGCTGAAAAATGGCGTTAAGTCCATAAAACCAAACCAAACCAAACCAAGGTAAAAAAAAAATGTGTGGTTTTGGTAATGGTGTTTTAAACACTCGGTAGGAAGATTGAGAGTATTTCCTTTCTATTACTTTCTTTTATTGTTGCTCAAGAAACATTGTCACATACCAAAAATGAAATCCAGTATGATTGACTTCTTCCTGTGAAAATAGTTCCTGGTTCAGAGGTGAAAAATGGGGCACGGTTGTTACCATTGTTTTTTTTGTTTTTTTTGAGCAAACATGGTAAAAAGTTGTATGGTCAGGGCCATTCAAAAAGGCTATGTCAGGTTACCGGAACCACACTTTTTTTTTTTTTAACCTAACAAGCAATTGCTGTATCATAAAACTGTGGTCATATGTTTTCTAACATTAAATTAAGTGCTAAGTTCATTACTCCCACACTTTGATACTGTTCATGCAAACCATAAAAGTGGACTGCCTTATTGGAGAGGTCGCCTTATATTGAGGTATTTTATACCTAATATTACTATTAAATAATGAAATGGGATCCATGACTATACCTGCCCTTTAAGAAGGGATTGTCTTACTCTGAGGTGATAGAGATGGAGTTGTACTATATTTTACACATTTGCATGTGCACCAGCAGCTCATATGTAAATCATGCATTAATAGTTATAGGCTGAATTTCTGTTCAATTCTCCATCAATATGAATATTTTCATTCATTTTTAAAAATTAAAGCAGGTGATAAAATTAAGCAGAAATTGAGATTGAAATGTACTTCACTGAACATTCAACATTTCTTTCATTATTGTGCTTGGTGTTTTTCCAGTTCCAACATGAAATCTTTGATTGCTAATGAATTTTTATCATATCGCACTGACTAAATTATCAGTGCAACAGTCCACACTGTTTACTAAGCAGGAGGTCATATTTTCAGTGAAGATAGGAAAGAAACTTTGATACTCAAGTGTTTAGTGACTGAGGATTAGCCCCACAATCATTAAATCAGAGTTGCCTTTCTTTCTTTCACCTCTTTTTTTCATAGAATGCTATGATCAACAGCAGAGGTGAAACAATTCATTTATGCTTCAATATATCAATAATTTTGCCGTATTGATACACATATTGATACAAGAAGTGAAGAATTGATACAAAACGATACTTATGCTATACAAGTTACTTTAATCTTCATCAGTCTTGAATAATTATTAGTTGCTTGCCTTTTTATCCTTTAAATTGAGAATTAATCAGTGAGTTGTTGTGGGCACAGGCACTCATTTCTGTCAGTAAAAAGAAAAAGTACTAACAACACCCACTCCCCTTCTACAAATTAACACAAGGTGGCTAACTTGCATGGTTCAAAATCAGCCCCCCCTCGCCAAATCCATGGAGATATTCCAAACTTGTTCCCCATGTATGATTTAAGTACTTTACTGACCATTTAATAGTCACTTTTACGCGAAGTTTCGCTATTGCTTTGTGTCTTGTCTACTTGAATTGAGTTTGGAGGCCTACATTTCTGGTGTGTCATGCAGTAAAATACGCTACAATAACCACCAATCAGAACTGAATGTAGCTTATTCAATGTGTGACACACTGGAAGTGTAGGCATCTAAACTCGATACAAATTGATACAAAGCAACAGATAGATTTTGTGTAAAAGAGGCTATTAAATTTTGAGTTGTAAAGTACCTTTCTCCTATGGCTTTTAGAGGAGAAGAATTTAGCTCTGATCATGATCAAGGGTTACCATTCATTGATTTCAGACATGTTTTGCTATCATGGAAGGGAGGACATAGGTCAGAACAAAGACAGGGATTGGGATTGGGTTGAGACACCCACCTTCCTCTCAAAAGGCCACTGATGAACCCCATTGGGAATTGGGAGTCTGCATACATGTGCCAGATTTGGGAAGGGGATCAGATCGGCATCACCACCTTCTCTACAATTCCTCTTATTCCCGACAGGATGTGGGAACATTCGTTTCAGGGAAGTGAATTGTCCTTCCCATTTATGCTGCCATGGATATTAGGGCCTTGGCCTCGTAGCAGGGTTGATGTTGTTTGTCATGGCCTGACATCATCTGCTCTAAAGTGGAGTTGATAAGGAAGAAGGGAGGCTAGTCTTCTTCCCCCAGATGCTCTAGGAAGGTCAAGAAGCATTCTCATCCTCCTGTCAAGTCTGCCACTATGGACAGTCCCCTTGCTACGAATGAGGAGTTACAGGATGAGGGTCACCCTACTACCAGGTCTCCCCCACATCAGAGAAACATTGGGTCACAAAATCTCTCTTCAGGTCCCCTGCCTCCTCCCACCCAGGGCTACCTCACCCAGATCTTCTTTTGCTCCCCCATTCGGATATGGGCAGGGAGCTTTCTCATGTTTTTAAGGGTTAAGAGTTTCCTAGGCAGCATAAAGGATGGTCATTTACCCCCTCTATTTTGAGACTTTTGATCACTGCAGCTAGCTACAGGGTACACTCCCCTGCCTGGCACCTTAAGCCTCCCCCTTGAACAATGAGGTATCACAAGAAGGCATTGCCACAGGGATCTGGGCTTGCCTCCCAGTTGAGATGCTGGAGGTGTTGGAACTTAAAGCTAGGTTGCTTATCACTGTAGCCTCGCATACAGATTTTTTCTTGGCAGCCTTCTGAAGGAGGGATCTCCGTCTCCAGCCCCACTTGTTGGAGGCAGTTACCAAAACCTCTAGGCATGCATTATCCATGTCCATGGTGCTATCAGCAGAGCTGCTCCACCTCTGCAGTGATGTTGCTCTGGATACATTTAAGGTCTTGCTGGAGCACAGTAAGAATCTTCTCTGGGCTGCAAGGCAGAGACCCTCTTTGGAGGGCTCATTCCCTCCATGGCATCTTAGACCTGAAGGACCAACATTATCAGTCCCTCACATCCACTTCTTGCCTGTCAGAACTGACTGGGAAGCAGGGTCATCCTGATTGCCCCTTGGGGTTGACAGTGAAGTTCTTTGAAAAGATGCAGGACCAATCCAAGAAGCAACTCCAATTTCAACCTCCTCCTCACCTGTCAGTTGCTAGATGGGGTTGCCGGTAATTCCCCCTATGAACCTTTGGGTGAAGCTTTTTTCAAGAACCTTTCCCTTAAATACTGTTTTCTTGATGTCCTTAGCTTATACAAGACAAGGAGAGAGGTTTATGCCCTGTCCATAAAAGAAGGTTGTTTATGGTTCAGTGGCAATTATGAGTTGGTTTCTCTCCTTTGCCAACCAGGTTTTCTTTGCAAAAAAACAGCTTCCTTTGGTGCTCCACTCTTTATTGAGATCCCCAGTCAGAGTTGTATCTGTGCTGGGGTTGATCTAGATTGACCCTTATGCCCAGTTAGGGCTTTATGATTCTATTTGGTTGCTTCAAGAGGGAGAATGAAGGGTAGGAAGCATCTTTTCCTTCCCTTAAAGGGGTCTGCTGATATTATTGGCATCCACAATTTCTAGTTGGATTGTCCTAACAATCAGAGGGTTTATCAGTCCCTTACTGAGAAGGACCTTTCATTCATGAAGATTAAAGCCCATGAGGTGTGAGCCGTTGCTACCTCAGGGATCTGTCTAACTCGTTTGTCATTGGAGGATGTTATGAAAGCTGCATTTTGGCAGTCACACACTACCTTCTCCTTCTCCTACCTTCATTCTTTGGCGCACCAGAGCGAAGGCATATTTTTTTAGGACCCATAGTTGTGGCACAGAATGTGACCCAAGCAGATACCAACTTACAGTAGTGTATATTCATACCATAAGGGTGAGTATATCCTTGTTTATACCAGTTTTTGAGGCCATAAGCCTTCTACCACACTGGCAAAATCAGCTAGGTAACATATTACTGATATTAAAATGTAGTTTGGTGGGGGTGGTAAAACTAATTTTAATGATGTAATACTTATGTCACTATTGCCAGATTCCCTCCTCCCACCCCACTCTGATGTCCCTATGATGTGGGGAACAGACTGGGTCCATTCTTCTAGTTCTGATGTGGGGAACAGACTGGGTCCATTCTTCTAGTTATGAATTTTCTAGAACTTTGCATTTCATGGGAGGATGGATTTTTTATTATACAGACATGGGTTATTTCTGTCCAGAAAGGTTAGCTACGTAATAGTGACAGGTAAGTGTTACATGAAATTATTTGTATCACCAAAAGAACTACATACATGTATTCACACCATATTGGTTGACCCAAACTGTCTACAGTTCTGCCATAATGGTTGTTTCTCTCATGATGCCACTTGCTTTCATTGCCAAGAATTGGCTCCTGTTGAAGCGAAATCAGTCCTTCTTCTCGAAACTGCTGTTATCTTTGGACCTTTCTTCCCAAGGGCATCTACTGGACCCCATATTGGCATTGAAGTGGTACCTGAAGAGGACTGAGCAGATCAGAAAATGGTGATCTCATGTTTGTTCTTGCATGTATCACTTAAAGAAGGAAGGGACAATATTTCCAATCGGACTGTTGTCCTGGATCCATTGGGTTATCCACTTAATCTACAGGGAACTAGCCAGAGACCTTAATGAATTTCTTTCGCTTGGTTTATGAGGTTAGGACAGTTGCCACTAGCAACGCACTTGAACAAGTACCTCCATGAAATGCATAGGTTGTTCCCTGACTGACATCACCCAAGCTTTCGTATGGAGGTCAGAGACAACATTCTCCAGCTTTTATTTCAGAGACCTCTCATCTCAGATTGCTCAATTTGACCTGGTGGGACCTATATCAGCAGCACAACAGGCTACCTTCTCAGTTTGATCAGCAGCTTCGTAATGATGCAGGTTACTACATATACTTCTTAGCAAAGAATTCTCTAGAAGTTGTCCGTTCTTTGACCATGTGCTAATCTTTGTCTGTATCTCAAAAAAAACTTGAAGCTGCTTCGCATAATTTAGGACAGTGGTTTTCAACTTTTTTTTCACGACCCAGTTGCGATCCAGTTGAAAAAAATACCATTGATTTAGGAGACTTGAGCCAGGGCCAATTCCACGGTAAGGGGATACAACTCCTGTGGCTTCTTATATATTTTCCAAATGTATTAAGATTGAGTAATGTATTTGAAGAAGAAACCAATTATTGGAATAAATAATGTTTCTTCAATAACACTTAGCCAGACATAATATGGGCACACCCTCCAAAACCCTCCCAACAGTTACATCCCTAGAAAAGCATGCACATTCACTCCAGTTATAACTGCAGATTGATGAGATTTGGCGCTATACCGTCTATCTGTAGGGAGAAATCTCTCGTCTGACTTGCACCTTGGCAATCAGACAATGTTTTAGCATTGTTGTTGCTAAAAAAAAGCCAAAAGACATGATCAATGTCTTTTCTAGCTTGGGAGGACTGGATTTGTGAGATAGTGGATTTTCTCTTAATGCATCGAAACATTGGTTACTTGTTATTAGATTCAGATCTATGTTACATATAATTATTTCAGCCTATTAGACAGCACTGTAGCAAATTTTGTAACCTTGGTACTTGGTCTAAAAGGTGAAATACATCTATCCAGTGACAAGTTTTCACAATTGCAGGTAGATGATGGTCCATAGACTCAAGAGAAATGTATGATGGTCCAAAAATTCATTAGAAATGTAATAGATTAAGTATGTGGGAGGAAAAAAATGCACAGTTCAATGTGCTTTATTACTGTTGACAGGAGTCGAGTTACTGAAAGGCAAGTACTGATCTAAATGTATGATCTGAATGTATCATGATTAAAGCTATTTAAAGCAAGAGTTTCTACTTTGAATATTGATTTCAGATACTGAGTTAGGTTACATGACAAATAACCCTTAAACATCTTATTTCTGGTGATGTATTTAGACAGCTTCCTTTAAGAATCACTACAGTGGATGTAATTTGCATGATATGGTTTAATCTGATCCCAAACAAGGAAGATATAATTATAACACAGGCATGAACTAACACCATCTATGCTAGCTTATAAGTTGGGTCCAACTGCAAACTGCACAGACCCAGATCTGCTGTTGCATAATGTGCCAACAGATCTGCATCTTTGCAGTTTGTTAGGAGTAGTCATGACAACAAATAACATAGACTCTGACCTGCTGGCACATTATGCGACAACAGATCAGAGTCGATGTTGTTTGAAGTTGAACTCGACTTACAAGCGAGTATATACATAACACCATTATGTTGTACTGAAACCTCAGATCAATGTCACTAATGGAAACAAGTACGTTCATGAAAATTAAATTTATCTGTATACATTTGCATGCACAAACAAGCGAGTAATACCCTTGTGAGATGTCTGTGCTTGATGAAGAGCTCAATGTTATGTAATTGCAAATTTTCATCCAAGAAGGCTTTCTCAAAAGAAAAAAGACTTCCCCCCCACAGACTTTCACCAGAAGAAAAAAAATGTGGTGGTCTCTTGGGCAGTTGATGTTTGTTTTTACATCATTATGATAAACTATTGGAAATACTTAAGGTTTTAAATGCTACATTAATGAACTTTCGTCTTCCATGTATCTCATGAAGAATGTTTGTATTAGATACGAATGTAGTAGCATTTTACGGCACCTCAGCACAATAGTGGTTATATGGTGCCAACTAAAGGTAAAGTTTGTATCAGAACTGATTTTAGCAATCAAACTAGTATTTTTTATTTGTTATTTTGATATGTTTTTGCTCAAAAAGAAATTTGTCTGATGCAAGACTGTAGGATGAAATATTATGTTTTGAAATTGGAATATGTTTTTATTGATTGTTTCTGTTTGCTTGTCTGTATTGATAAGTTAATTTTCAATGATGATTAAAATAGGGGGTAAAAAACACACTCGAGAATAATAAAAATATCACATTCTAGACAATGACTGTTTCAAGCACAATACAGTCTGTATATTAAAGATGATTGCTTGTGAAATGTTGGAGTAATGAACTTTTAATAAATTTATATTTTTACATGGCTTGTTGTCTCATCAATCCAAAATTGCCATAAAAAATAATTATAGTCTTGTGTGCATTCTCTTGCGCTACTCTTTGTGGAATATATATCCTCAAGTAAATATGGTAAAGGTTATTACATAGAAAA
Organism: Margaritifera margaritifera; assembly: GCA_029931535.1. NCBI lineage: Eukaryota > Metazoa > Mollusca > Bivalvia > Unionida > Margaritiferidae > Margaritifera > Margaritifera margaritifera. Next base: position 936,356 of record JAQPZY010001088.1, read on the forward strand.
ACTACCCTGTCATCTTTGCCTATAAAATAATAGCTGAGGTTTTGCATGGCGGAAATAATGAATAAAAAGTTTGTGTTACCAAACTAACTTTTTTCAGGAAAGCTTGCAAAAAATATGATGTCCTAATGACATGCATGATTGTCCAAAATTGACATTCTGACCCATGGAAAGCACAACGAAAAAAGTTCAGACAGTTTCTTGCAAAGGGAATTTTCAAATATTTTACTCATCTATTATGATATAATGGTATTTGCCTATAAATCAGATCCAGCTGCAAACAACATGATCTGCCACTGCATAATGTGCCGGCAGATCAGGGTCTATGCTGTTTGTTCTACTTATTTATCCTAACAAACTACATAGATATAGATCTGCCGGAACATTATGTGACAGCAGATCTGGATCTATGCAATTTTCTGTTGGATCTGACTTGTACACAAGTATATATGGTAAGTAAAGTTTCTTGTTCCCAGTAATAACATAGAAGAGACTTCACACCTTATTTGTTGAGAAACCTGATCTGATGTTACACTGTATGGGGTAAATATTTGCTTGAAAATAGAAAATTTAAGCCATTGTTATAAAGATGAAAAAAATAATTATTTCTACCAAAGAGAATTTAAAATTTTTCCTGTATTTGAAGTGAAATTTGTTATTTTCAAATTTATAATGGACACTCAGTGTTGTTGCTTTGTAAATAAAAGAACTTTTATTCCAGGTACAGTGAAACTCCTCAAAACCAAAACCTCAATATACCGGAATTCCAAGACCAAAATTTTTTTGGATTCCCAAAGTTTTCCTAAAACTGAAACTCACTTCAAACTTCGAAATATATTTTTGATGCTAAATTCCTGACACATGCTAGAACAGATTAATTATGGTTAGCAAGTACTGTAGAAGGCTTATCTGTAAGACCCAGAAAATGTCACAAGGACACAGGATGTTAAAACAATAATTGACACTTGCACTGACAAAGAATAGACCTGATAATAGGCTAATTTGAGGTGTTTGAACAATGAAAACAGCCAGCTTATAAGGCGAATTATTGATAACTAAAAGCTTGTAGGTAAGCCATTTAAGAAAGATTATGTTTATCTGCTTATTATCTAATTGTGATTGATGCTATTCATTCGTATACATGATCAATAGAATGTGTTTTGTTTTGTTTTTTTAATTAAATATAAGGGCTTTATTAATCAGGCATGTCTCCTCACTTTTGATGCTTTGCCAATGAAGATAGCCAAAACAGTATCCTAAAAGTCAGATTCACTCAACTGATTTTCAATGGAGAAAAATCATTACATAAACGTATTTAAGTAACCATGACTGTCATTTGTCTTCACTCACATGTCAAGATGTCAGAACGAGCAGCTAAGTATCGTAGGATTGAACTATCCTTGCAGGATAAAATTGGTCTGATCAGTGAGTATGAATCTGTGCCAAAACTCACACTGTAGAAACTAAGGTAAAAATTCAGCATAGGAACATCTACTGTTTCAGATATTCTAAAGAAAATAGAATTCTCAAGAATGAATTTGAAAACTACAATGCATGTGAATTGGACAAACTGAATGATCTTGTATGGCAATGGTTTAGCCAAGATAGGACCAAAAACATTCCAATCTCAAGCCCTATAATATATAATCTCTCTCTCTCATAAAATAAGTGCTTAGAAAAAGACATTTTTTTCACATCTGTGAAAACCGCAGTAGACTTGAAACCTCTCATAACTGAATTTTTTTTTGGGGGGGGGGGGCCAAGGGTTTTCAGTTTTAGGGGTTTCCACTGTATAACATAAAAGAGAAAAGAAGTTACCATTATACGCAATTGTTGACAATGTTTAACTCATTTCATCATTGCAAATGCATTAATATCATGAATTATATTGTGTTAGGATTCACCTTTTCTTACATAAAATGGATATTCTCCTTTGCATTCATTTTTATATGCATCTATTGCTGCTAATGATGGTTCTAAACACTGTTTAAAACATGGCTGTTAGTTGCTGTATTGTTGTTGTTATAGACAGGATTTTGTACACCGTGGTTAAAATTGAAGTACATGTATGTTTAATATTTGTATATGTGAGGATGAATTTAGACCAAAACATGTACATTTCTATTTAAATTTGGTGATCTATGAAATTTTTTAAACAACAGTGTAAACTAGATTGATGGAAGTATGTTCTATCAGTCTCATTTCTTCCATCCTTAATGACATTATAGGAAGCACAAAGATCTGTGTTTTTTAGGCATGCAGGTTTCCAGAGTATATACAGTAGTAAAAATGCTATGAAAATTAACATAATGGATGTGTATCATTGTCCTTCATGAGCATGCAGTTGTTATTTTCTATACAGGTTAAAATAATATGAAAATTAACAAAGGGATCTTTAATAATTAGTCTTTATGAGCTTACAAAGGGATCCTTAAAAATCAGTCTTTTATGAGCAGGTGTTCTTTTCTGCAGAGGTAAAACTTTTATTAAAATGAACAAAAGGGACTTTTAAACATTATCCTTTATGAGCATACTGGTAACATTTATACAGAGGTTTAAAATGATAGGAAAATTGAAAGTAAACCTTTAATCATTGTCCTTTATGAGCAAGCATCCCTTATAAAGAGGTAAAATGATGAAAAATATAACAAGAGGGATCCATAAATATTTTCCTTTAGGAGCATGCAGATGTCCTTTAAATAGTGGTAAAATGACATGAATTACCAAAAGTGACCAGTCAATATTGTCCTTTATTACCAAAAGTGACCAGTCAATATTGTCCTTTATTTGCAGATGTTCTTTATAGAGAGGTAAAAATGATATTAAAATTAACAAAAGGGACCTGTAAACATTTTCCTTTATAAGCATGCAGGTGTGCTTTATAGAGATGTGTCCACTAAAGCAGGTTTCAGTGGAACAAGTACATAAAGACCAAAGTACATGTACCACACAAATTGTCCTTTATGGACAGGTGTCATTTATATAGATTTAAAAAAAATTAGGAAATCAAGAAAAGGGACAAATGTTTTTTCCTTTATGGGCAATGTGTCCTCTATACAGAGGTCTCAACTTAGAAAGGTTCACAGTAGATGATAGGCCTGTGCTTGAGGATGATGAGCCCCATCTGTCACCTTTGCAAGATTTTTTCAAAATTTTATTCTAAAAGCTTGACCCACTAATAAGCCTACTAACCAAAGGTTCAAAATGTACAAGACTGGTCATCTGAGCTTATCATAATAGAAATACTGTTCATGTTGTTGTTCGTGCTTCAAGTTCGAAAATGACCATGACATTACTAACTGGTTTGGTTTCTGTGAGTGGCTGATCAGGCCAATTCGTGCTCTGAGCTGCCTGTGGCACACTGGACAGGAGATGCCACTTGGGGTTGCTTGATCAATAGAGGACATGCTGCAGTTCTGAGCTTTACGCTGCTCACACTTCTGCACTGCCTCTGCAATTCTCCTCAGTTCAAAGTCTATAGCTCCAGTATGGATGAGATTGTGCCAGGTGGAGCGATTCTGTGCAAGATCTTCCCAAGATTCAGGGTCAGTGTTGAAATGTTTCAAGGACGACTTGAGGGAATCCTTGAAGCATTTCTTCTGACCACCCCGAGATCGCTTCCCTCCTTCAGCTTACCATAGATGTTCTTTGGTTACGTGGCCTGCCAGTCTTATCTGTGGTTTCATCAGCAGAGTGTGGATGCTGGGAATGCCTGCAAATGTGTGAACCTCAGTGTCTGGGACCCTGTCCTGCCATCTTAACCTCATCAGTTTCCTCAGGCACCCCATGTGAAAATGGTTCAGCTTATTGGCATGGTGTCTGTACACTGTCCAGATTTCGCATTCATACAGCAGTTTCGGCAACACAACAGCTTTGTAGACGTTCAGTTTTGTTTGCAGACTGACGCCTCTGCGCTCCCACAAATTTATGGGTAGTCTGCAAAGGCCACACTTTTGCAATTCTGGCATTGGTTTCATCATCGATGTGGACTGCATGTGACAGTGTACTGCCGAGACAGGTGAACTTGTCCACTGCAAGGAGGATTTGGCCATTTACTGTGATGGTAGACTCTACGTAAGGCTTTCCTGGTGCAGGTTGGTGCATCATTTCTGTCTTTTTTATTCTGATTGTGAGACCAAAACTGTCACAAGCTGAAGAGAAATGGTCCATACTGTGTTGCATGTCAGACTCAGATTTGGCATTCAGGAAACAGTTGTCAGCAAACAGGAGATCACGAATAATCACTTCCTGTTTCTTATTCTTTGCCTGTAGTCTCCTCTTGCCACGAGTCCGGTATCTGATGTCAATCCCAGTGTCATAGTCACGGAAGATATCAGTAAGCATGGTAGTGAACATCATACAGAAGAGGGTTGGGGCCAAAACACAGCCTTGCTTGACTCCATTGGTGACTGGGAATCATTCAGATGACTCGCCATCGTCCACAACACGAGCAAGCATGCCATCATGAAATTGCCGAACCATTATGTTGAATTTTTCAATGCAACCAGAGAATTTCTCTATGATCTTCATGAGGCCACCACAACTGGCTGTGTCAAAGTCATTTTTCAGGTTGATGAATGTCATGTACAGGTTGGAGTCCTGTTCCTGGCATTTCTCCTGGAGATGATGAGCTGCAAACACCATGTCTGGTCCCTCATCCTTTCCTGAAGCCACACTGACTCTCAGGCAGGAGCCTGTGATCAATGTGATGCACAAGGCGATTCAGCAGAATTCTGGCAAGGATTTTGCCAGCTATTGACAGCAAGGATTTGCCCTGATGGTTGTCACAGGATTGTCTGTTGCCTTTCCACTTGTACAAGTGGACAATGGGTGCATCCTTGTACTCCTGGGGTATAGTTCCTTGAGTCCACATTGACTGGAAGAGTTGAGTTAGTTTCTGTGCCATGTGCGAGCCTCTGGCGTTGTAAACTTCTGCTGGTATAGCATCCACTCCAGATGCTTTGCCATTTGACAGCAGGTCAATTGCTTTCTCAGTTTCAGTCCGCTCTGGAGGATCAGCAAGTGATGTGTTGATTTCCACTTGGGACAGTCGATCAGTTGCCTCCTCACTGATAGATGATTGTAGATTGAGGATGTTGATGAAGTGTTTTGCCCATTTTTGTAGTATCTTTCATATGTCATTAAGTAGTGTGGTGTTGTCAGCACTCAGTATTGGAGATGTTCCTGATGACTTTGGCCCATAGATTGTCTTCAGAGTATCGTAGAAGATCTTCATGTCATTCCAGTCTGCGTAGGACTGAATCTCATCTGCCTCATTGCTCAGCCATGAGTCTTGCAACTCTCTCAGTTTGCATTGGACAGTCCTCTTGATGTTGTTGAAGACTGTCTTCTTAGCTGATAAAATGCTGACTTCTAAACAGGCCTTTTGTAGCTGATGTTTCTCATTTAGCAGTCTCTGTATGGCAGCATCGTTCTCCTCAAACCAATCTTGATTTTTACGTGTGGTGAGACAGAGTTTTTGGATTCAACCAAATACACCATCTCTGAAGGATGTCCAGTTTTCCTTGACATTCTCAGAGTTCACATCAATTGTTTCTAGTTGGCTGCACAGTTCTTCGACAAATGCCTGTTTCATATTCTCCTGTTTCAATTTGGAGACCATGAGCTTTTCTTGTACTTTTTTGCCTCATGGTCATCTGCTAGGCTGAATCTGGATATTGAGCTTGGAGACTATGAGCCTGTGGTCAGTCCAACATTCTGCACTTCTCATGGCCTTTGTGACTCGGACATCCTGCCTGTCTCTTCTCCTGATGATGACATAGTCAGTGAGATGCCAGTGCTTGGAGCGTGGGTGCATCCAAGACGTCTTGTTGTGGTTTGGTAGGCGGAAGACTGTTGGTGATTAGGAGGTCATGTTCAGCGCATTTCCTCAGTAGGAGGAGTCCATTGTTGTTGCATTTGCCAAAGCCATTTTTGCCATTGACACCTTGCCATGTCTGGTGATCTTGGCCAACTCTAGCATTGAAGTCACCAACAATGATGAACTTGTCTGCCTTTAGTACTTCTGCAATAAGAGACTCCAGGTCTTCATAAAATTTGTCCTTGATCTCATCTGGGTTGGTCATTGTGGGTGCATAGGTACTGATGATTGTTGCATGTCTTTTTCCAGACAGTTGGAGTCTCATATGCATTAGTCTGTCATTCATAACTGTTCATGTATATGGGTACATGTATATACCAATCTATACTTTCCCCACTTTTCTGTTTGCAGGAGGTCAGGTGTCACCAGGTAAAAACAGTCTGCTTTTGTAAGCAATTTCAGCAAATGCACGCTAAAACAAGCAGAATTTTATATATATGTTCTATAAAAGTTTCAGTTTACTGCAAAATAGGACCAAATCATCATATATTTTGTATATAATTCTCATTTTTCTGATGCATTTTGAATGAATATCCCGTTGAGAGTAATTCATTATTTCCCCCATTGACCTCTGGCCAATTGTAGAGGGACATAACTCTTATATCACCTCAGAGAATGTGTTGATTGGGGTATTTTGCAGGAGGTAATATCAAACTTCATGTTGAAAGACAAGGAAGTTTGAAAATTTTATTCAGTAATTCCAATATAATGTACGTAATGTTTTAGGCTTGTATATGTAAATTTCAGACAATACTGGTAACCTTTAATCTAGTATGTGGGCTTTCCTAAGCCAGATATTTTCAGTAATATTATTTGTTTGACCCTATTGTTGGCATCTGTTGTAATACGATGTTTGTGAATGGAAACAATCTATTAAAAGTCATTCAGAAATAACCCCATTTATTGGACAACTTCGTTTAATCAGATAATTTAAACAGTACTAGTTTGCATCATTGGGACAAGATTAGACACTACAGCATTTCCCCTTATAACACACTTTCATGGGAGCCATAATAATGACCCTTGCTGTAAGTGATGTCACCTTACACTGAGGTATCCATGCTGTGTCATATTATTGTACAAGAGAAAGAAAACAAAATAGGATGTTAAATCATGTCCAACCACATTATGATTGGTTATTAACAACCAGGAATACAATCAAGTAAAAAAGAATCAAGTATGTAGCAGTAATAAAGCAAAATTAAAAATTTGGGATCCATATCTATACCTGCATTATAAGTTGGCATTAGTATACTGAGTGGCATTATAATGAGGGACCAGATTCAGATCATTGTATGCTTCATTATCTCATTTACTTCTAATTGGTTGTAGATTTGGTTTTGCACCATATAGCCACTAATGTGCTGAAACACTACTGTTACTTACCGTCTCTACTCGCGTATAAACCGTTACAAACTGCAAACTGCATAGACCCAGATCTGACGTTGCATACTGCACCGGCAGATCTGGGTCTATGCAGTTTGTAGGGACTAATCAGTAGAACAAACAACGTAGACCCTGATCTGCCGGTGCATTATGTGACGGCAGATCAAGGTCTGTGTTGTTTGCATTTGGACACGGTTTATATGCAAGTATATATGGTAGGTTTGGTGTGGTGTTTTGCGACACAGCAACACAAATAGGTTATTTAGTGCCAGGCAGTTGGAGTAAAGTGCCTTGCACAAGGACACACCATGGTAACCAACCCAGGCTGATCCAATGGTAGGATTCAAATCTGCACCCTTTCAGTTACAAGTCTGACACACTAAGCACTGTACCACCACGGTTCTTAACTCCATAAATCGACGTACCTCATGCAGGAGAGCACATCAGGACTATTCTACATTCCTGAGTATGATGAGGGTCACTGGCTTTAGAGGTTTTAAAAGTTTTAATTTGACCTCAGATAGATAAAAATTTTAAATGAACACTACTCTGCATTATGAATAAAAAAATAAACTGTAGGAAATTGTTGTCCTTGTAAAAACACAACTTTCTGACCCATAAATTACATGTAAAACATTTGGGATTGCATAGATAAGCGAAGTCAAACTTTCAGATTTGAAACGTGGCAATGCTGTTTTTGAGTTCTATAAATAGTGCACAGGGAATCTGTATACGTGTTCAAACAACTACAGCTGTTACCATAGAAGCTGATTCCATGTAAACATGAGTGTGATGAAGACTTACTGGACTATCCCAGAAGAAGAAATGTGTCTTGTGGAAAAGCTGGCTCTACAGATGGAATTAGATTGATAGATTGATCAGGAAGATGGAGATGAAAGAAAAAATAGCGGACAGTACAACAGATACAATGGAGCGAGACACTTCCGACCTATGGAAAATGTCTTAAAGTAAGTTGACATCAGAGAAAGGAAGGGCATCTCAGAACAGTTTACTATGAACGCTGGATTATTAATGATCTATTTGATGCATTCCTTAATGATTTCCTATTGATGTTTGCAGCAACTTTAAATCGCAATGACATTTTCACACACATGATTGATGGAGGAATGGATATGCATTCAGTATGATAGATAAAGTTATTGTTGCTGGATATTAATGTGGAGAGTATAGGAGTCATTTAATCTCTATTATGACTTTTAATTGTGTGCATGACCCATGTTATCTACATAACCAGAAACTGCTTTCTAATGTCATTAATATTGTTTAATTCAGAATATAAGTAAACAAGATCTCTCAATCTCTCTTTCTCTCTCACTTTAAAAAGAATAACATTTTTTAAGTATTTTAATGTCATAAAATTTGTTCTGGAGACAATTGGTTGTGCACCAATAATTTGGTGTGTGTATGAGAGAGAGAGAGAGAGAGAGAGAGAGAGAGAAAGAGAGAGAGAGAGAGAGAGAGAGAGAGAGAGAGAGAGAGAGAGAGAGAGAGAGAGAGATATTGCACAGTATTCTATTATTTCAGTCATAAATATAGAATAATTTAGAATGCCAATAATTTAAACCTAAAAGATAGCTTGCTTCAGGTAGCTAAATTAGCACAAAAAAATTCAAAAAGTATAGGACATGTATTGCATAAAAAATATTTAGTTTTCTGTAAAGAAAAAAGATCATTCTTAGCTGACAGCAGAAGCAGAAGAAGAAGGTGTAATTATTATTAATATTATTACTATTACTATTACTATTATTATTATTATTATTATTATTATTATTATTATTATATATGATTGTGATGTAAAAGCTTAATTTTAAACCACAATTTAATTGCTTTACTCTACATTTCTTCTTTGCACATTTTATGTACAGCAGGGCATCATACTTAATAAATTTGTTTTACATTATATTCCTTATTCATTACATTTTTCTTCTTCTTTTCAGGTATCACATCCCATAAAGGACCTTTAAAACCCCTGTTTAACAGAACTATTCAAGCCAACATAGTAGAGGCCTGGCAGAATCAGGATCCCAAACCCTGTTTTTGGTTTTGATTCATTGTGTACTTAGTTTATATTGATACATGTGTAACTGTTATGGTGAAGGATTCTATGTATAATTTTACCTTTAACTGATCAGTGCATCTAATGGATGAGTTTAGTTTCTATTTAAAAAGTACATCTAAAATTTGTGTTCTTTGAAAGAGGAAAATGATGCTTTGTATGAATGTTTGCATGTTAAACAGTGTTGGTGTCCATATAACAATTTCAATATCTGTTAAAATTATCATCTGAAGGAAAGAAACAAAATTTTCTTCTTCCTAACGTTAGTAGACTTTGAATACCTTTTACTCAGAGAAACTCAACTTCTGGTATTTACAAATACCATGGAATCTCCTACTGACAGCTTCACACACACACAAAGACTGAAGTTTAAAAACTTTATTTTTCTCATTATAAAACTTGAGATAATAATAATAAGAAGGAGAAGAAGAAGAATATTTCTATCCAATATGCATTGCTTGTTATTTGCTTTTTTTCTTTTCCTGTTTACTAATTGTATATACACTGTACCTCCTTCTACAACTACAGGGGAAATAGCAATTTATATTTTTTTTAAAATTTGAGAACAATTCAAATGTCATATTAATAGCATAGATAGAAAATGGAATCATATTAATAGCGTAGATAGAAAATGTTATCATATTAATAGCGTAGGTAGAAAATGTTATATTATTAGCGTATATAGAAAATGGAATCATATTAATAGGGTAGATAGAAAATGTTATATTAATAGGGTAGATAGAAAATGGAATATCATGTTAATTGGGTAGATAGAAAATGGAATATCATATTAATAGGGTAGATAGAAAATGGAATATCATATTAATAGGGTAGATAGAAAATTGAATATCATGTTAATAGGGTAGATAGAAAATGGAATATCATATTAATAGGGTAGATAGAAAATGGAATATCATATTAATAGGGTAGATAGAAAATGGAATATCATTTTAATAGTCTAGATAGAAAATGGAATATCATATTAATAGGGTAGATAGAAAATGGAATATCATATTAATAGGGTAGATAGAAAATGGAATCATATTAATAGGGTAGATAGAAAATGGAATCATATTAATAGTCTAGATAGAAAGTGGAATATCATATTAATAGGGTAGATAGAAAGTGGAATATCATATTAATAGGGTAGATAGAAAATAGAAAATGGAATATCATATTAATAGGGAAGATTGAAAATAGAAAATGGCATATCATGTTAATAGGGTAGATAGAAAATGGAATATCATGTTAATAGGGTAGATAGAAAATGGAATATCATGGCAATAGGGTAGATAGAAAATGGAATATCATATTAATAGGGTAGATAGAAAATGGAATATCATATTAATAGGGTAGATAGAAAATGGAATATCATGTTAATAGGGTAGATAGAAAATGGAATATCATATTAATAGGGTAGATAGAAAATGGAATATCATATTAATAGGGTAGATAGAAAATGGAATATCATGTTAATAGGGTAGATAGAAAATGGAATATCATATTAATAGGGTAGATAGAAAATGGAATATATTAATAGTGTAGATAGAAAATGGAATACCATATTAATAGGGTAGATAGAAAATGGAATATCATGTTAATAGGGTAGATAGAAAATGGAATATCATATTAATAGGGTAGATAGAAAATGGAATATCTTATTAATAGGGTACATAGAAAATGGAATATCATATTAATAGGGTGGATAGAAAATTGAATCATATTAACAGGGTAGATAGAAAATGTTTTTGGCAGAGTTTCTGTTGTCTGGTTATGATAGAAGTATAATTAGTATTGAAAATTAAAATAAAAGCCTTGTCAATATAATTCCTATGTGTAGTTATTAGTTACATTTTTCAGTTTAAATATACATGTATGTACATTTGTGATCTGTGTTCCCCATGTTAAGAACAAGCTGTTTCATGGAAGGCATAATTTGTAAATCAATGAAAGATATTTCTCTAAGTATGGATAGTATTGAAATATTTTCATAATTATCATTGACAGTCATAATGTTTATAATACCCCCTCAACCCCAACCCGCATAAATAAATAAATTAACAATAACTTTTATCCCTGTGCATTTTTAAAAAGGGAGGGATTATGTCTTCCTGTCCATCTGTCTGTCTGTCCATCCATTAGTAATGTAGTATATCTCATACACTATTGAAGATACAGACTTGAAACTTTGGGATATGATTGGGGGTGGTCTTGATATGTGCACCATGGTTTTCAAGATTTTAAAATGATCCATGGAGCTGAGGATTTGTTTAAAAATTTTTTATTATTTCTCAGTGTTTTAAGTATTGAAGATGGAGATCTGAAAGTTGGTTTGTGTCATTACAAAAGCCAGGGTTATAACATATGTAACAGGTTTTTGGGTTACACTCTAGTCTTGCCACTTGGGTGGGCCCAGTCTGGGTCACAGCTTAGAAACTGTTGAGATCCCCATACTATAACCATATACAGGTTTGAAGGACACAAGACCAAATCAGATGTATATCCAATACAGACCATGGGTCATGCCCCTTAGGTTGGGGACTTGCCCCCTAGGTCATAGCTTGGAAGCAGTTGAGATTCCCACCTTCTAACCATGTACTGGTTGAAGGACATGAGATGAAATCAGATGCATGTTCAGTACAGACCCTGGGGAAGGGGACTTGCTCCTGGGTCATAACTTGAAAACTGTTGAGATACACAGACTTTAACTGTATATAGGTTTGAAGGGCATGAAACAGAATTAGACGTATATCCAGCACAGACTCTGGGTTGTGACACCTAGGGTTGGGAACTTGACCCACCTTGTAAGGCTATAACCATTTATACATTTAATGGGTATGAGGAGATAAATGCACTTGTACATCAAATGCATGTTGTGGGTCATGACCCTGGAGTAGGGGACTTGCACTTTGCTCATAACTTGGAAACTATCAAAATTCCCACCCTATAACCATACAGTATATATACTAACTGGAAAGAGAAATATGCATCTAGAGTATTAAAATATTTGCCATTGGATCAGGCCATACCCCAATTGGTATAGCTTGGAAGTCATGGTGATATGCAATGGCATGTCATTTACCTCATTCTAGTTTTTTTTAGCTCTACTGGAGATAGACGAGGACAGCTTACGGGATGGCCTGTTGTCCATCATCAGTTAGCACAAGTTTGTTACTGCTACTTTTCCTAACTACCTGGAGGATTGCCATGAAACTTTACACACACATTTGCCTCAAGGCCTAGTTGGTCCTAAATGAAAATGGCCCTGCTCAGAGGTGTAGTATGGCCACCACAGCAGCCCTCTTTAGAATCTTGTTATTGCTACTCCTCCTGAACGGAAAGCCATATCAACATGCGGTTTTCAATAAATGACTTCTGATGATGTCTAGTTGGTCCTAAATGAAAATGGTTCTGTTTGGACATCCAGTATAGCCACCACTGTGGCCATCATGAAAATCTTTTTATTGTTACTTCTTCGGATGGATGGTCATATTGACATCGAGTCTCACTGAAAGACTTCTTATGATGCCTACTTGGTCCTAAATGAAAATAGTCTTGATCTGACATCCAATAAAGCCACTATGGCAGCCATCTTGAAAATCTTATCACATCTCCTGAACGGAAGTCATATTGACATGGAATTTTTGTCAGAAGACTTCTTATGATGTCTTGCTGGTCCTAAATGAAAAAGGTGCCTCCCAGACATCCAATATGATCACCACAGTGGCCATCTTGAAAATCTTGTTATCACTACTCTTTTGGAATGGATGGTTGTATCAACATGGCATTTTCACTTAGAGACTTTTTATGATGTCTAGTTGGTCCTAAATGAAAATGGTGCTGATCTGACATCAAAAATGGCCACCACAGCAGCCATCTTGAAAATCTTGTTATTGCTGCTTCTGAACAGAAAGTCATATCAGCATGGGGTTTTCACTGGAAGACTTCTTGTGGTGTCTAGTTGGTCTTAAATAAAAATTGTGCTGATCTGATACACAATATAGCCACAAGGTGGCCATCTTAAAAAATTTTGTAGCATCTCCTCCTAGATGGAAAATCATATTAACATTGGGTTATCACTAGAAGACTTCTTATGATGTCTAGTTGGTAATAAATGAAAATGGTGCTGATCAGACATCCAGTATGGCCACCATGGCAGCCATTTTGAAAATCTTGTTAATGGAAAATCATATTGACATGGGGTTTTCAGCAGAAGACTAATTACAATATCTAGTTATTCCTGAAAAATCTTGTCACTAATTCTCCTGAATGGATGGTCATAGTAATATGGAGTTTTCACCAAAAGTCTTCTAATGGTGTCTGGTTTGTCCTAAATGAAAATGGTGCCAATCTTACATACAGTATGACTGCCACAATTGCTAATTTGAAAATCGTGTCAATCAAGAATATCAGAGATGGCTGCAAGACTCAGCAGGTACAAAGAAGAAATGGTCTTATCTTGATTTCCTGGACATTATTTTTGGACAGTAGAACATCAGCCCCTTCAAGGGACTCTTGTTCATGGGCTGCAGTTCAGAAGCTGTTTAAGTAATAAAAATGAAATATTGTGAATGGTGTATTTTGTACCACTATCAAGATCCTATCTGCAAAGTTAAGGTCACAGTCATCTCAAGCTTTCTTACTTGTAATGTATTGGCTGTAACTTTAAAGCCATTAAAAGCTGTATTATCAAACATTGTACAATTTAAATTTTTTATGACTTTTATAATCTTAGTCTCAAGGTTATAGTCACATGCCAGTGTACATATTTTTCTTGCCAAGTCGTGAACTAAAAAACCCATACTTGGAGAGAAAAAACTAAATATGCTCATATGCTCATATCCATGATGACCTGAGAGAGTTTCGTATACCACTTTCATGGTTCTGTCTTGAAGGTCAAGATACATGTAATCGGTTTTTGTATCCAGGCTGTAGCTACGAAGCTGTTTAAAATATTGTGAAGTATGTATGTATACAGGTATATATCGACTAAAGACTGTTACATACCATGTTCTAGGTCATTTCTTAAGGTCAGTATCAAGGCATGAACACTTCTGGAGACATGTAACTCTGGTGTCATCATAAATTATGAGATAAATTTTGATGCATTTTTAAATTCCTGTATTAAGTCTGGCATATTATGTTAAGGCATTGTCCATCCATCTGTCTGTCAGTCCTTTTGTCTGTCCATCCATCGGTCTGTCAGTCCTTCTGTTAACATTTACTTGTCCAGCCCATAACTTTGTAACAGCTGGAGAGATTTTCATGAAACTCTGCACATGTATATTACCTGTTCTGCATGAACTTAGGGGCTGTCACAAAACTCTAGTTTCCATTAAAAAAAATTTTTTTTTAAAAAGCAGATCAAAAATATATTTGTACATCTAAGTAAACATCCATATTCGGTCAAACTTTCCAGGAATATTTTTGGGCAGGTTTTGTTTTTGATGACTTATATAGCAACTATTCAACCTCCATAGCAACCAATTAGAAAATATATTTTTCACATCGCAAAAAAATACACTGGTCAAAGTTTAATCAAATAATTTGAAGAAGTTAGTGTCATGATGTACAAAAAAAATGTGTCTCTTGGTCATGATGACAGCCAGGTGAGAAACATAATTTTAATATATTCTCCAAAACTTCTTCGTTTAATGTTATCAAACTTTCATGAAATGTTCCATGTGATATGTTCTAGTCCATGTTGTTTCTTATAGCCTCCATAGCAACCATTTGTTTTTGCATCAACTAGGTGGAAAACATACTTTGATATTTTTAAAACTACAGTAGCAATTTAAACCAAACTTTATCTATCTATCTATCTATCTATCGTTCTATCTATCTATATATATATATATATATATATATATATATATATATATTCTTCAGTAGTTTTTGGAGGCCTGGAAACTGTTTGCCATGTTGAATGCAACCAGCAGAAAAATGTCTTTGAACCTATTTGAACCCTGCAAATTGCTATTATATTTGACTTTGAGTTCAATGTGAGCCTAGTGAGGCATCTCATGTCCACTTGGGCCTCTTGCACTTTTTTAAAAAAAAAGTATATTTTATAACCCCTTACACAATTCACTTTATTTTTTTTGAATGATGGCAATTATTCAAGATTTGCATCCTTTTCAAAATATTTCCTTTTTAAACTGTCATGTCAATAAGCAGGAAGTATATGGGATTTACCTTCTCCATCTGTATGTGTCCATGTATCTATCTTCCTTGTCCATGCTATAACTTCCATCCTGCTTCACATGTTAACATCAAATTTGCTCTGTGAACTTGGGATGAGCTGTGTTGTGCATCAAAAGTGGGTCACTGTGTCCTTTCCAGGATTTATTGAGAACCACCAAAAAAAATGGTTAAAAATTGTGTCTGGGCTCTAATTTCACTACCTTTTAACCTATTGCCATCAAATTTGGACTAAAGGTAACATCTTCCAATGAATGTGTTGCTTACCAGTGTTAGATTGATCTCACCTAATTTCCAGGATATATTAAAATTACTTAAAAATTGTATCCATCCTTCATGTCTTGGCTGTAACTCATATATATATATATATATATATATATATATATATATATATATATATATATATATATATATATATATATACACACACATATATAAACATATTTACATAAAACTTGCACAGTTTGTGCATATTGGGATGAATATATGTTACATACAAAAACTGGGTCACTTTACCCTCCTTTCGAGAATTTATTAACAAATGCTTAAAATTTTTATTTATGCTATAATGCTACATCTAACCTGTTGTATACTTCTATTGAAAATGCAACTTAGGATGGGCATGTTTCAAACCAAAATTGGGTCACCACAACATACTTTTCAGTATTTGTTTCAAAATTGCTTTAAAAAAGATGTGTCAATTCTCCCTGTTAGAGCTGCATTTTTTAGACCACTTCAGTGTACATATAGTGTACATGTGTACTTTTGTAATTCCAGGCTTGGTCAAAGTATATAATATACAATAGACATTCAGCTGTATTAAGGGATGGTACAGTATCATGAGGAACAAAATGAAAAAAAGGAACAAATGAGGCATTTGTTAATGAAAGCTTTTGACAAAATCATTATTGATAGAGGAAGCCTTGTTGAAGTGAAGTACTGTAACATTTAACCCTTGTTTGCTTCACATTAGATCACTTGTGGAGAAATGATTTGAAATGGGTAAATCAGTTTATCAAGTCATTAGGGGTTCATTCTATTGATTCTGATGAGGGTGTTAATGATAATGGTAGGTTTCCATTGCATTCAGTGAACAGTTCAACAAAACATATTTGTTTGGACCATCCATTGGCAAATTCATCAATACAGTTTGTACTGGTTTATTGTATTTGTTATCTGAATTTCAAATCTTTCCACAGGTATTTCAAGCTATTGCCTCTGCCATTTAACTTCAAATTAGTTTGTTTTTTACTTTTGTTGACTCACCTTTAATCCCCACCCATCACTCAGGTCACCCACCAAGTGTTTTTAAAGTCCTTTATCAGAATAGTCAAATTTAAAACTAATGTTAAGATATAAGGACACCGGATTATTTTGTATGCCCATCCTTTAGAAAGGGGATATTGTGATACCCTCCGTTTGTCTGTCTATCCATAACCAATTATCCACCCAAGCCATTGGGTGGAAATTCACCAAACTTGGTACAGGTTGTCTTCTGGTGACCGTCTGTGAGAGGGGTATGATTTTTGGGTTCAGGTTGCCCCATTTGAGGGGGTCAGGGGTTAAAAAAAAAAAAAATACAAATATCGCTTTTACACAGACATTTTAAAAATATTTTTTGAATAAACTTTGTGCATGCATTTGTAGAATGCTACATAATATACATGTAACAGATTTTGGGTTATGACCTCTGTGTCATGGTGGGTGGAGAACCATATAATTTAAAGAATGGGGATTTGCAATGATGAGCCATGGAACTAGCTTTAGTTGGACTTGTTCTGAAATCTTATTTTACAACATATATCTTAATTATTGCTACTGTGTGCCAGAAGCTGAACCCCTTCCTTAACAATAAATTACAAGTTAAAAGGAAATTAATAAGTGGTCCATAAAGACAATCATATAGTCCATACACATACATGTAGTTTGCAAACACATGATTTGGTATGAACCATCCATAACAGAGGAAGGAAGTCAAATATAAAATATTTGTGAAACTGCTTTTTCTTCCTTTTTCATTTCTTTTCTTCCTTATACTGTAGCATATTTTCTTTCTGAATAAATTACACCAGAAATAGGACAGTATGAGAAAAATTAGAAATGTGTTAATTTAATGCAGATGTACTTTCACAAACACATGACTTGGAATGAATAATCCATTACAAAAAAGGGAAGTAAATATAAAATGTTAGTGAAACCTTGCTTTGTTGTCCCTATTTCCTTTTCTTTTATATATTTGCCTTGTATGTATAGTTGTAGCTTTTCCATCTGAACAGGGGCCCCGAGTGGTCTAAGGCGCTCGCCTTTACAGCTCACTGACATCTCACCTCTGTCCGCGTGGGTTCGAGTCTTGGGCTTGGCCAACATGGGTATGTGAGAAAGCTTGCCAGTAGCTTCCCGTGGGTAGGTGGTTCTTCCCGGGGTTTTCTCGGCTTCTTCCTCCACCAAAATATACTGGCCACCATGTATAGACTATCATGTGCTGCAAAATAGCATTAAACCCATAACAACCAACCAACCATCCATCTGAACAGACCATAGATTTAGGGTCCAACAGTTGTGTGCCCAGTGCTCAGGGGCTACCAGGATGCTTGGTATGGGCTAACATATACATGTATTAAAGCCAGGTAGCCTGGTGGGAATCCGTATGATGTTGTGAATTGTTCAGTATTTTTTCCCAAAACATACCCACAAAAATACTTACCAAAGAATAATAATTGTTAATGGCACATAGGAAGGCACAACGATGTTCTTGAAGCTAACAAGTTCTTTTCCTAGTAGCCCAAAGGGCTACCATTTAATTTTTAAATTTGTTGGAACTTGGGTCGGTGTAATTGAAGTCAAAAAATCTTTATAAGTCTCAAGTATTCTGTCCCATATTCAGGCCAGATTTTCTGGATGGGCTTTTTTTATGCCCCACCATGACAGTGAGAGGGGCAAATAACATTACCTGTGTCCATCCTTCCATTACACCGTGGTTAGGTTTTACATTCAGGTCAGTTTTCAGGCATTGTGGTAGGGCAGCCATATTCCATAAACACATTTCTGGTTTTTCTCGTATTGGCCTATTTCTGGTGTACCATATTTCATGTATGTTTTCAGACACCAAAAATCATTTGCCAAAATAATTGTTAATGCCTTGTGATTTTCAAAAGATGCTTTACAATACAAAATTTCCTGAACTTATGTATCAGACATGATCTAAGGAGACCTGGCATCTTGTTTTCAGGTAAAAGTCTCGGTGTGTTTGCCACTAATTCAACTTAGCCAGTAATTAAATAAACGAAGTTTGCTTGAATCAGTTATGAATAGGTACCTAATTATCTCAGAAAATATTTGCCTTTCATTGCAAGAAATTCAATTGGTCACAAACTTGCCAATAACAAAAATAATTTTAAATCCATTGTGTCACATATCATGAAAGCTTCATCCTGTTGCCATTTTATGCTTGGTACCACATGACTGTCTGTCTAAAAGTGAGGGGTGGCATAGGGATCAAATATATGTATGATAGCGAATTCACAATTATTGATATTTCTAAAATTAAAACTTATCTGTTGATTATTTATCAGTTTTGTTTTTATAATGGCTTGATTGAGTTAACAAAAGTGTGATTGGTTGTTAGTGTAGATATTACACAAGAGTCCACATTAATGTACTGTTCATTTTGTGTGACAGTCATGGTTTTAATTAAAGACAACTAAAGTATCTGTATTGTCATTAACAGACATGATCCTCTATTTTATCTCACTGAACAATACATCAAAGAGTTGGTATGGATTTATAAATTCAAAGGAATCTTGTAACAAACAAACAAAATTATCCTTGTTGGCAGTATTATATACAGTAGTTTAAGGGTAATTATTGTCCTGTGGCGAATTTAACCAGTTCTTTACTTGACAAACAAGTGAACTTAAAAGAAAAGAAACAAATGAACAGAATGACGTCCACAGGTATTTACTAGGAAGTACAATCAAACATGTTTAAATGGTCACCTTTATATAGCGGTCACGTGGTCTCAATGGCCATTCTGATTCCCCCCCCCCCCCCACTGCAAAAATCCTATATAAATGTCATGTATATGATGTTCACCAGCTTTCTACGGTCAGTGGTCAGGTGATTCCTAACCATATAACAGTTTCTCACTGCTTTAAGCAGTCACTGGAGTGCATTGACTGTGACCGCTCAATGTATGCAAACTAAACTTTTGCTTCACGAGGAAAGCATTGTTTACATAAAGCATATCCTGTGATTCAGTGTGCAAACATTTCTTATTTCATTTGTAATCACTGTATTCCAGTCACATTATCTGTGTAAGTCAAAGGTGTCAATGTCAAATTCCAAAGCGAGGTGGTTTTTAGCATTATGGAGAGGGTTGAAGCAATTTGTTTGTTGGATGGTGGGTAAAGCAGTCATGTTGTCCCAGCATAAATGGGAGTTGACTTTTGTGCCTGTACAACATGTATTTTTTTATATCTGCATCTATTTGCCTATGAATTAAAGCTGTCTCTGATGAAAGAATTCATCTCTGAGGAGAGATACAAGTTACATCCCTTTTCATTAGGGTCAGGAGTCATTCGGTATTTAAAACTTGTCAGTAAAGGCATGCCACGTTACAGTTCATGTGTTAGTAACAACAGCCACATAAGGCTTCTTTTCATTTTTTCTATTTATCACAGGCCTCTCACATAAGCCAACTGTCTTTTGATCTTGGTGAGTTGAGCAACTGGGTAATCCAGATATTTTTTGAAGTGTGAACAGCTGTTTATAAGCCTAATTATACAAATTGGTCAAAGAAAGAGTCAGTCCTCTGTTTCAGGTTCATATTTAAGCTGTTATATTTGTAGTGAAATTTGTGTTCTGTCATGGTTCACAAAAGAAACTAAAATCAGTGATATTTTATTTTTTTTAAAATCGGTGATGATTTAAGTTATAGGATGGATTAAAGTGAGCAGGATATAGTAATCATGTTTGGAACATAAGTTTGGTAGAGGGCAACATATGCATGTATTTTATGATTTTATTGAATGGTGCATTTTCTTGAATGGTGCACATAATTAAATATGATGATAACATAATAATAATCATAATAATACATGTAATAATAATAAAGATAATCTTATTTGATGCATGGTATAGTTAAAAAAATAATTTTGAAATGTGAACCTGCATACAGAGGTCACCTGTGTACAAAGACCAGTTTGGCTTTTTCCCATAGGTGGCTGCTATTGACAGTTTTGACTGTATATTGCTTCCATTTTTGTGCAAGTCCAAACAACATGATTTTGTATTATGTTTTGTGCTTGCTGCAAACATTGTGCTTTTATTTTTAGCTCTACTGGTCATAGACCATTTGTCCATTGTCCGTCGTCCATTCATCCATCAGCCTTGAAACTCGACACATTCCACCCAAGGTCTAGTTGGTCCTAAATGAAAATGGTGCCACTCAGACATCTAATTTGGCCACGATAGTGGCCGTCTTGAAAATCTTGTTAACTTCTCCTGAACACTAAAAGACTTATGATGTCTAGTTGGTTCTAAATAAAAATGGTGCAGATTTGACATCCAATATGGCTGCCATGGTGCCCATCTTGAAAATCTTATCACTACTACTCCTGGATGGATGGTCATATTGACATGGAGTTTTCACCAAAAGACTTCTTATGACGTCTAGTTGGTCCTAATGTAAATGGTACCAATCTGACATCCAATATGGTTACTATGGCAGCCATCTTGAAAATCATGTTTTCACTACATCTCCTAAATGGAAAGTCATATTGACAATGGGTATTTACCAAAGGCTTGTTATGGTGTCTTGTTTGTCCTAAATGAAAATTATGCTGATGTGACGTCCAATACAGAATGAAAATTTGCCATAACGCTAATGTTATTAATAAAGTGGATTCAATCAAAAATTTTCTTTTAACAGAATTCCTTGACAACTAGATTAGTTGACATTGATTCCCCTGGGAGAAGTGGAGCTCGAATGCTGATGTCACAGGATTATCGCTTCTTCATCAAAACGCTAGTCAGTGAGGAGGTGGAGCAAATGCATCACCTTCTTAAACAGTATCATCAGGTAAAATTGTATTTTAATCTTCGGGCATTTCTATATTGGTATAAATCCTGGACCACAAACGTGCACACTGTTTATATTTTTATGCCACCATGAATGTGGAAGGGGCATGTAGTGTTACCCTTGTCTTTCAGCCATCTTGTTAAGTTTGCATTTAGGTCAGTTTCTCAGACATTGTTGCTTGCAGAGCCATACAACTTTGTGTGTGGCTGTGTCTTGGTAAGTACAACATGAAGCTACCAAAATTAGATCATTGTCACCTATATTTCATGCATCAGTGACTTTGGTTATGATTTGATTGATATCTACTGTAACAGCATCCACAGGAATGACCTCCAATTCCTCTCGCACAAATGCTCTACAAGGAGGCTTTGGTCCACTCTCTGACGGCACCAAATGGTAACATGTTGGTAGCCTCGATGTATCAATCTGGTCCAAGATCGTAAATACATCAATGGACCATACTGGGTCAGTAGCATGCCTTCTAACTCCCCCGGTGCATATAGATACCGAACAAAATTGATTCCGAGTGGGTCTAACGGCAGTGGTTGTGAAATCATTTTGTAGGTAATGGTCACAGTCTTCTGTCGAATTGCCTCCTTGGGTTTTAACCCAATCATGCATGTGGTTTCATTATTCAATGCTGCTATGACTGATGGAAGTTGTGTCACCCACTCGTGTGACCTCACTTCACAATTTATTAACAATTCCTGTGCATACTGGTGTCCAAATAATTGTTCCGCAAGTGTTCAGTTAAATCGTTCCACGATAGCCTGGTTGCGATGTATATTAACATGTCCAACACGAACCCACACCTTATGTGTTGTTAACAATGCAGCAACGGCTTCAAGAAATTCTTTGCTTTGATCCACCTGTAGCAGCCATGGCCATGTTAGCAGTCAGCATGTATAAATACATTTAAGTGCATCTGTGACACTTGTTAAATCTTTGGACATCAACAGCTCAGCTTCCTTGTGTCTGCTGTCAACATCCACAATGGTTAATGTGTACTTGTATGTGTATCCACAAATGCGATCATGTAGAAGAAACAAAAGATCTGCTTGGTGAACTTTGTTGAGGGTCCCCTCATGAAATCATCCACGGGAAATCTTCCTTGGTGCAGGTAAGTAAATCTGCCACAATGCTTGTTTGGCAAGCCACTCTCGTGCAACCCCGTGGGTAACTTTTGCTGTGTTCGCTAACTTTTCAATGGCAGCTTCACCCTTTCAATACCTGCATGGACTGTAGTATATCTTATCAATATTATATTACGGTTTTACCTCCAATGAGTGGACTTTGTCGGCCCCCAATGATAATCTTGGTCTTCATACCTCCTTTGATGATCCATCTGGCAATTCTCCAAGTGTAGGACTGATCACATTCAGGTCATGGATGAGATTCAAATCAGCACGTTGACGCGCACAGATATCATTTGATGCTTTATAAGCAACATCATGTCGGTAACATGCAGCATCGACATGGTTTACAGGTTCTTCTCCAGGCTTCATTTCATTGTTCAGTCATATATCCAGCAGTGTCCCAGGCCCGCAATAATTGTATCTAGGTCCTGGAGGGAGCCAGATATGCTTTTTGCTGGGATATTTGCTCCACGGTGTCCTGAGTAGTTTTGTTAACACAGCAGCGACATCACTGTGAACTTTTTTTTTAGACCCACGGGTTCCCATGAACGTGAACTTTTTGCACCACATTAGACGAGTTCCAGTGATGGCAGCTCTGTTATTGCGTGCCCGAACACAAATTGGATTTGCAATACAAGTTTTCATGCAACATCGCACACAATATGTAGGCATGATTGTGTTATACAACAGTTGATATTTAGCTTGAGAAAAAGAAAAGATGATTTCACCGTCATTTACTTTTCTGCGCAGACAAAGCCCAGAGTTGTTGAATCTGAACATGAGATGGTTAATGTGAGATCGTTTGCATGTGATGGCACCATCCACAGACGATCATCTGTGTTATGATGTACTCAAGGATTTCACGAAAGCTGATGATATTTTATGGTGTTGACACAGATTTTCTTGCAAACATTCATTGGACTTGGTGTGTCACTGACCGCTCAAGGAATGAGTTTCGAAATATATTTGCAGAGGGCACCCAGGACCCATATGATTTTCTCACAGTCAGTTTAAGTGGTGGACCACGCAAGTATCACATGGGTTTGGACAAGAACGTGTCACAAGCGGCAATTTAAAGGATTGTAATAAATATAATGTCAAAACCTGCCAGTTATATCATAGCAGAGTATGCTGACCAATGCCTCAAAGCTGCTTATGAACAACTGGAACTGAACCATAATGTCATAGCTGACCACAAACATGTCAGAGATATGTTACAGTCACAGCAGACTGCACGGGAAGATCACACAGAGGGTTTTGAACAAACATTTGCACCACTGATTAAACCAGTAAAAGAGATGATAGGACCAGAAGAAGAATCTGGTCCTTTTGTTAAGATGCACCAAGAATATTAAGAAAGCCATGAGAACAATTGCAGGAATCCAAGAAGACATCTGAGAAATTGGAGAGGCTGTTGGTGTGATAGCAAAAGGCACCATGTACTCAATGAGCAGCGCTTGAAAATATTCCACTGCCCCAACCACCCGTGTATGAGTCAGTGATGAAAATACCAAAGCAGTTATTCAAGGAACAAGGTCACCGGTGGATTTTTGAGAATCCTGTACATGCCGCTCTTACCAGACCCCCTGAGTGGGACGAGTTCATGTTGAAAATACCAGTGAGATCAAATGATGCAGCCAAGGACGAATTATGGCCCAAGTGGGTATACAATGAGATTACTGGGTTTCCACAAGCCTCTAGCGAGATATGGGAATATTATAATATAATACTTGATACATTTCAAGCTGGAGACTTTAACAAAGGCAACACAATGTTTATAGAGTTTATGCAACAAGTACAGGAGGGAAACCTACGAATCAAGGACCCAAGTGGCAGGCACATCCATGCAAACCTCGCCCTGAACCAGAACCTCAACCTGAAGATGACTCCGAACTTGAATACATATACAAACCCTTATACAAACCCAAATATACATACAAACCTGAACCCTGGGACAAATCTCCACTAATGGAATTTTCCCAGCCCAATACATACGGGAAAAAGAACTTACCAAGTTGACAAAAGAAATTAACAAATGGCAAGCGCAAAGAAAACAGCAATGGCAAAGAAAACGTGCAGTTACACCCCCACTTAATCCTAACAGCAGCAAAGACATGTACCTACACAGGAAGAATTTATGGGAATTCAACAACAGCAAAGAAGGCCTGCACCTATGTGGGAAGAACAACATGCCAGATTTCAAGAAGAACAAAAATAACTAAACAGTTTTCTGGCGCAACACAGAGAGAAACCACCAAAAGGAAATGGCCTTTATGGACCATGTGATTTACTGTTTTTATGCGGGATGAACTTGTATCGATGATTCCGCACAACAGGGCCTGGAATGCATTGGGTAACATACGTGGTAATGCCTCAACATCTTTTATTTTTTGACTCATACAGGCTTGCACCACCACATGAAGTTGTTGATTATTTAACCCGAGGCGCCCCCACATGATGAACGCTGTTTTGTTCAACATTACAATTGCAAACTTGGATGGACAGCCCCATATATGGACATCCTGTTGTTAAAGCACAGCATGTACTCTAGTATTCACCAATACTACAAGCGCATATTGATATTACATTGTCACTTAGAAACTACACTTGATGTTATACGGAATGCCTATTGACATTTACAGATGCTCAACCACCCGACATCGTGCAGATGTGGATCTGACTAGGTTTGCCACCAAAGATGATTTGATCAAGTTTACCAGGTGAGTTGTTGTTGATGCTGACCCAGGTGAGCTTGAGATTTTCCATGATCAAACTGGAAAACTTCAAATGTCTAACATGGACATTCTGGATGTTGTTTTAAAGCTGTGAGGTGCCATTGCAAAGAACCTGGCTGAAATAAATGAAATTGGGGGAATAAGAGACACCAGCATGTCAGATGCCTTTAACAAAGAGTACATCGATACTGCTAATGCTGGGATGAAACAATATGTGGATGTAAAGGTCGCAGAGGTGCCTTCACCACCACGCATAGTAACTTCATGCAGCCAAATTCAAGAAATATTAATCAGCAAAGTAAAGGAAGAAACTGATGTCATAATCTTAGCAAATGAGCAACTTATTTTCCATTCTCTTGAAAATGGCTTTGATAATCTTGGCAAATGGGCAACTTATTTCCATTCTCTTGAAAATGGCTTGATAAACCTAAATGTCACATTTTAAAGGTGTGTGAGTCTGGATCATACTTATTTATCATTGCCAGAACTAAAGGTTGTTGAGATAAAATAGGAATGTTGCTAAATGACCAGCAGCATCTTGGTTTTTACCACTAATATCAAATATCAACAAAAAGGACACTGTTGTTTACGAATTGTTCACATATATAGTATCAACATCATTAGTCACTGGAGATGAAATTCAGTTAGAAGGACTCGACATCTATCTGGAAGGGTACTTAACCATCTTTGGCATTTGTGTTTAAGATTTATCATTATATATAACTGATGGATTCCGAACACGGTGATAATGTTGTTGAGTTTGCAGGATAAGCTGACAGGGGATGCTAACATCAGTAGTGATTTTGTTCCACTAGTCTGCGAATATCTGCTTCAAAATGGTGCTACCAGACCCTCATATATTCTCAAATATAATCTATGCAAGGGCAAAATAGAAATCAACTGTTGGGACCACCCTGATGTGTCACTACCCACTTGAGGCCAGCTTGGAGTTATAGCATTAGCGCATGTAAACACCTGGCAAAAAGAGATCTCATCGTCAGGCGTAAAATCAGCCAAAGACTGTTTCTACAATGATGACGTGAAATTCACCATTGAATCCACCCCAGTTACATTCCCCAGCAAATATGTTAAACCAACATTGACTCAACTAAGAAGAGAAATATCTCGACTGTTATTCAACAAGGATGCACTTGTCCGCGTAACAGTTTTTGGATGAAAATGATTGTTAGAGGCACAAAGCAGTGGCGTAATTGGTGTGTTTCTACCCCAAACCCCAGGAACGTACAATTACTGGAGACTTAAATATTCCCCTGGAAGATGTTTTCTGTGATTGTATGATGGTTGTACCAGTGAAGAAAAGTGCTTGGTTGAAAGTGCATGCGCATGTTACAGCTGAACAAGGTCAGCCTATCGAGCAATTTGTCTCCACAATGACAATATTAATAGAAGAACTATGACAGACACTCAAAGCTACTGACATGAGAAAATAATTGAAGCAGAACAACAGCTGTGAGATGAAATCGCCAAGAGAACCTTGCTACTCAAGAAATACAAACGTATGTGTGGTTGTAGATGCTATTTGTGGACTCACAGTGGCAACAACCATTGGCCTTGGTGTTGTTGGAATTGTGACCACAGCAACCATCATGGACATGCAATTCGGAATTCTTGTCAGAGCTATATCAATAGCAACTGGTGTCTCGGCTGGTGCTAGCAAAATAATTTCGATACATTTACATTTGCAAATACGTGTTTATTCAGAACATATTGCAGTGGCACAAAGTAGTCTCAATACAATCAGTAAACTATACTCACTGGGTGCATTGAAGATAAAACAATTAGCGAGGCAGAATTTGAATTGGTGCTGGTTGAAATGGAAAACCACTGACATCTCCGAGCACAGATACGAAACCAGGGCGTTAGCAACCAAAACAGATTGTGGATTTACATGCAGTAAAAGTTGAGTAAATGTTTGGCCAACTCCCAAACCGATTGTTGTGCCAGCTCACGGACAGGTCGGTGTACTGATTGTGTTGTGCCATACTGGTGCAATTCCAATAATAGTGGTTGGTTTATTCACCATGCAAGCATTGATGCAAATCATTATCGTGATAAACAATCATGATAAGTAATCATGATAAACAATCGTGATAAATAATCATAATAAATGATCGTGTATGCAGTCGTGTATGTGGTCATGACTATCACCACAACAAAGTTAGTGTAAGAAGAGTCTAGGACATCTCCCCCCCCCGGACATTTCCCCCCCAGACTTTTCCCCCCCGACATATCCCCCCCGGACATTTCCCCCCTGGACTTTTCCCCCCCATCAAATAGGACTTTTCCCCCCCAGTCATTTCCCCCCCATTATCTTAAAACTTAATTCATTTAATATTTAATTATAAAAACTTATATTAAGTTATGTTAAAAGAAAAAGGTTATTTGAAATAAAGATAACAAGATTTGTAACAAGAAAACCGAGTTTGGGATTTCCGGATTAACAACAAAACACTATTGATGGTAATGCAAATACAATATTTAATGATATATGAAAATAAGGAAATAAGTATGACTGATACGTGCGTGTATGGGTCCAAATATTGGACGAATTAACATAATTAGCACGATCCTACTAATGCAACAAATACAAATGCAAACACATTGTCATATACAGTACCAGGACAAAAAAAAACGAACGATTCATGGTATATCACAAAATGAAAATACGATTTTCACAATAGCAAAACAAATGATGTTTTCACTCAAAATAGCGAATTGATAGTTTACTCACTCAAAATAGTGAACTGACATTTCATTCATTCAAAATAGTGAACTGATATCAACAAAGCAGATATCTCAAGATATCTCTTCACCTCGAAAATACACACACACGCACAGCACAGCACTGCACACGCAGTAAGTAGTAAGTGTTAAAGAAAGTTAACATTTTCACATATTAAAAAAATGTATTGTTTAAAAGTTAATGTTGTAAGCAATTGCTTTTAAGTATTCTATGATGTCACGATTGTCGAAGTCGGCGACTATGTTTGCAATTCTCGAAGAACAGTCTTTGTACTTCTTCTTTGGTTGTTCAGGCAAATGTCCACCGAAGATCTGATTTAGGTTGACATTATTTAAGCTCTGTTCACGTTTAAGAATCCGAAGGAAGCTCCAGATATTTGGATGATGACAGGAAACTGTGGACTGCATCTTTCTATGCCAACCTTCCACAGCATTGTTTGTTCTGGGCAAACTGTTGGCAACACGTGAATGCACACTCCAAATGCTTTTATCGAACACCGCTACTGCACGGCGATTACGACGGAGACGACCAATGTAGTTGTCCTCAAAATAATCCATGACAGTGGCAAACTCCTCTGACAACGATTCCTGAAGTGTTTCGAACGATTCGATGACCTTTTCGCTTGGAACGAATGCTAACGCAGCAATCATCCGAATTGACAAGGCAAAATCTTCATCATTCTGGTATCGATCCTGCAGTCCAACAGATTGAACTTTTCTGAATATATTTTGTGCAAGATGGAAGAAGCAGCCATGTATTTCAACGTTTGCAAAACACTCAGTGGCTGCATTAATTGCAGCCTTTTCGAAATCCGTCGTAATTGTTGTTGGATGAACTTGAGGCTGCAGCACTTTGATTTCTTCAAATAAACGACAGTAAGTAACCTGTGTTTTGTTTGGTAGAAGAACATACAAGCACGGAACAATTGATCCAGTTACAAGAGCTTGTACTGTATATAATTGAAAAAACAGTTCAGGTACCACCTTGAAAGTTCCATCCATGAACCAATGCTGTGAATCTTTAATCAAATTTAGTGTGCGTTCTGTTCCAAAAATCAAGATTCGGTTGGGGTCATCACATCCGCTGTCGTAGAGTAGAAAATTTTCTCCATCAGCCAAACTCTTGTATTCTTCTGGAATTTCAAATGTGCGGTCGACTGGAAGAGGGTGAACTGCATTCTTCTTCTGTTTAACTCTTCTGATGTTTCTCCGTAGATGTCGAATTGGCACCATCTGAACAGCAGCTTGCTGGCTTAGTTGCTGCAATTCTTGACCCAGAATTTGTTGCAGTGTTTCTTCAGTTTCCTCTGCTTTTCGTTTGATACTTGCCCGGACCGTCAAAACCTCACAATGAACCGAATCAGCAGTATGAGTGTGCTCATGCAGGTAACTAACTACTGACCGATCTTCATTTAATTTAACTTTTGCCCTACATTCACTTGTATTTTTTCCTGCACCTCGACGACACTCACACTCATAACTTATAACATTGTTTGCTAAGCTTTTTTGTTTAACATAAACAAAACCATTTAACACAACTTTATTTTTTCCTCGAATACTCGCAACAGTTTCCAACTCCATCTCATGGGTTTTTCAAAAAATGTATTGGTTTAAATTGTTTGGAGTTTATATAGATACAGAACAAGTAAAGATTAAAACTGATTGAGTATACATCAAAGCTCAACGATACAATGAATAAATAAAGCGAGTATCAGGGATCATCCTGGGCTTCGCTCATCTGGCAATTGTTTTGGCGACAGCCTTTTTGGCTTTTTAATTTGTACATACAATCATGGATCTGGAGTGGAGAAATTCGAAGGAACCACGAAAGGAAGCCACAAACTTGGCAACACAATGCACTGGAATTTATATGTTACATAAACAAATCCTTTGTTCGTATTGACAAACCCATCTTTACAGTGCATTGTTACATCATAATCTGCTTATGTTGACATCTGGCCTGAGTACTGTACTGAAACAACTACAATTAATTGAACGATGGCTAATCCTTCTGTTGTTTATCTTAAATATACCAAATATGCACAATAAATAAAGGTTAGACTGAAGCCTCTTCATACTTCAAAGAAACCTCCTGTTCTACAGTGAGTAAAAGCATGATTTTATGTGAGAGAGAGAGGTCAGGAAAGTAGATATTTTACATTTGATAATGCATTTATTTCAGGTGACAACAGTCATACCTATGCACTAACGGTGATGCGAGGTGCGAGTATACATCAAAGCTAAATGTTACTATATATAAATAAAGTAGTATAAAGATAATAGGGGGGAAATGACTGGGGGGGAAAAGTCCTATTTGATGGGGGGGAAAAGTCCAGGGGGGAGATGTCCGGGGGGGATATGTCGGGGGGGAAAAGTCCGGGGGGGAAATGTCCAGGGGGGAGATGTCCTGATACCGTGTAAGAAGTATGATAATAGTGGTTTGCTTGGTTACTGATGTAGGTGAAAGTCTTCTACCCCACATGACTATCCTCTCACAGAGGCACCTCATGATAACTTTGTTTCGCAGGTTCGCATGCAGGCTCGCATGCACTCGCATGTGATGTAAGGACAAAGTTGGGGGGTGGGGGGTAGAAAGCTTTGGCCAAGAACAATAACTGAAATCCAAAACTACTATTATCATACTATCATGATTTCATATATTTCAATATCCACATGTTGATCACTTTTGATAAACTACGTTTTTTTGTTCTTTTCCAGTATATTGTTGAAAATCGTGCTGAAACCTTACTGCCTCAATATTTAGGAATGTATCGAGTCACTGTCAATGATGTAGAGACTTACCTTATAGTCATGAAGAATGTCTTCAGCCCTAGATTGCCAATTCATAAAAAGTATGATTTAAAGGTAAGGTTTAGAAGCAGAGTATTGAACTGTGAACAACAATAATTTGATAGAATGTTTCTTAGCTGTATGAGGTCTAACAATCTTGTATTATGAGCCACTGAAATTTTCTTTGATGATGAGACTGCTTTAAATCGCTTAATTTGAAATAACTTACCATATATACTCACGTATAACCGATACCAACTGGAAACTGCATAGACCCAAGTGTGCAGTCGCATAATGCGCTTGCAGATCTGGGTCTATGCAGTTTGTAAGGACTAATTAGTAGAACAAACAACATAGACCCTAATCTGCTGGCGCATTATGCGATGGCAGATCAGCGTCTATGTTGTTTGCATTTGGGCCCGGACTATATGCGAGTATAGACGGTATGAGGTGAAGCCTGAAACCATACTCTGTCTTCCAGAGGAGAGCTAAGCTCCACCCCCTTTGCCAGTTATCCAGTATAACCGTACTTTAACCTCGGCAAGGTCAGTGATGCTAAATACAGACAGGAGGGATGAAAAAGTAGAGAAATACACTAAAGCAGTATTCACACAGAAGATATATCTTATACACATTTCATTAATTAAAAGCAAATAACCCTAATCCTAACATCACCCTTGTAATAATTGATTAAAGTGAATACATTTAGAAATTTAGAGAGAGGGAGAGAGACAGATGCAATAAATAATCAAAGACAACAATGAGAAAATACAACAAATTGGGATCTACTCATATAATTAACTTTATCTTTTTTACTTTTAGCATCCATTTACAAATCACAATCTGCAAATTTTAAAAAATACTTGCTTGTAAGTTGAGTCCAACTGCAAACAACATAGACCTTTATCTACTGTCGCAGAATGTGCCAGCAGGTCAGGATGTATGCTGATTACTCTTAACAAACTGCATAGACCCAGATCTGCCATCTCATTATGCAATGGCAGATCCAGGTCTGTGCAGTACACAGTTGGACTTTACTTATAAGTGAGTATATACAGTTATTGACCACCTGTCAGTGTTAATTGGTTGTAAAGGATTAGCCTACTATTCAGTAGACCACAAGATTGACCAGTAGGTTTATGAGTATGCTTCAACCTCATGTGGACTGGGCCATAATGGCAGGCCATGTTGGTTGAGCTATTCATGATATCATGACTATTTCTTCAGTTTTTGAAGACATAACTAACTATAAAAGTATTTATCAAACAAGAACAATTAATAATGACCTGATAATTACATTATGACATAGATATGACATCACTTTTTTACCTAGGTATGCATAGCGCTGTGAACACAGAGAGAGATTAGACATAAACGACGTGGTTGCGACTCCTGTCTTATTAAGTAATGAAAAGAAATATATATTTTAAAAGCACAATAATTAATGTGAAGGAAAATGATAAATTCATTGAAAAGTATACGAGACCTTTAGAGATAGTTACAACCTTTCATAAATCGGCCACACAGGCTTTGTGTTGTGGAAAACCTATGCAATGTCAGGAATTGTGTCATACTGAACAAAATTTTAATTTTAAATGTTCATCTAAGTATTTTTTAATGGAAAATTAGCACACAGGGGAATTTAAACTTCACCTCTGCAGAGGTACAGGGTATATAGAATCCTCGTGTCCCATCCATATGTCTGGCACAATCTCATTAGTCCAACTAATACAGCAGTTTTTGATTGATTGCCATAAAACTTGGACAGTATTATGGTCATTACCTGAAGATACGTGTGTCAACAAATCACTTTGCTCTTGCCATTTTTGGTTAGAATAATTGCCCTTTTTCTGGTGTAGCTTAATGCATTGTATGACGGTCTCATTGGTGCAACTAGTCAGCAGTTTTTGATGGATTGCCATGATGCCATGAAACTTGGTAAATATTATGGTCACCACCTGAAGACCTTGCAGATGCACATGTCAACAAATCACTTTGCTCCTGCAGGTATTGTTAGAGTTAATGCCCTTTTTGTCTTGTAGCTTAATGCAGTGTATGACACAATCTCGTTAGCTTAACTAGTCCCACAGGTTTTGATGGATTGTCATGAAACTTGGCAAATATCATGGTCACCACCTGTAGATGCAGATATCGACAAATCACTTTTCTCTTGCAATTTTTGTTAGAGTTATTGCCCTTTATGTCATGCAGCTGAATTCATTGTAAGCAGAATTTTGTGACTGAAACTTGTATTGAAGTTTTTTATGAGTTGCCGTGAAACTTGGTCATCATTTTAAGATGCATATACTGACAAATCATTGTGTTCCTACGATTTTTGTAATAGTTATTGCCTTTGTTGACTTACAGCTGGATTCAACCTATGACAGTTGTGTGAAAGCAGCTCTTATTGCAGTTTTTAGTGGATTGCTGCAAAACTTAGTACAACTTATAGTCATCATCAGAAGATACACATATTACACTATTTTCATAAGAGTTATGCTGTTTGCTTGACTATGGACTCAACTCTATCATGGGGTAGGGGTAGTGTGCAGAAGAGACGGGGGTCTATTTATGTGAGCAAACTGCTTACCATTCCTTTATTTTCCTATGCTTTTCTATGTATTAAATCTTACTTGGGGATAGATATTCAACTAAGAGTTGTGCAGATAAATGCACTCCAAGCTAAAACTGTTTTGGTGATTAGGATTGCTTGGACCATTACTGTCTACACTCGAGTCCAACTGCAAACTGCAAACTGCAAAGGCCCAGATCTGCCATCGCATAATGTGCCAGCAGATCTTGGTCTATGCAGTTTGCTAGGAGTAATCAGTAGAACAAACAATATAGACCCTGATTTTCCAATTCATAATGTGATGGCAGATCTGGGTCTATGCTGTTTGCAGTTGGACCTGACTTATAAGCTAGTATATATGGTAGTTGTGTAAAAATTGCATTTAAAAAAAAAAAGTTAAATACATTTCACAAGAGATCATCCTTAAAGTTCTTTTTCTGGGCTACTGAATTTAGCTGGGTCACCAGGTAATCTCCAGTTAGTCCAGTTACCCCTCTGGGCTACTGAATCTGACTGGGCCACCAGGTACTTCTCCAGTTAGCCCACCTGGCTACCATCTCGTTTTGAAATTTGTTGGACCATGTACACATATCTCTGGTTGTAGTGAAATAATATGTCAGTGTTTTGACGAATGTCGGCAGAATTATTATGTTCCAACAACTTATTTATTAAATTATTTAAAAGTTACTGAAAGATTCCATAATTTAAAATTTTCCTTTATTATGTAAATAGAATGTATGCTGATATAATCGTAACGTCTCTGTTAGTTTGAACAAGCAAGCTGAAACATACATTTATACTTGTATCTTTTACAATAGTAAGTGACCCCATTTCTAAGTTTCGTACATGATATGTATGGATATGTGCCTTACTATATTTTAATAATGCTGGAGTACTGGTTCAGTTTATAGTATGGCACAATATTGCAAGCAGTTCTACCTTCTTTCATAATCCTTGTTGTTTTCTGTTTTTCAGGGATCAACTGTTGATCGACATGCCAGTGACAAAGAAAAGGTTTGACTAGGACCTTTCCCCAATTTTTAGCTCATCTGGCCATAAGGCTAATTGAGCTTATTGGTATGGTCCTTTGTCCTTCGTCTGTCATGTGTCACCTGTTAACAGTTGCTATTTACAACTTCTTCAAAAAAACCGCTCAACAGAATTTGACCAAATTTGACACAATATATCTGGGCATGAAGGTCTTTCAAATTTATTTGAATGATACCAATCTGCCATCAAATATGGCCACTATTACTAAAAATAGAAAAGCATTTAAACTTCTTCTTAAAAACTGCGCAACATAATTTGACCCAATTTAAAAGAAAACATCCTGTGGTGAAGCTCATCAAATTTGCTCAAATTATGCCAATCCATCATCAAATATGGCCACCATTACTAAATGTAAAAGAACCTTTAAATGGCTTCTTTTCAAGAACCATTCAGCAGAATGTGACTTTGATCAAATTTGACAGAAAGTTTCCTATCTTGGGCACCTTTCAGATTTATAACAATGATGCTGTTCTGCAATTAAATATGGCTGCCATTAGTAAAAGTAGAGAAACATTTGCACAACTTTACCTTAAAAAAAAACTGCTGAATAGAATTTGACCAGCTTTGACAGAAAGCATCCTGGCATAGGGGCCTTTCAATATATTACAAATGATGCTGATGTGTCATCAAATATGGATGAAGGTATTAAACTGGAGAAACCTTGAAACAATTGTTTTCTTAACATATGCAATCAACAGCATTGGAACAAAGTTCAACAGAAAGCATTCTCCTGACCCAGATTTCTTGTTAAAGTAAAGCAGGGGAGGTAACGTATAAAGACTATTTAGAGTAACTGGTTTGGGGTTATGCAGAGTCTTTCCCCTTGCAGAAAAAAGATTAAAACAGATGAAAACTTTTATTTTTAGAATACAAGAAACATAAATTTCAACAGAACAAGTTATTCAGAATGGCAAATAATGCACTTTAGGGATATAATGAATGATTTATAATTTAAACTGAAGAAAAATATAGTAATATAACAAGTAACACTCTAAGTTGATAATATAATCCTGTTTTTTGGTTACCAGTGGTGGCTTGGGAGCTCAGTAAATAAAGTTATTATTATTAAGTTTGATAAATTTGGTTAGATAGAATTTGACAGTTGCAAGTTTGCCATATTAAAGTGTCTGAAGTATTTTTTGTTTATTTGTTATCACATGTATTATGCAATAGTTCAGGGCATTTCATATATTAAGTGTCATTACTCGCAAATTATTTTAAATGTATTTTTTGTATCTTTTAGATTTTAATTTTAAAAAAAGATAACCCAATGTGCTTTTCTTCTGAAACAATTTCCAGATTTACTTGCTGAGAGCAAAGAAAACCATGACCTTTAAAAAATCCTGAGAAATTTGGTAGTCACTCCAGGTCCAGGCTGATCAGATGGTGGGACTCAAACCTGCAACCTTCTGGTCATATGCCCAAAGCCTTAACATATGAGCCACTGCAGCTCCCTTGGGTACAGATCTCAATGGTTTCACAGTTATGGCTGGGGGGTGGGAGGGGGATGACAGGCCCTGGAATCCATCATGACTGCACTGAATAACTCCCCTTGTAATGCCAAATAAGTGTATATACTTTATGCTATATACATATATGGTCAAGGAAAAGAAGAGAAATCACCAATATTAATAGACCATGTAGCAACTATGTGCTCCAAGCTTTTCTTTCCCCTCTACAGTTTTAATGCATATGTGAATTTGCATTCACAAACTGATATATGTCAACTACCTAGGTGAGCGATATCAGGCCACTTGGGTCTCTTGATTCAAGCATCTTTTAGCAGTACAAAATGGATTTTTATAAGAATCTGCAGTATCTGCCAAATTTAATAAACTGAAGAAGACACTTAAAATGTTTTTACCTCCTTGTAGAAGAATATGTAATTCAAACAAAGTTGTTGTATCTTTAGAGGGGCATATAGTTTTTCCCTTGTCTGTTTTCGCCTTGTCTGTTTTCCCCTTGTCTGTTTTTCCCTTGTCTGTTTTTCCCTTGTCTGTTTTTCCCTTGTCTGTTTTCCCCTTGTCTGTTTTCCCCTTGTGTTTTTCCCTTGTCTGTTTTTCCCTTGTCTGTTTTTCCCTTGTCTGTTTTCGCCTTGTCTGTTTTCGCCTTGTCTGTTTTTCCCTTGTCTGTTTTTTCCTTGTCTGTTTTCCCCTTGTCTGTTTTTCCCTTGTCTGTTTGCCCGTGTCTGTTTACCCTTGACTGTTTGCCCTTTACATCACAAATAAAAGTTTTGCTAAATAACTTTTGAATGACTGTGCATCTAAACCAACATTAGTATGGGTTTTAATAACAAAAAAGACCTAGATCAAGTTTGATTTTCACCTTTTCCTGTAAAACTTTGACAGAGTAATAGCCCAAGTTTTACATTAAAGATTATCGAAGCATTTTGAATTACAGTTGCTTAATTATATAAAAGTGTCATATTACCTCAAGTTTTATTTAATTCAGTTGTGTTATTACATTTTAATTGTCCGCCATAAGGTGGTGCATATAGGATTATGATGTTGTCAATCCATCCATACGTATGTCCAGCCAGCTTTTCAGTATTTCATTTCTGCACAATAACTTGAGTTCTCCATCATCACCTGTTACCAAACTTTGTAGGAAGTTGCATTTGGGGCAAGGAATAAACCTATCGATTTCAGGTTCAAAAGGTCAAAAATTAAGATTACAGGTACTGAAAACTTATCTCCTGGACTTTCGAAAACCCAATAATTGAATGATTGCTCCAGAGTCTCTACTACAAACATTTTATTTTATGTTCAGCCATGAATTACTGGATTTTCCAAGTAAAATAATCTTAATATTTCACTGGAGTGGAAAAATATAAATAATTTTTCATTGCCCATCAGTAGACATGGATAACATTATGACTAGGAAATTTTAAACTATTTTAAGACGCCTGGTCCAGAGGTAAATATGGCTGCTTCACATCCAGACAAGTTGAATTCAAATCCAACAATGGGCACATTTTTTTTTTTTTTATCTGCTGTTTTACCTTGAATTGGGAAAGAGCATTATGTTACTACTGATATTTTTGGTGCGAATGTACACAAAACATGGCAGAACATAAACGCCATTCATGAAAATACTGAGTTTTTCACCCACTTGAGGAAATATATCTATTACCATTTATATTCATGTATAATCCGTTACCAACTGCAAACTGCATACACCCAGATCTGCCATCACATAATGCACTGGCAGAGCTGGGTCTATGCAGTTTGTAAGGACTAATCAGTAGAACAAACAACATAGACCCTGATCTGCTGGCGCATTATGCGACGGCAGATTAGGGTCTATGTTGTTTGCATTTTGACCCGGCTTATTCGCGAGTATATATGGTAGTCATAACAGATTCCTCAGTATGTATTGATGTACCATCCAAATTGAAAACAGGATTTCTTTTGTATGTCTGCTGCCCAAATGGTATTGCCTGGAATTTCTTGCTATTGCCTGGAATTTGTCACTATTGCCTGGAATTTGTCGGGGTTTGATTACATGAAAATGTTGTTTGCATTTGTATCCGGCTTATACACAAGTATATACGGTATTCACTTGTTTCAAGCAAATATCCTCTCTATATGAGTTCTTCACCATGTAGTTTTTAGTTATATGTGTGTCAGCATATATTGGACCTTTGGGACAAATGATGCGTATCATAGGGCCTGCTTAAAAAAGTAAAAAAAACATACTAGCTACAACGACTAACCTTTATTACCATTCTCCAAGACTTGTTTGAGGACCTGATCAAATAAAATGTTTCTGTCTGACTTGACCAGAAATGCTTATCTGTAAGGTGTTATGTATTTCAAGGTACTAATTCTGCTTGTCAGTTAATAATGAATATTTTAAAGCAGTAGAATGACATAAAATATTATTTTGGGGTGAAATTCTATAGAATAGTTTTCTGAAAGATCTGCCATTGCATAATGCGCCGGCAGATCTCGGTCTATGCAGTTTGTAAGGACTAATCAGTAGAACAAACAACATAGACCCTGATCTGCCGGCGCATTATGCGACGGCAGATCAGGGTCTATGTTGTTTGCATTTTGACCCGACTTATTCGCAAGTATATATGGTAGTCATAACAGATTCCTCAGTATGTATTGATGTACCATCCAAATTGAAAACAGGATTTCTTTTGTATGTCTGCTGCCCAAATGCTCCTGGAAGTTGTCGCTATTGCCTGGAATTTGTCGCTATTGCCTGGAATTTGTCACTATTGCCTGGAATTTGTCGGGGTTTGATTACATGAAAATCATTGGATAAGTTCCAAATTGTCTTTTTCCAGGGTTACTTTTAATATCTCATAATTTTTAAGTGCATGGGAAAGTGTTATCATCTGAATAAGTGAAAATGCTTTTTATTTGGTCTATAAAGTAATACAAATGTTGAAAATCATCAGGACAAGAACAGAACCTTGTAGGAACCCTTTTGCTAGTATTTAGAAATACACTTAATGTTGGTTCCTATTTGAACACAATGTTTTCTATTTTGTAAATAGCTGTCTTTCAGTTTAATGGCCCCGCATTATTTAATGAGTTAATGTGGAAGACACTCAAATGCTTTGGAGAGATTCATTAGGATAGCTCCCACACATATACAAACATTTCCATTACATTGATGTTTTTCAAGTATTTTCGGACCAAACTTCATGTATGCAGTCATAGGAAACTATGCCATATATGTGGTGGATTTTGCTTTATGACCCCTGGGTCACCCTGAGTGTGGGGGTGAATACAGTGGAGTGGGGTGGCATATGGAATATACAGTAAAAAGCATGGGGATTTTTTATGGCAAACTATTGTCATTGCTCTGATTGATATTAAAGTCCTTTCTTATACTTGCAGACCAAAGATTTGCCAACGTATAAGGATAACGATTTCTTAAATGATGGTGCCAGGATACATATAGGTCCAGTAGAAAAAGATAAACTGTTGGCAACACTTGGTAGAGATGTTGAGGTTAGTATTTTGTACAGTTTCATAATGGTAGTTTTTTTAAATGATCTAGATTTTACGATTAATAATAAATGTCTGATACGCATTTGTTCTTGAGCCCACCTTATTGGAAGCTCAATATAGCAATCACTTCGGCATCTTTATGCATGTTTGTACATCTGTCCATACCCTAGACTAACCTAAATGTTAAAGATTTTACTTTTATATATGTCTTTTCTAGCTAAATAAATGCCTGTTTATCAAAGCTCAAATGTGGGCTCGACATTCAGGTCATGACAAGTTTCTTGTTTTAGGAATAAGTTCTTGTTGATTTGATATTTGTTTGCAGTGCTGCATCAGTTCAAACTAATAACTTTTTTTTACTTCTTTATTTATAAAAGTAAGAAGGAACTTGATCTTCATGGAGGGGATATGAAATACAATACCTGCTATTATTGTGTTGCTGTCTCTTTTCCTGGTACTAGTCCCCAGTCCAAGGTGAAAATTCACCTGGATGAGTTTTCCATGGTCCCTTTGTCTGGCAGACAGGGTGAACCATAGGCCCTCCCTGTTCATTCCCTCAGCTTCACTGTTGATGGAAAGAGAGGGGGTGTCACTCATATTCCGCCTCCATCGAGAAGGGATTTCCATTCTACTTCTGACAGGAGAGAGAGATCAGACAGCAGAGACAGGATGAGGAGCTGTCCATTTTAGTGAGTTTAAGAAGACACTAATTGAGTTGGCACCTACTCCCCAATTAGGGTCCCCATCTACATCCCATGTCAGGCACCTTCTCCCCAATTAGTGTCCCCATCTACATCCCATGTCAGGCACCTTCTCCCCAATTAGTGTCCCCATCTACATCCTATGTCAGGCACCTTCTCCCCAATTAGTGTCCCCATCTACATCCCATGTCAGGCACCTTCTCCCCAATTAGTGTCCCCATCTACATCCCATGTCAGGCAAGTAATGGAAGATTAGGATATTTGGACTTTTGACAAGGCAGTCAATGAAGTGTACTGCTTCTCCCCCTGAAACTGTGTCCAAAACCTTCCAGGTTGTCGGACAAGAGAATTATTTCTAGTTGCGAGACACTCTCAGAGACATAAAAGAAAGCCAATCTTTGGTCGCTTCCCATTTGATGACGGTAAAGGGTATTGCTCAGAGAGTGGCACAAGGCCAAGAGGCAGCCAGACAGTAGAGGGGTTGGTCAGTCCCCTCTGCCACCCTACAGCTGCTGTCAGCACTGGATTTACAAGGTTCACTCACCCATATGGCCACTGAAGCCTTCTGGCCTGGATTTGAGAGCATCTCAGGTGTGTATTTAATGGTAGTCTTGGCTCACATACCTGTTAAGATAATCAAGGCTATCAAGTTTAGGGCATGCACTTTAGTCACCATAGACTCACACATGACTTCCCTTAGGAGGAAGCTTTGTCTCTGGCTGCTTTACATAGACTCCTTGAGGCAAAAGCCAAAACAGCAGCCTTCATGTCATTGGCACTTTTGGTGGAGCTACTACATCTTTGTAGGGATGCCCCTTCCACCGGATTCTTCTAAGGTCTTGCTGGACCACAGCAAAGACCGTTTGAGGGAAGCCCCATTTGATGCGGAATCTTTGTTAGGTGGGTTAACCCCCATGGTGGTATCTCAGTATATGAGAGATCAGCAGCACTAGTTCTTGGCTGAAGGTCGAGGCTGAGCTAAGTCAGCAAAGAAGCACACTCAGCCTGAGAGGTTGGATAAAACTAATTTTAATTTGGTAATACTTATCTGCTATTATTAGCATATTCCCAGTTTCCTGCTCGCTCTGATGTCCTGTAGTCTTGGTCCAAGTCAGTAAAGGACAATATTCTGATTGATTGGAAGTGACTAAGGCATCAAACTGGGGCTGTTATTTTTATTCTAGACCTCCAATTAATAATTGGAGGAGAGAATGTTCACCTTGGATTAAGGACAAGTGCCAGGAATCAATCTTGAAAAGTGTTTGAATTTTGGGTGTTACCTTGAAACTTGCTTGAATTTGAGGTTGGCTCCAAAAAGTACCTGAAGAGTGCTTGAAAACACTCAGTAGTCCTTGTAGAGTGCTTCCATTTCGAAAGAAAAGCTCTTCATTTGAAAGCAATAATTTACTGATATAAATATTTAAAAAACTATCCTTAAAATGGTCAGAGACTCGATCGTCCTGGAATTGTATTTCCATGTCAGGTTGCTTACATGCTTATTAGTATTCGGCCTTGTTTGGGATTTAAACAACCTCATGGTGTTTGAATGAATGGATGACGTGTTGACCCGGTCGATAAGGCTGATACAACTCAGTTCAAGTAGTTGGCAATGGAAAGTGGATTTTCAAACACGGTTGCCATATAAGTGCCTTATTTAGGTAAGAGAAATAAACAAAGATGTGTTGTTTGTCTAAAAGAAGCTGATGTTGGATCAATGGGTGAAAGTACTATAACATTCCATGACAAGAGTGAAAAGCATACAAATAATGAAATGTCAACAGTAGGAATAAATTTAGAATTTTTTTGTTTAAGCATAAAAAGCTCAAGAATGAGTAAAACATTCTGGCAAATAAGACTGCTGAATCACAGACAGAGTTAGAAGTTATGACTACATCCTTACCCCCTACCCAACTACTCACAGTTTTTGTATAAGAAATGTTGTGGAGTCTACATTCAATAGTCAACAATAGGTTTTGGTGGAGTTAATTATAGTGCTTGAAAAAAAAAAAAATTCCTTGAAAAGTTATTGAATTTCTTGATGATCTGTTAAGTGTGTAACAAATAAGGCTAATATTTCCATTTATAGCTCTACTGGTTATTGCTACTCCTGAACAATGGTTGTATCAACAAGGGGTTTTTACTAAAAGACTTCTTACCATGTCTAGTTGCTCTAAATTGAAAATGGTGCCGATCTGACGTCCAATGGCCACTGTGGCAGCCATCTTCAGAATCTTGTTTTTGCTACTCCACCTGAATGGAAAGTCATATCAACATGGGGTTTTTACCAGAAGACTTCTTATGATGACTAGTTCTTCCCAAATGAAAATGGTGCTGATCTGACCTCCATTGTGGCCACCACAGCAGCCATCTTGAAAATCTTGTTATTGCTA
The DNA here is from genome assembly GCA_029931535.1 of Margaritifera margaritifera. Lineage (NCBI taxonomy): Eukaryota > Metazoa > Mollusca > Bivalvia > Unionida > Margaritiferidae > Margaritifera > Margaritifera margaritifera. The sequence goes on from JAQPZY010001088.1 coordinate 979,084, forward strand.
CTCATCCTAGATGGATGGTCATATCAACATGGGGTGTTGGCCAAAAGTCTTCTTGTGATATCTGTTGGACCTAAATGAAAATAGTGCTGATCTGACATCCAATATGGCCACCATAGCTGCTATCTTTAAAATCTTGTTATTGCTACTCCTCAACAGAAAGTCATATGAACATGGGGTTTCACTAGAAGACGTTTTATGATATCTAGCTGGTTCTAAATTAAAATGGTGCTGGTATGATGACCACCATGGTGGCTGATTTGAAAATCTTGTTATTGCTACTCCTAGATGGATGGTCATATCAACATGGGGTTTTAACCAAAAGACTTATTATGATGTTTAGTTGGTCCTAAATGAAAATGGTTTGACATTCAGTATGGCCACCATGGCAGTCCTCTTGAAAATCTTATTGCCACTCTTCCTGAATGGATGCTTATATTCACATTGGGTTTTCACCAAAAGGCTTCTAATGACATCTAGTTGGTCCTAAATGAAAAGAGCCTCAGTGACTCAGTGGTTAGCATGCCAAACTCAAGACCGAAAGGGTGTGGGTTAGAATCATACCATCAGACCAGCCAGGCTCAGCTACCATGGTGTATCCTTGGGCAAGGCACTTTACTCCAATTGCATCGGTACTAATTAACCTACTTGTGTTGCTGTGCTGTAAAGCACCAAACCAAACCAAAAGCTAAATGAAAATGGTGTCAATATTATATCTAATATGGCTGCCACAGTTGTTTTGATACTCTTCTTTTTGCTAAAAAAATATCAGAGAGGGTTTCAAGCCTCAGCAGTTAAAAAGAAGAAATGGTCTTTTCTTGAATTCCTGGACATTGTTTTCACTAGTAGAGAATCAGTCCCTTCAAGGGATTTGTCAGTAAAACATCATAATTATTTCAAGTCTCCAACTCAAAATTCAATTTGTCATGTAATTCATTATTCATTGTTTGATCTTAACTGTATCAACTGTTTCAAAAGGTCAGACATAACAGTCAAAATGGCATCCACTTTAACATGTAATGTAAACTTTTCCTTTTAGACACAAGACTAGTCAAAGTTGTCAATATTGATTTTTCCTTGTCTGCAAGTTCTAGAAATAGAGTTACCTCCCCTAGTCCATGTACAGTGAAGACACTGCTGAGATGATTGCCTACAAACTTTACTGATATTCTCTACTTGTACAGAATTCACTGCTTTGCTCTACTTGTACAGAATTCACTGCTTTGCTCTACTTGTACAGAATTCACTACTTTGCTCTACTTGTACAGCATTCACTACTTTGCTCTACTTGTACAGAATTCACTGCTTTGCTCTACTTGTACAGAATTCACTGCTTTGCTCTACTTGTACAGAATTCACTGCTTTGCTCTACTTGTACAGAATTCACTGCTTTGCTCTACTTGTACAGAATTCACTACTTTGCTCTACTTGTACAGAATTCACTGCTTTGCTCTACTTGTACAGAATTCACTACTTTGCTCTACTTGTACAGAATTCACTGCTGTGCTGTACTTGTTCAGAATTCACTGCTTTGCTGTACTTGTACAGAATTCACTGCTGTGCTGTGCTTGTTCAGAATTCACTGCTTTGCTGTACTTGTACAGAATTAACTGCCGTTGCATACTTTTTTGTACAAAATATCAATGTAGCATATATCTCAACCAAAAACATAATGAAAAAGTGTAAAGCACATAGATTTGAATACTTGTAACAATTTTTGACATGTTACATTGTTCTTCTGTATCTTGTGTCATTCAGGATCCAACCAGAATATAGCAATTCAAAACAATTTTTTTTTTATAAGTACATGATTTAACAGACACTGGTGTTTGATGGACAATGGCACATAATGGGCAGATTTTTATTGTACTTAATGTCTTTTGTAGTGCAGACAACAGCATGAATCTGTCCTTTACTGTCGACTTTTTTCAGATTTTAATAAGAACATTTTTTTATTTTCTCTGAAATCTTTTTCCAGTTTCTGACAAGTCTTCATCTGATGGATTATAGTCTCATTGTTGGAATACATGACCGTGAGAGAGGTGAGCAAGAAACCAAACAAAACCTTCAGGAAGAGGAGGAAGATGTTGAGGTGGACCAGGAAAATGGTTATGACGTGGAGGGAGGTGAAGTGGGAGATATAATGTGCTCTGTTCCAACCCCACCGGAAAGCCCACAACTATTCAACAGTCCTTTTGAAGGTGATCTTGATCCAAAGACTGAGAGATACGGTGTTAAAAGTGCTGAAGGTATTGTATTAGTAGACAATTTCTTGCTTCTTGTCTCACCTGTAGATGGTGAGATATTGGTACCACTTTTTTTATCGATCATAATGTAAATATACAGGAAAGATAACAGTATAATAAACAATACAGTTGATCTGAAGGAAAAAAAGTAATTAAACTTTGTATATTGAAGAAACCAACCATTTTAAGATTAAATGTACATTCAATAAATATGTTTACTAAGTCATTGCTGCTTTTATTTGTTCCTGTTTGTTTCTTATTTTTCTGTCTTTGCCAAGGAATAAAGATATGTAGAATAAAGTTCAGTATTTTTGTAAAGCTTAACACTTTCTATGCAAGTACACAAAAATAGAAATACAGTTTCTTATTCAACAACTTCTTAACAACAGACAGAACGGAAACCAGTATTCGAGAAGTTGCCCCAAACCAATTTCCCAGCTTGCGTAAATCCGTTTAGTTTTTTATCAGTAGGAAGTAAGACAAAAAGTGTAGAACAAGGGTTCAGAAACAAATGGAGATGGATGTGGATAGAGGAAAATGATAGCAATGGAAGATGATGGAAAAGATAGTGCTGGAAGAACACCATCAAAATGAGCAAAGTTATGTGGGTTTAGAAATGCTAGAACCCTGGAGCTTCAGGTGGCCCCCTTAACCCCCAGCCTGAGGTTTTTCATATTATCAATTTCTTACACTTTCTACCATGTAGACAGAATTTGACCTGAATTGGTTTGAAAGCATCCTGGAATGTAGGTATTTCAAATTTGTTCAAATAATACCAATTCACAATCATATATGGCCACCATTACTAAAAGTAAAAACTCATTTCAATGACATCTCAAAAACTGCTAAACTGATTTTGACCAAATTTGAAAGGAAAGCATTCTGGCATGAAGCTCTTTCAAATTTGTTCTAATGATGGAAATCAGAAATGAAATGTGGCTGCCTTTACTAAAAAAAAAAAACACTTCAAACTACTTCCTCTCAAAAAGCACTAGACAGAATTTTACCAAATTTGACAGCATCCTGGCATAAAGGGCTTTCAAATTTGTACAAATGATGCCATCCGCCATCAAATAGGGCTGCCATTACTAAAAATACACACAACTTTAAACAACTTCTTAAACACAGCTCAGCAGAAATTGTCAAAATTTGATAGAAAACATTCTGGTAATAAGGGCTTTCAGATTGATACAAATGATGCCAATTTGCTGTCAAATATGGTGGCCATTACTAAAAATGGAAAATCCTTTAAATGACCTCTTTTCAAAAACAACTGAACAGAACTTTACAGAAAGCATTCTGGCATGAAGTGCTTATATTTTTTACAAATGAAACCAATTTGACATCAAATATGGCTGCTGTTACTAAAATTAGAAAAACTTAACATACTTTGATAAAGTTGAACAGAAATTGTCTTGGCATGAATGCCTTTCATATTGATACAAATGATGTGGTTCCACAATCACACTTGGGTGATATTAGTAAAAGTAGAAAAACTACTTACAAAATAACTGCTGAACAAAATTTGATCAAGTTTGACACAAAGCATCCTGGCATATGGGCCTTTCAGTATTGAACAAATGGTGCCGATGTGCCATCAGATATGGATGAAGGTAGAAAAGTAGAGAATAATTGAAACAGTTTTTTTCCTAGCATGGGTAATAATTAGGATCGGGAAAAAAATCAGCAGAAAGCTTTATACTGACCCAGATTTAAGACTATTCAGAATCACAGGTTTGGGGTTATGCATGGTTCTTCCCCTTGCAGAATTTTTTTTAACATAAACTTTTACTTTTAGAATACAAGATACATACATTTCATTAGAACAAGTTATAAAAAATAACAAAATAATACAGTGTGAATTAAACTGAAGAAATATATAAAATAGTAATATAAGAAGTAATGCTCTAAGTTGATAATAACTTAATAATTATATTTATAAGACTATGATTTAGCTCAAAGACCAGAAGAGCGTATGGGATGATCTGTTGTCCATAATCCATCTGTCCGTTAGCACAAGTTTGTTATTGCTACTCCTCCAAAGCTACTTGGAGGATTGTCATTAAACTTTACACACTTGTTCATCCCATGGTCTAGTTGATCCTAAATGAAAATGGTGCCACTCAGACATCCAATATGGCCACGACAGCGGCCATCTTTAAAATCTTGTTATTGCTACTCCTCCTGAAGGGATGGTCATATTAACATGGTGTTTACAATAAAAGACTTCTTATGATGTCTAGTTATTCCTAAATGAAAATGGTGCTAATCTGATATTTAGTATGACTTCCACAGCAGCCATCTTGGAAATCTTGTTATCACTACTCCTCCTGAATGGAAAGTCATATTGAAATGGGGTTTTCACTAGAAGACTTTCATATGATGTCATGTTGGTCCTAAATGAAACTGGTGCCACTCAGACATCCAATATGACCGCCACAGCGGCTGACTTGAAAATCTTGTTATCGCTACTCCTCCTGAATGGATATTCATATCAGCATGGGGTTTTCACTAAAAGACTTCTCATGATGTCTAGTTGGACCTAAATGAAAATTTTGCCAATCTCACATCCAATATGGCTGCCACAGTTGCCATCTTGAAAATCTTATGGAAAGTCATATGACATGAGGTTTTCACTAGAAGACTTCTTATGATTAGTTGGTCCTAAATGAAAATAGTGCAAATTTTATGTCCAATATGGCCACCACAGTGGCCATCTTGAAAATCTTGATTTTTCTTACTCCTCCTGAGTGGATGGTCATATCAACATGTGTTTTTTACTAAATGACTTCTTATGATGTCTAGTTGGTCCTAAATGAAAATGGTGCTCCGCAGACATCCATTATGGCCACCACAGAGGCCATCTTGAAAATCTTGTTATCACTTCTTCTGAATGATTGATCTTGTCAGCATGTGGATTTCACTGAAAGACTAATGATGTCTAGTTGGTCCTAAATGAAAATAGTGCTCCTCAGACATCCATTATGGCCACCACAGTGGCCATCTTGAAAATCATGTTATCACTTTTCTGAATGAATGATCTTATCAGCATGTGGATTTCACTGAAAGACTAATGATGTGTACTTGGTCATAAATGAAAATGGTGCTGATCTGATTTCCAGTATGACCACAACAATGACCATCATGAAAATATTATCACTACATCTCCTAGATGGCTGGTCATATCTATATTGTGCTTTCACCAAAAAGCTTCTTATGATGTCTACTTGGTCCTAAATGGAAATCGTGCCAGTCTGATATCCAGTATAGTTATCATGACAGCCATCTTGAAAATTTTGCTATCGTTACTCCACCAAAACAGAAAGTCATAAGACTTCTTATGATGGCTAGTTGGTCCTAAATGATGTCTTGTTGGTCTTAAATGAAATTGGTGCCAATCTGATATCCAATATGTCCACCACAGCAGCTAATTTGAAAATCTTGTTATTGCTGAAGAATATCCGAGATGGTTTCAACACTCAGCAGTTAAAAGGAAGAAGTAGTCTTATCTTGAATTCCTGAAAAATTCTTTTTGGCCAGTTAAGCATTAGTCCTTTCGAGGGACTCTTGTTAAAATACCAGTGGTTAGTGTGCTGATCTCCTATGCAGGAGTACTGGGTTTGATTTCCAGACCAGGCTGAATTAGATAAGACACTTGACTCTCATTACCCAACAAAAACTAAATCCACTAAGCAAAACACCTAAAAGCGGGCTTTGCCCATCCAAACCAGAAATGTTTTTTTGCATCTCTGATGCGCACCAGTAATATTTTTACTAAGGAATAAAGCTGTGCAGAAATTTACTAATAATGCAATGAAGCCTCTAGGCTTAAGAACTAAAAGAATCTCTTTTTTTTTTTAAAAATTAAATTGTCAAACATATTCTTTTAAGGATGTGAACATGCCCCAAAAAGTACACATTGGCCGTTTGTAACGCATGTGCTGTACCCCCCTTTATTTCTTAAGGAAAATAGTATGGATGTATTTGTATAAGATTACAGTATCTGTCTTCACAGCAGCAAGGTGCAAGAAGATTAATTTTAGTTTTGGCTCTGCCCTTAGGGAGTCCATGGTATGTGACAAAGGTTTCAAATAATAAAAATTGCAATTCCATTATTCATTATGGAAAGACAACTAGAAAATTTGTTGGATTTTGGGAAACCACACTTAACAAGGTTGGGTGAGGTTGGGGGTATCATGTGATACATGATTAATACAGTTTGGGTTTTAAAATTGTTGACAAGGCTATCAGTTTTATTTTCATTTTTGTTTCAGATGCGCCAAGGAAAGAAATATATTTCATGGCCCTAATAGATATACTCACAAGGTACAGCATGAAAAAACGCACAGCCCAGGCAGCAAAGACAATGAAACATGGTGCCGGAGCTGAAATTTCTACAGTCAAACCCGACCAGTACGCAAAACGATTCATGGACTTCATATCAAAATGCATTGAGTAACCATACCATGAGTTGGGTTTTTTTCATCCAGTATTTAAGTGCTTTCACAAGTAAAATAGATTCAGCAATGCACAACTGAGAAGACAGGCAAAAGGTATGAAAATTCAACACTACAGATTTTTGAAAGAGGATAGCTTAGTTCAGAAAAAAACAGCATTGGATTTTCTACTGGATTAATCTTCAAGCTGAAAAGGATTTAAAGGATGGCTATTGTTTGTGAGAATGTCTGCCAAAATATTTGTATGATCTAATATGTAATCAAGTTTTGTTTTGAACATGGTATGTTGTCTGTATGGTTAAATTACACAGATATTCGCATTGGGCATTTATTGAAGCCATGAAGAGATTTTGTATGCAGAAAATTCCTAATTCTTCATGCTCTTATAAATAGTTATTTGTCCTTGTCTCAGTATTGCAGCACTCAACTAATATTGTTTTCATGAAAATTAAGATGTTTACAAATACGAACTCTCTTAAGATTTGATCTTCAAGAAGAAGTTTGTAGATTTACATCTTTTGTAACTACAGCAAAGTTTGCAAGGTGTGGTATCATGAGTTCTTTTCAGTGACATATAAAAAAAAGTATTGAACTTGTTGAAATTTTAGTCATTACAAATACTTAGCTCTTTAGATGTTTCATAAATATATTTAACAGATATCATCAAAAATTGCAAGGGCTCGAGATCAAAACTTTTAAGTGAATTTTTTTTTTACCAATCAAATCAAGCAAAGGAAAAAAAAATGCAGAAAATAAACTTGAAGTTCTATAGAGATTTTTCAGATGCTAGTATACTTGGGATTAAATGTTTACCTCGCATATTGTTCCTGTAATTTGGATTAATACCTGTCTTTAGTGACCACCCCTTCTGCCAACAAAAAAATGCTTTCTCAAGACAGGTAGTCTCTCAGTAAAAAAAATTAATCCATGCATTAAAAGTCTGTTAAAGACCACCCTTTCTGCCAACAAAAAATGCTTTCTCAAAAAAAATGCTTTCTCAAGACAGATGATCTCTCAGTAGGGATCATCAAATTATATAGCAAAAACATATCCATGGATTACATGTTTTTTAACAAAGATGACCCTTTCTGCCAACAAAAAATGGTTTCTCAAGACATGGGGTCTCTCAAGAGAGGTAATCACATTGTATAACAAAAATTGATCCATGAATTAAAAATATTTTGACAAAAACAACCCTTTCAGCCAACAAAAAATGGTTTCTCAAGACAGGTGGTCTCTCAAGAGAGGTCATCACATTGTATAACAAAAATTGATTCATGCATTAAAAATCTAAAAACAAATGACTGGTGGTATACAAAACAGTAAAGTTGTACAATACATTGTATTAGAAAATCTACAAATTTGCTTCCAAAGTGGTATAAAACTATATGTTACAAGAAACAAAAACCATAATAAAAAAAATTTAAAATTTTTAAAAAAAATTAATTATAGCGAATAACATTCTATACCTGTATTTAAAAATAAAAGGTTTGCAATTTAGTATTAGTTTATACCTAAATTTTAAAACAATATTTTCTTTTGATCGGAAAATGAATTTATGTATTATTCTGGTAAAGTTTCTGCAGTCATTCGTGAAGTATAGCCAAAAGTCTGCTACAGATATCCTCAAATGTGAGCATTTTTTTCCCCAATTTGTATGCCTACCATGAGAGGAAGAATAACTTTTATATGCTGATAGATAACACAAATATAAAGCAGCTGTAGAAGTTTGTGTCTGTGTCAACTCAAGTTTAACAATATGATTATGACAAAAGTTGGAGATTGTGTTTTAGAATGCTTTCATGCACAAATTATCCATTTTTTTTTTTGTCATCTCTCTACACTAAACCAATATACTTGCCATTCTTTTCATCCTTTCTTGCATTTTCATCTTTGATAATGTAAACCTTAGCTAATGCAATTGAAAATGATCAGTGTATGTATAGTTTGTTTTGTTTTTGTTGGTTTTGACGGCACTTTTAACACATTATTGGTTATATCATACTAAGGAAATGGAAGCTAAGTGCCTTCCCAACAACACAGCGAGGAAGCTGACCTGGGCTGGCCTGGCAGGTATTGAACCCACAACCCTTGGATTACGAGTCCAATGTTCTACCAACGATCTACCATGGCTACCCAGTATATTTGTAGGATATAACATAGTTTAGGGTGTTTCTTTTTTTTTTATAAAACATCCCAAACAATGCTATGGTATTTATCACACAGCATCAATCCTTCCCTACTGAGAGAGTGTGACCCATAGGGTCATGATTGGTTTCAGCTTAGGGAAGACTGTGAACAATGTCAGATTTTATCAGAGGTTACTAACCATAACTCTCATTCACTCAGTCATTCTACAATTTAGAACAAGGATGGAAGGGTTTCAGAACCATTCTTGGGATTGTAACCAGTCTAACTTTGATTTTGATTTGCTGGATATGGACCTGAACTGGAGATTATTTGTTAAGTTATGTACTGAAGATATGCCCTGGAAAATTAGAATGTGTCTGTGCAAACAAACACACATGGATCTCATTGTGCCTTTAAACTGTCACCTGATTCATATTGCACTGATATAAAATGATTTTTATTATATTGGGATAAACAGCTCGATCAAGATTTGGACCGATGATTTCCTCTTATGATTATCATTACAAGCTGGAAAACAGGCAATGGTAAAGACTTTATCTTTGGATGTTAATGCATAAAGACAACATATCCGATTTTACTTTTGACTTTTTCTTACATTGACCTTTAGGATTCACTGTTAAAAAATGGCAACTGAATAAAACTATGGGACCATTTTCCTAAAAGGATTTATATCTTCATCAAAATATTTACTACTACACGCATTTCTCACTTTTGGGGAATTTGCTTTTGTGATGATATTGCAGATTTAACTAAAAACTATTCTTCTTTTTTTTCTTTTTTTTCTTAATTTAAATATATACTTTTACCTCCCTGTTTCTCCAGTTTTTATGCATTTGATTGACGTGTTTACTATGCAAACTCGGTAGTCTAGTTTGAAAAAATGAGATCCACAAATTGGAGGGGTGTGATCTTCAGAGTCAGCCAGTGATGGAAGAAGAGGATTGACATCATTACCACTCATGCTTTATGAATATTATTGAATGGTTCAGTCAGATCATTCTCCTGTTAGCACAAAAAGGCATCTTCTTTAAAAATAAGTCGATAGAAATTTGTAAATCTATTTGACTGAGAGCCTTGAACTGTGCCTGAAATGGACCTTATTCATAGGAACAGGATGTAATTTGTAAATGCTATTCTAAAAAAAAAATTCATCAGATGAAGAGCAGTGATTACTGATTTTATGAATATGTGTTAATCCCTCCTACTATGGTACAAATACATGTGGAGTACACTAGTCACTTTCAGATGTACTGTTCAACCTGAATACCATACATGCTGATTTAAGATAATCTCACAATTTTTGTAAAGGCATATATCTTAATTATACAGGGCTGTGTTGATAAATTACAAGAAACTTTCATAACTATGGAGACTTATAATGAAAAATAATGAACAGACTAAATAGACCTTGGAAAGTTGTTCCAACACCAGCATATATATTCACAACTATAAACAATGTGTATATGGTATCATTGATGGCCACGATTAATTAGGAACTTTATCAGGTGTCTTGTTTATTGTCTTCATTCAGCAGATTTATAAATTGTACAACTCTTTCAGTCATTGAAAAAAATACATTATCCCGTTATCTCCGTTTATATTTAATATATGTATATCAGTAAAATGTTATTCTAAATCTGAGAACAATATATATCTTTTATATACTGTCCTGTCTAAATATGCCTTAATTATTGAATACGGGATGCAATTTGTAAATGCTATTCAGTAAATATTTTGTTCGATGTACTGTTCAAAATATGATTTTTTACCAGAAGGTTTCAAAATATTGCTAAATTACATACACAAGTATAAAAAGTCATCATCTTCTTGGGGGGGTTAGAAATATCTTTTTATTTTGCTTTGCATTCTAATATCTTTCTTTACATACAAATGATTACATTTTAACAAAAAACATTTATACAAGTTTTTCAGTAAGTGAAATTATGGGACTTGCAGGCTTTAGGATGGGACTTCCAAATTTCCAACCATGGAAATACAGGACTTAAAAAAATTATAAATTAATCAAACCCGTGGTTTGTTGTATGGTATAATCTTCGAAAAATCCATTTTTGAATAATCTTCTCAAAAGTTACCTGTAAACATATAAAAATGTCTGACAATATTTGAAGCTGCACATCATTCTTGAAATTGATAACTTGTGTATGAAAAATAGATACTTTGTTTCATATTTTAAAATTTTTCACATATATTTATGTTAACATTTTGCACAGTAGATCATTTCATTTATATCTCGACAGTAACCACTTGTTATTCAATAATTTTGTTTTTTGAAACATCCTTTGTTCTTGTGTAAATTGGAACTGTTTCTTATTTTGTTATTATACTTTTCTATGTTTGTTATGCTTCATATCCATCTATTACTATTTTATGTGAAAACATTTTTCATGCTGTACTATTCAGAAACTCAAATAGTGACATTCTGTATTGAAGTCATTGATCAGTATAATGTCAGTGGCCTTAAATAAGTTCCCAAATTTTTATTGTCCAGTAGACATATTATAGTGAAACATATTTATACATTTTTTACAGTTTTACTCTTAAAAATTGAACTTTATATTTTACATTATTCATGAAGTCATATAGCTTGAAAAATCAATTATACACATCATGAACAGTCATAGCGAAGTAAAGGCTGTCTATGCATAGTGTGTAATCAATTATACACATCATGAACAGTCATAGCAAAGTGAAGGCTGTCCATGCATAGTGTGTAATAAATTATACACATCATGAACAGTCGTAGCGAAGTGAAGGCTGTCCATACATAGCGTGTAATTGATTTTCTTGATTCATGACTTGAAAATCAATTATACACATCATGAACAGTCATAGCGAAATGAAGACTGTCCATGCATAGTGTGTAATCAATTATAAACAGCATGAACAGTCATAGCGAAGTGAGGGCTGTCCATGCATAGTGTGTAATAAATTATACACTGCATGAACAGTCATAGCGAAGTGAAGGCTCTCCATCCATAGTGTGTAATCAATTTTCAAGCTTCATAATTTCATGAATCCTGTAAAATATGAAGTGCAATTTGTATAATTACAAATAGTTATAAAAATAATAACAAATAACGAATACAAAAAAATAACAGAACTATATTTTAATCATTGTTTACAAATATTGTCAGAGTGCATAAATACATAAGTAGTTCCTTTCTGGTTTTGTGAACCAATAACATTTTGTTTTCTGCATCCAATCTAAATGCTTGTTACAAAGGCTTGGAAATTTTTTTAATTACATGTTAGTGAAATTTCATACTCTTGCTGTTATCTTGTAGTGAATTGAAACATATTTGTAAAAAATGTTATGTATGCAGGGCATCTGTTTGCGCAGTGTTTACACCATAAATGCCACTTTTCAGGCCAAGTGACCCTTAAAAATGTTTTTACTTTTTACTGTATCAATCTGACACAACACTTTTAAATTAATTCTGACCCCGTGTTGGTGTCATTTCTGCCTGAGGTCAACTGAGGCTCAACTTTCCCTTGGTGCCACATCGGTCAACATATGATATCTTTACTGTAATTTGCAGATTATTGGCTGTTAGGTAGACCACATGTGCAAATTGATTAGACATTAACCTCCGACATGGTTTTGAAAGACCCGTTTTCATTGGCTGAAGTAGAAGTAAATTTGGCACTAATTAGTTCTGTCAAAAATAGACAGTTTCATCTTCAGACAGTACCCTGATAATATAAACAACTACGTGTGAAATGCAGCTATGAAGTAATGTGTAAAGTGGGTTCGTAATGCATGTCGTGAAAATATTTTTCAAAACTGGAATAAAAACTGCTTCAAACACCAAAGACAGTTAAATTTTCAGAAGGCATTTTCATTAAAAACAATAAATTGAATGAGTCAAAATTTCAACTCTTCTCCTGTTCTCAGCAAATATTTCGCCTTGGATACTCAGTTCTCACTGCTAGTGTAACATATTTTCAAAGTTGTATTGACAATATGTTACTTATTTTCCCTATAAAAACAACTCCCACAAATGCACAATATAGTAATAAATTGAAGTTTTGTCTTTTTTAAAGACCTTCATTTGTTTATTAGAAGTTCAACTTAAGTATAAACCCTTACTAAAGCCAAGTATTGGGAAAATATGACCCAATCATATAAAATGTTAAAAAACATTTTTAAATTTTTTATTTGTACAGCCTTTTGAAAAATGTCAATTACCATTAGAGTCTCTTGGGAAATTACTTACGGCCACTTTCTGTTCAATACAACTTTCAAATTAGGACCACAATAGACATTAGAAAAAGTGATTTTAATAAGAAGATGGATAATTTCAAATGGACAAATTTACTTCTCTACGTAATGGGTTTTGGTCTGGTTTGGTGTTTTACAGCACAGCAGCACATGTAGATTATTTAGTGCCAAAACAGATGGAGTAAAGTGCCTTGCCCAAAGATGAACCACAGTAGCTGACCCAGGATGACCCATTGGTAGTAATCGAACCCACACATTGTTGGTCACAAGTCTGGTAGGCTAACACTGAGTCACTGTGGCTCCTGCCACCATTAGTTTCTGCTTACAACATGCAGGAGGTGCATTGGGTCTGTTCTACATCTCATACTCCACAGGGGGTTCTACATAATGGGAATGAACAGTTGCATTTGTTATTTAGAGGTGGTCTCATTTTAAGTGTGGTTGGGACAAGAAGTTCATCAATATATTCGGACCATTCTTCATTACCATATATACTAGCCCATAACTTGGGTCCAACTGCAAACAACATAGACCCTGATCTGCCATAACATAATGTGCCAGCAGATAAGGGTCTGTGTTGTTTGTTCTACTTATTAATCCTATAAAACTGCATAGAGCCAGATCTGCTGTGCATTATGGAACAGCAGATCTGGATCTATGCAGTTTGCAGTTGGATCCGATTTGTATGCAAGTATATACAGTAAATGAAGTCAGGAAGTATAAAGGATCAAGAAATTACATTAGAACAAAGAACAAAAATAGGATCCAACTTTCTTTTTATTATATTTGACCCTTCTGAGAAAAATGTAAAGGAGTATAGAGCTTCCATCCATTAGTCAGTTCATTCAACATATGTTTGGTTCTATTATGTGCAAATTACCAAACTTAGTAATAAAATAAAATGTCTGCTTTGTTTTATATTACAGTAATTTATGCAATTCTTGGTACTCCTTTTTATTAACTATTTATTCATTGTACACAAATTATTTTGGGAAAGTGACCACATACAAAAAGATTAAGAGATGGGATTTTAATGAGGACTAAAAAGTTCAAATTACTAACTCGATGTCTTATTGTTGTACCCAAAAGGGGCTTTGACTGAAATGTTTCAAAGCCATTTTGACACTCCAAAGTGACTAGTTAAGATCATTTTTACCTTGAATTATCAGTGTCTGATTCCAAAAGTAAATTGAATTTCACTTTAGAAGTATATAGAATATAGCTGTTCAAAATTATTCTGTTAGAACTTTTATAATGATTAGGGTACAAAAGTTGGCTAAATTAATAAAAACCTCCTTGGTAATTCTGATAGAGTTAAGTCCCTTTATCCACATCGTCCATCTTGTGACTCTTTGCCCATCGTGAAAGTTTAGCAGACTCTTGTAGCTTTTTAGCAAAAAGGGTCAAATGAGAGTTTTGGAGCTTTTACAGAATTTTTTTAAAAGGTAGATTGAATTTTCCTTTCCACCATTGTAATTTAATGTAATGTAACCATTTAAAGAATGGTTTTAGTAGTACTGCCAACTTATGTAAAGTTCAAAACATTGAAATAACCAATGTGTTTTCAATAATATAGAAGTTATTTTGAAATTATTTAAGCACAGAAGTAGCTGATCATTTTTAGCCATTTCATATTATATAATGGATGAAATATGAATCATATGTACATTATACTGTCATACTATGTCAAGATTGGCACTGGTGTTAGGGATGCACATTGAGTTCTCATAAACAAGAAAAACATCAAAATAGGTCCTGTATACAATAACTTCATATTGTACACAACTCACATGATATTCTGTAGATGTGTATTGTTAGTTCTTCTGATAATGCATATTAGTCATTTAAGTTTAGTATTGTATGTCTGTATGCTCAAGTTTTCTGTTTATGAAGTCTTGAAAAGAACTTATTCCACTTTCAACTCTTTTTTTTAATGTTTTGCCAATTTTTTGAACTGGACTTCGTTATTAATGACATAAATTTCTCACATGTGTCTCTTTTTATTTTGAGGTAGTTTGTTTCCTTAGGAGTTATTTATCTGACATTTTTATTTTCAAAGCATAGAGTTTGGAACATTCCTCACATTAGGAACTTTATTCTCTCACTGACTCCTTTCTTTAGCTTCTGTTGATGCTCATCCCCTTTTAAATTGACGAATCACCAAATCCCACCCATCTATCACCAGCAGCCTAATCAGAAGTTGTATATTCTAAATTATATTCAGCTGTTGACTAATCGTGTCGCAGGCTGTGTGTGGTGCACTATATACAGTCAAACCTGTGTTAGACCAAAGACATGTGTAACACAGAGATTTGCAACACCCCGACTGTCTTTGTGCTATCTAGTGTCAGCCTTTTCATATGCAAATGAGGGTGCTGACATATTGTCTGGTTAAGTACCATTTATGCTTGCATGGTGGCTAATGAGTCAGGGATATAAACTACGGGTAACTGTATGTACAATAATAAATAGGTGATGACACTTTAGCCAGTTGTTTTAACAGCGAAAATTTTGACGAGTTTTTATAAGTCACAAATTCGTGCTAACATTTCGACAATAATGTAAAGCCAGTTGATAAAGATTTTTGAAGTTACATTGTGGCACTGTTCAACACATCAGTTGCATATCTCTGTGTTATAGATGTCTCTGGTTAGACATTATCTCGGTACAATGATCACCTACTCACAAGTCAGTTTCTTTCAGTGCCATTACTTAGTGCTATACAAATCTCCTGTATATAGTGGTGACCAGCTCAGTATGATTAGTGGTCACTGTAATTGGCCCTAAATACATATGGCTTCTTTACATATCAAGATTCATAAGTTTCAAGTAGATGTCTTTATTGGTATAAAATTGTGCATCTTTTTTGTCTACAATGTCTATAGTTCAGAATTTTACTTCATTGGTCTAGGTAAAATTACAATTAAAAAAATACTAATGGTCTGTTTCTTTTTGTAAAACCTTGCTCTCCATCTATATACAGGTTTGCTTGTCTATAAAAGCAAATTTTGGCTAGTCCCCCAAGTTACAACTATACACAGGTTTAACTTTAAGATAATCTACCCTTGAGCAAGCATGGTTAGTTTAAACAGTATGACATTTACTAATTCATATATCCTCAATCTTGTATCCCAAAATTTTTTAAACTTTTTTTTACTTTTAACCCCAAATTTCTTTCATATTATTTTGTAGTACTCACAGAAGAAGCACTTTAATTTGATAAACATTGTTATGCCATGAGGTGGCATGCATGATTATTGATAAACAATGTAATGCCATGAGGTGGCATGGATGATTATCGATAAACATTGTTATGCCATGAGGTGGCATGGATGATTATCGATAAACATTGTTATGCTATGAGGTGGCATGGATGATTATTGATAAACATTGTTATGCCATGAGGCAGCATTGATGATTATTGTTGCTCTGGTGGTCAAGCACTTTGCTCCCTGCCATCACAAAGATTTAAAACTTAAAGTGTATATCGGCTGAGAAAGTCAAATCTCTTTATAAAAGTACAATTTTCGAAATTACAATATTTGGTTTGGTTTGGTGTTTTACAGCACAACACTTTGAAGGTTATATCGTGCAGTGGCAAGGTGTGCAAAGTACCTTGCACAATCGGGGTTCATTCGATGGTGGTTCCTTGACCACTGAGCAACTGTGGCTCTTTTGAAGTTGGAGTATTTGCCTGTGTAGAATTAGATATCCTATATTGTACAATGTGCTGGCAGATCAGGGTCTACTCTGTTTCTGCAAAACATGAAGAACAAACAGCATGGACCCTTGTCTTTTGGTTCATTATGCTGCAGCAGATCTGGCTCAGTGCTGTTTGCACCCAACACAGCATATTTGACTCTACACATGTTTGCACCCAACACATGAGACCTGGCTCAGTGCTGTTGGCAGCCAACAGTAGATCTGGTTTGGTGGTGTTTGCACCTGACACACCAGATCTGGTTCAGTGCTTGTTTGCACCCAGCATAGCAGATATGGTTCTATAATGTTTGCAGTTGGGTTTGGGTTACACTTGGAAAAATACAGTATTTTCAGATTGTGTTTTTATAAAATGGACTTGTCATTACAATATTAGTATTTCCAGCTTATTTGTCCTTGTCAAGGTTGGTTCCAAAAAGCACTGGATAGTCATCTACAGGATGCGTATGGCTCTTCAGTGATCTGCAGACAAGCCTCTTCAGCCTTGGTGAACTGTATCTCATAAAACTGGTAAAGTAGCTAAGACTTCTGTAAACATTGACTAGGTTGCCAAAATCTTGTGTGACAAAAATGTGTGTGCCCATGAAGTATTGTGTATTCATGTGTATTTGTCAATATGGTATTTGTGTTGAGACAGATGAAAATTCCCACAAAAATAAACCAGTGAGTTAAAGTTCACAGGCAATATTACCAATATTTTGCAGTGCTTCTTTTACATTAGTAACCTGCCATTCTTATTGTCCAAGATTGACAAGTCTGAAAACATCAAGGTAAACACTATCATACAAGCCTTGAACAGCAATAATCACAAATAGAGTAGGTCTAAGCTTCAGTGGACTTTTCCAAAAATGGAAAGTTATAATTTGAGTGTATTCTGTTACATTGGTATGCATCTCCTCCTCCCTCACCCCCCCCCCCCCCAAAAAAAAAAAAACAACCACCACCACTACCACCAGTGGAAGTATCTTGTTTTGGGACTGACCATGCATCCATCTGTCTGTCCCAAAAAGCTTGTTCAAAAAGTTTACAAAAAACATATATACCAGTAGACATAGTTGTATACATCTCTAGATAAGCTGATTAGATTGTCGGACCATTACAGCAATTAAAAAAAAAAAATTACATTCATTTTTTAACTTTTTGGACTTGGCTTCTTTTTTTTTTTTTTTTTTTCTAAAAAAAACATTTTGTCATGATTAAGCGAAAAAAAAACCGGGCTATTATTACAGCAATTGTTCAATTTTTTAACTTTCTGGACTTAGACATTTTTGACAAAAACCTTGTTAGCACAATGAAGCAAAAACATCTTGAGGACAACAAGTGAAATTTGGTAGGCATGTTTGTATGCATATGACGATGACCTGATTAGATTTTCATGCCATTATAGCAATTATAGCAGTATTTCAGATGTTGATAGGTTTTTAAAAAAGTTTTTGATTTTTTTGGTCTGCAGTGGGGGTATATGTATTTTACAAACACAAATCTGGTTATGCTTGATGACATCATTATCATTTGAGCAAAATTACTTAGTGTCATTTGGGGTATGACTTCCAATGATTCTTAGTAGTTTTGTAAAGGTCTTTTAGTTGATCTTGACAGAAGAGAAATCACATTTTTATTTTCTTTTGCTAGGTTTTGCTGAAGGAGGATTATAAAAGATATGTCACACATTATCTTAGGATAGTTACTGGACCTAATGGTGATTGGTCAAGAATTTGTTTTTTCTTTTTTTCTATGCCCAGCATAAGACGGAGCATATTATGCTGTGATGTTGTCCATCCATATATCCATCAGTGTTGCACATAGGATCCCAAGAGCAGGAGACACTATGTCCCCTACCATCCAACATTTTAGAGGGACAAAGGAAAATAAAAGTACATAACTTCACTAATAGTGTTATATAAATGAGATACTTTATATACTCACGTATAAGCCAATACCAACTGCAAACTGCATAGACCCAGATCTGTCATCACATAATGCGCTGGCAGATCTGGGTCTATGCAGTTTGTAAGGACTAATCAATAGAACAAACAACATAGACCCTGATCTGCTAGCGCATTATGCGATGGCAGATCAGGGTCTATGTTGTTTGCATTTGGACTCCGATTATACGCGAGTATATACAGTAGTCTTATTTGCTTTGACAGTTTTTTTGCCACCTTAACTTTGTGGTCTGCACTGTACTATCATATTTTCTTTGGAAATGTACATTATTGCAATAAAAGTTGTATCATGTGCTCAAGTAACTCAAAACATTAACATGTTTGAATATCTGGTTAACCTGACATGGGCTGCACCATGGAATTTTCCATTCCTGATCATGCTGTCATTTAACTTTAGTCTACACTCATTATCTACCAGCATTTATTATAATAAATAGCTATGTTTTCTAAATTAACTTTTCTTTCCAAACTAACAAGTCATTAATTAAATGACAAATTGTGTATTTGTATAAATGTCATCTCTTTTGACATTATTTCAACTTCAAAATAAATTAAATCTTCCTCGCCTTAAGGGAAACTTGAACCTCAAAAATACGTTACATTAATGGCCGTTAAGCACTTTTCAGCCCAACTCAGCTGACTACCACAAACCTTAAATTTTTTAATTGCAAGATACATTGTTTTAGAATGGATATTCATTGCCATCTTATAGTTCTTATCGCCCTTTTCGCGACTTTGGCCATTGCTAGTGCCAACAGAGACATGGATGGACATCAGCTAATGAAAAGTTGTAGGCACATTTTTCAATTTTTTTCTGACAAAAAGCGTGCATGGAGGGGTGCAAAGGGTCAAAATTTGGAGGACATAGAACAAAATTTTTTGGGAAACCCAAAGAAAGATGGTTTCTGCAAAATAACTTAAGTACTGTCTATTTTACCTTTACCAAATTTTGTGGATGACTTGCAAAAGACAAGGAAGAGACTGGTTGATTTTATATTCAAAAGGGTCAAAGGTCAAAATCACAATGATTCCAAGAAGATTAAGGCTGCAATGTTTACCAAAATTTCTAAATATGTACATGGTATACAATAACCAAAACAATTAAGTTTAATGTAATTCATTTGAGACTTAGCCTTTCCATTGGTATGCACATTAGGCTTTCAGCTGAGGCTACCATATATACTTTCATATAAGCCAGGTCCGAATGCAAACAAAATTGACCCTGATCTGCTGTCGCATAATGTGCCGGCAGATCAGGGTCTGTGTTTGTTTTACTGATTAGTCCTTATAAATTGCATAGACCCAGTTCTGGCAGCGCATTATGCAATGGCAGATCTGGGTCTATGCAATTTGTATTGGCTTGTACGCGAGTATATATGGTATTTATAAGTAAGGCATTGGCAATGTGCATGCTAAATGTCGCTTAACTTGTGATTGTTTCATTTACAGTACATCTTTTATCTCTTATTATGACATGATTCAGTTTGTTAAACACATCTTTGTTGAATATATCTGACATTTCAGGTATAACCTCCTTAGAATTGCTGTGATGTTGTTTTGTACTGCTATATATATATGTATTTAATAAAAAAATCAATAATGCAACTGGACATATGCATAGGATGCTTTTATGGGATCTACAATGACTAAGAAACTCTGCAGTGACTTACAAACTTGAAACAGTGTTTCTTTAAAATCAAAGGTTACTCATCAAATATTCTGTTAGTGAACATGTTTTTCATAGGTTAATAATGTAGTTTAAAGACATTTGTATCTGCATTATCACTCAATCAATGTGTGATGTTGTGCAATGTGTGGTACAACCAGTTCTCATCAACTTAAATGTGAAAATTATCCATACTTTAAAAAGTTAACATAAAAGTTCTACTAAACAGTCCTCTTCAGCACAGATGTGGAAATATATCATTTAATTTAAATGGGCAGAGATATGGAAATATATCATTTAATTTAGATGGGCAGTTCCATTATAACCAATAACCACATGAATGTTTGTTTACATCAAAACTGATTTTGATTATGTTTACAGGCAATAAACTAAACTAAACCATCTACTTGTGTAAATATTGCAGCTTTAAAGAAGAGTTACTTAAATGCCATATACTTAAACCAAAGGTCATTAGTAACTTGCATTTTTTGTAACATTTTCAGCTGGCTTGCATATGATGCAAGGAAGAAACCTATTGATTTTGGGGGTCAAAGGTCAAGGTCACATTGCCAGTGGCATAGTACATGAATTAAATGGTTACTTAGTCCTTTATTTAGTACCTGAGTATCTGACCAATGAAAGAGGTTTTATACAAAAGATGTGTAATACTCCTGTTGACAACAATGGTGGGAGCATATAATTTACGTTTTATGGTGCTTTTGTTAAAATATCAATGAAAAATATGTACATGTACATGCTTGCAAGTTTGGATAGTTACGGATAAACAGAACAAAAAAAAGAAACTTTATGGGTAACCAATTCAAAACATTCTGATTCCATGATAAATTCATTGCAGATATGACAAAGCACTTGGTTGATGTAGCTTCTTTGAAATGAAGTGTATAATTTTTCTCGTGTCTATTTCTGGGATTTTAAGCTAGATTTGATAATGGCATCTCTTTTTCCTTAAATTTACAATATTTGTTGAAAGAATTGTTACTTTAAAAACTAGATGGACAATTATTAAGAGCTTGTTGAAATACATAGTGAGGTTTGCTTGATTTTTATTGAGAGTAGTAATGTGCTGATAACTCATCTACATCCATTCTTTAGTCATCGTCATCTACTCATCTGATCTATCCATTATATAGTACTCCCTTACTATAACATTGTTCATGGATCTACTCATCTGATCTATCCATTATATAGTACTCCCTCACTATAACATTGTTCATGGATCTACTCATCTGATCTATCCATTATATAGTACTCCCTCACTATAACATTGTTCATGGATCTACTCATCTGATCTAGCCATTATATTGTACTCCCTCACTATAACATTGTTCATGGATCTATTCATCTGATATATCCATTATATAGTACTCCCTCACTATAGCATTGTTCATGGATCTACTAATCTGATCTATCCATTATATAGTACTCCCTCACTATAACATTGTTCATGGATCTATTCATCTGATCTAGCCATTATATAGTACTCCCTCACTATAACACTGTTCATGGATCTACTCATCTGATCTATCCATTATATAGTACTCCCTCACTATAACACTGTTCATGGATCTACTCATCTGATCTATCCATTATATAGTACTCCCTTACTATAACATTGTTCATGGATCTATTCATCTCATCTAGCCATTATATAGTACTCCCTCACTATAACATTGTTCATGGATCTACTCATCTG
Source organism: Margaritifera margaritifera (assembly GCA_029931535.1). NCBI lineage: Eukaryota > Metazoa > Mollusca > Bivalvia > Unionida > Margaritiferidae > Margaritifera > Margaritifera margaritifera. The sequence continues at coordinate 1,001,224 of JAQPZY010001088.1, forward strand.
ATCTATCCATTATATAGTACTCTCTCACTATAACACTGTTCATGGATCTATTCGTCTGATCCATCCATTATACAGTACTCCCTCACTATAACACTGTTCATGGATCTATTCATCTGATCCATCCATAATATACCGTATATACTTCCATATAATCCAGGTCCAAATGCAAACAACATAGACCCTGATCTGCCGGTACATAATGCGCCGGCAGATCAGGGTCTGTGTTGTTTGTTCTACTGATTAGTCCCTACAAACTGCATAGACCTAGATCTGCCAGTGCATTTTGTGGTTTGCAGTTGGTATCGGATTATACACGAGTATATACGGTAAGTTTTGCATTGAGCTAAGTTTTCAGGCTTTTTATGGGGCATTTGTGTTTTATGAACACATTTCTAGCTCGGTGTGTGATATTCTGTTCAAATTGAACTTACAGGGAATTTTAACATCATCTTGAATGCAGTCAAATGTCTGACAACCAAAATCCCACAGAACCAAATGAAATTTTTGGTTTTTAGTGGGGGTCTTGAGTTTACTGAGGTTCTCTGTGGGATGTAATCAGTTGCTGTCTCACATACTGGTAGATGAACAAGCTTTGATGAAACATCAATAATCATAGGTACTCCTTATAAGTTGAGTCCAACTGCAAACTGCACAGACCCAGATCTGCCATCGCATAATGCACTGGCAGATCTGGGTCTATGCAGTTTCTTTGGAGTCATTAATTTGGACTCGACTTATAAGCAAGTATATACTGTATATATCTTGGATAATTAGTATATGGTTCCTGTTTCTTTCTGGATCTTATTGCTCTCCACATTGCTTTGAGTAATTTAAAGACCATTACCTGACCATATGTTCCGATTCAGTTTTGGTTTTATGAAGTTCATTTTAGTGTAAAATTGACATTGGGATCAAAATTTTCTTTCAGTTTTCAGAATAAAACGGTTTTGGTTTACTGAGTTCAAGGATATTGAAATGAAAGTTGGAAAATGTGGGACCAGAAACATGATTCAGTTTCAAGGAGATTTTGGTTTAATGAGGTTTAGGTCTTGAGAGAAAAAACTAGATGCTTTTCAAAATACATTTGTAATGTGAAATACTTAAACTGCTAGTTTTAGTGCTTATCTATGTTAGATTTTTTTCTTAAAGTATACTTTTAATATAGTATCCATAAGTATACTTTTAATATAGTATCCATATTACAGAGAATGTACTATTCTTTGATCTACATAGGTTCTGTTGGATTATGTTTTTTCTCTGGTATTCAAATTGGACTGGATAATTTGATTGTCATATAATCTGCAAGATATTCTTACTTGATTATTCCAAATACATTTTTTCTTTTTCTTTTGAGAATTAAAATTTAATATAATTTGAGAGTTATCTATACTAGATATTCATAAAATGTTCAATTAGGAATTATAGGTTCAATTTGGGCTTTTAACTATGATTTACACATCTTTGAAACTACATTTTACTGATAATGTTTACTGATTTTAATGCCTCATTTAAGGTGTTATGATAATGTCCAGGTCTGACTGGATATGATTGCCTTTTAATAAAAAAAATTATGTATTCATTTTAAATGTAGTTACAGTTTTTGAAAATTCAAACTGAATTAAATTTGATAGGTATCAAAATTGAATATATTTAAATAAATCTTTTTGAAGTACATTTTGTTCTGTATTTTCCAAAATTATTTTCATATAGTGAGATTTTTGGAACAACATTTTCTTCAGAAAAGAATATTTTCAAAATGATATTGGCGTAACTAGATATTTTCTCATCTTGGCCAGTGAATAGTTTTTTGTGGAACCTAGCGCCTACATAACAACGCATGGCTAGCAACGATACTATTTCTGTAGAATACATTTCTAATGTGGACTGTACCGAAATTGGATAAAATAATATACAAATATTCAGTACCACAATACACATTGTACAAGTCAATAATGAATGTGGAATTTATTTTTTTTTTAGCTTTGGATTTAAGCTTCCTGGTTGTCCTAATTGATATATATAGCCGCCTTAAATGAGGTGGCCCCAGGTGGTAGAGTGGTCTTAGGCACCTTTACAGATCACTCACAATGGTCAAAAGATTAAAACACATCTGAAGTCTAATCCAGGTACTCAATAAGCATCAGGAAACTTTATGCAGGATAAAGCAAATGAATTTATGTGTGTGGTCTCACACAGCTTTTTTGGTAGAAAACATTCAGATTTCTCTGTCTATAATAGACTATTTTCTGTTTCCCATGGAAAAAAAGTTTTTGAAACTTTGTTTATCATTAAATGATGGTGGTTACTTTTCATTATTATTATTATTATAATTATTATTATTATTATTATTATTATTATGTCACTTTTATTCCTTTAAAACTATTTTATGTTTCAAATGGAAAAGAAAGGAAAATGTACAATAATACAGTAGAACCTGTTTTGATAAACCATCCCTTCTGCCAAAACATTATGCCCTCTCAAGACAGGTGTTCTCTCATTATGGGTCATAACACTGTATAATCAATAAACATGTGTGGTGAGAATTTGGTCTCTCAAGACAGGTGGTCTTTCATAACATTGGTCTTTCAAGACAGGTTTTACTGTAATTACCTTTTAATATTATATGATACCATATATGTTTGGTTATAAGTCGAGAACAACTGCAAACTGCACTTACCCAGATCTGCTGTCACATAATGTGCCAGTAGATCTGGGTCTGGGCAGTTTGTTAGGTGTAATCAGTAGAACAAACAAGATATACCCTGATCTGCCAACGCATTATGCGACAGCAGATCATAGTCTCTGTTTGCAGTTGGATGTGACTTATAAGCAAGTGTAGACAGTAAGTCTTTTCTATTCCTTAAAAGTCAGGAGGACTTTATTTGAAATCATATTCATTTATTGAATATGAATGATATATTGTCTATAATAAACATATAGTAAACATTACAGTGTAATCTAATGAAACATATACCTAAATTACAAATACTTTTTATTTTGTAATTAGTATGTATATGTTGACTATTTGCTAAAGGCAAACCAGATAGTGTACTTTGTGGTGCCAGCTCTGCAATCTATTATACATTGTCATAGTCAAGACCCAAATGAAGCTATTTGAACACAATAGGAAATGAATACTTCATAATTGAAATTAAAGAATCTTTTTGATAGCAAACCAATAAATGAATTGATAATACATATATATATATATATATATATATATATATATATATATATATATATATATATATATATACACATGTATTATCAATTCATTTATTGGTTTGCAATATCAATTCATTTATTGGTTTGCTATCAAAAAGATTCATAAAAAAATCATAAAAAATATATGTATATATATATATATTTACTATGTAGGTCCAGTAATTTTACATCTCTGCCTTAAATCTCACAGTAACACATCGTTATTGTGAACATTTGTGACCTGACTATGGTAGGCAGAGGATAAAGAATCACTGAATTTGCTTGTTGCTTTTATTATAAAAAAATTTTAAAAAAGAAGAAAAAGGAAAAAAAGTACAAACATTTAACAAAAAAAAAGTAAACCATCAAGAATTCATCATACTCACTATGGAAACAATTATGATGAACATGTCTGAACCAATTTCAAAATATAACAGGCAAAACTCACTATGTATTTTATATGTCAGCTTGAAAGATACATCATAGTGCTTTAAGCTGCCTTTGTGCAGTATATTTATGTAATGTACCATAAGTACTCATGTATAAGTCGGATCCAAATGCAAACAACATGGACCCTAATCTACTGTCACATAATGCGCCGGCAGATCAGGGTCTATGTTGTTTGTTCTACTAATTAGTCCTTTCAAGCTGCATGGACCCAGATCTGTCGGCGCATTATACGACAGCAGATCTGGGTCTATGTAGTTTGCAGTTGGTATCGAGTTATACGCGAGTATAGACGGTGTAATGATTATACCAGTATCTGACAATGAGTTTGTGTCATGCAAACGGCTCATAAGTGGGTCATTACAGGAATTTATGAAAGGTACACTTATTAATTGTGCTTTGTCATATTGCATCATTATGAAATCTAATATTATTTTTATTGCTTAATGTCTTATATGTACTCCACATGAGTAAGATAACGGATCAGAGTGTATTTTATAAAGAACATTTCAGGGGCTTGACCAGTAGAAGTTACAACAAGGTGAGGGGTTTTTTTTGTTACTTCTCCCATTTTATCCATGTGTGTGCTAATGGCATAGAAAATAGGGAACCAACTATCCAACAGCAATATTGAATGCAGGCTGAAATTAAACAAGGAAACATATGAAATCATCATTCCACAGTTTTAATTTAATGAATCTAATGTTTTTTCTTTGTTGCCACCACAGATTCAGTCTTCCAGTCAGTAGAGGTAAGATATCATTGTATTACAAGTTTTTTTTTTTCAACAAAAATAAAGTGATAGAATCATTCTCATTTGACCACTTAACACAATACAGCACTCCCATGCTATAGCACCCTTCATTATAACAGTTCCTGTTAAAATGCAAGTATGGTCATGGATCCCATTTCAATAAGTGGTAGGAAAATTGTATGTATAATGTACATCATTATAAGGTGGTCTCACTGTTAGGTGGTATATTATATTACTCACATGGATAGCATTATTACGAGGGAATACTGTATTTCCAGTAGACCTAACAGTGATTATTTGGTATTCCTTCTATGTAGGAAATGAGGGAATACTGTAATTCCAGTAGACCAAAAAGTGATTACTTGGTATTCCCTGTATGTAGGAAATGATGGAAAAATGTATTTCCAGTAGACCTAACAGTGGTTACGTGGTATTCCCCATATGTTGGAAATGAGGGAATAGTGTATTTCCAGCAGACCTTACAGTGATTACTTGGAATTCCCTATATGCAGGAAATGAGGAAGTACTGTAATTCCAATAGACCTAACAGTGATTACCTGGTATTCCCTATATGCAGGAAATGAGGAAGTACTGTAATTCCAAAAGACCTAACAGTGATTACCTGGTATTCCCTATATGCAGGAAATGAGGAAGTACTGTAATTCCAATAGACCTAACAGTGATTACCGGGTATTCCCTATATGCAGGAAATGCATCGGTATAAAGACACTTCACGACAAAATAGAAAATAAAAACCAATTTCCAGGGCCCAATTTTAGTAACACAAGTCATCAAGATAATTTTTAGGTCAATATTTCAAGTCGGACTTAAAATTCACCCGATAAATCACTAGATTCTAAACTTGAATCCAGACTCAAAGCCTGGATCTCACTAAGAGATATTAAGTCTAGTCTAAAATTTGAATCTGACTAAAGTTTAACCAATCAAATCATTGGAGTACAGACTTTCAGAACTGGGGCCATGTGATCTATAAATGCAGTGCCCTTCTGGAAATTGAAAAAAAAACTTGCCTCCATCAACTTTTTAGTTCTGTGTCTTACTTTCTTCCTCTCAATACAAGAAGGCTGTCTTTTTAAACTCAGTAATTTTCAGAATTCACTATTACTTCATCTCTTTATCTAATTTCTGGAACATGTTTCACACTTTAGTTGGAAATATATCTGCATATTTTTATATTGTCACAAAAACTTTGAAAACCAGACTCAGTAGGCTTTGACAGGCAGAATTGCTTTTACAAGATCACGCAAGAGTAGGTTAATACAGGTAGAATATATTAAATCAACCTGATGAGTCGTTGTTGGCATGTAAAGTGGTATTTTGTGTACCGTCAGGAGTGCATAGCAATTGTCTTTGATACTACACGGCCAGCTCATGAACTATTCATGATCTCAAAATGAGGGTTGCAGAATGGTCTGTTTACAATCATATTAACAAGTACTGTGTACAGTCATGCTAACAAGTAGTTTACAAATGTCAGCTTATCTTTGTTTCTTTCTATGATTGTCTTTGTAATGCATTATCAATGTGTAGTGTCCCATGGAACACTTTTTATACACCTCATGTCAAAGATAATTACCACATGATGAAGATAATTACCACATGATGAAGATAATTGCCACATGATGAAGATGATTAGCACCTGCTTATGATTGTCTGTGTGATGCATTATCAATGTGTAGTGTCCCATGGAACACTTTTTACACACCATATGATGAAGATAATTACCACATGATGAAGATAATTACCACATGATAAAGATAATTACCACCTGCTTATGATTGTCTGTGTGATGCATTATCAATGTGTAGGATTGTCTTTGTAATGCATTATCAATGTATAGTGTCCCATGGAACACTTTACACACCTCATGTCAAAGATAATTACCACCTGCTTATGATTGTCTGTGTGATGCATTATCAATGTGTAGGATTGTCTTTGTAATGCATTATCAATGTATAGTGTCCCATGGAACACTTTACACACCTCATGTCAAAGATAATTACCACCTGCTTATGATTGTCTGTGTGATGCATTATCAATGTGTAGGATTGTCTTTGTAATGCATTATCAATGTATAGTGTCCCATGGAACACTTTACACACCTCATGTCAAAAATAATTACCACCTGCTTATGATTGTCTGTGTGATGCATTATCAATGTGTAGGATTGTCTTTGTAATGCATTATCAATGTGTAGGATTGTCTTTGTAATGTATTATCAATGTATAGTGTCCCATGGAACACTTTACACACCTCATGTCAAAGATAATTACCACCTGCTTATGATTGTCTGTGTGATACATTATCAATGTATGGTTTCCCATCAAACACTTTTTTGACACACCACATGATGAAAATAATTACCACCTGCTTTTTACAGTTACTCGTCTCTTTACAGATATGTACATTTTGTCAGTGCACCTTTTGTTCAAATTTCACATTGTTAGATACACCATCTACAAATTCGTGCACACTTAGTGTTTGTAATTGTATACAGTTTATTTATTCGTACATGAATGCAGCATTGTTTCTTGTTAAATGATTTCTTAGAATGGATCGTGATACTCTTTTCGTTAGATTCCATAAATTTGCTTTTCTTGTATTAATGTCCTTTTTGTTATCATAAATGTCACAGAATTCCACCAGTCTCAATTGAATACTATAATAAAAATAAATGTAAACGAAATGCAGAGTTGTCTTTCTTTAATGCCTGGTATGAGTGTTTCCTCATTAAAGTTAATATGAATGGGAAAAAAAAGAATATTCTCAGGTAAGTTGCCAGGATTCAGTGGAATTTGTTTTCCAGTTCTACCCCTTCATTTTGGTCCGTATTGTGGTAAAATCTTATTTCTCACTTCCATTTGTTTTTATTCGAGAAGTTTAAAACTTGACTTAAAGTTGATACTTTTGTCAAAAATTAAAAGTACCGGTATTCTTTGTCTTTTTATGGCCTAAAAGCTTGGAATGAAAAAGATGAGATACTGTACTCCTTCGTTACTGTCAAACCAGTATTCATCAGGGATGTTATAACCAGAAATATGTTTCACCCTTGTGCATTGTTTGGTGTACATACGACCTTGGTTATCATAGAATAAATGCCTTGTTTGATTCAGTGTCGAGTTGCTACATGTACCGATTTTTTCGCACTATACAAATTATCATTATAGTTCAGGATGTGCGAATGAATAAGCCAAAAGGTTGGTATATTTTGTCAAGATCAAAATGTCAATGTTAACCTTCCTATTTCCATCAAATTTCTACATCTACTGCTCCTTCTTTCTTTTAAACTTCTCTGGTAATTAAACAAGCTGAGCAATGAATAATATGAAAAAATACTTTGAAAAATGACAGGTGCGTCAATTTCTTTGCTTTTTTTAAAAAAAAACCGATTTCCTTATTGATTTCCTGTAAATGCGTATTAATCCTAATAACTGGACAAAAGTAACGACTTTTTTGGGACAAACTTTCTTTTATATCTTTGACTCGGGTGACTCCAGTTAGGCTAGAAACATTTTCTACGGTATAATTTTAGGCAGTAGTATATAAATGTCAATCTTGAACCACATGCAATCTTTTATAAGTTTTTTTTTTTTTTTCGAATTTTAAAATGGTCTGGAGAAACAGACTAAATACATCTTTTGAAAGATGTCGTAGCTTTGTATTCACTGCGCTACCACACAGACATAACATTATATTGTGCACGACTCGAAATAACAAGAGAATGTGACTCAAAACAAAAGCAAGTGCTAGAGAATCAGTCTGTCTATACTACTATGTTCACATTACAAAATCATGAGTGGTCCAGAACTTTGATGGTAGACTGAATAACAAAACATTAACTGGTCTAGTGATTTAATCGTTGCATCATCAGTGCAAGAGTTGTTGCAAAGTAACATCCTCATATCCCTGCACCACACTGAAAACAATATTATTGAACAATCTTGTCAGGCAACAAACCTGAACTTGTTCAGTAGTCCTTGATTAGCTCAGACAAACCTTCAGGCACAATCAACTTAAACAACTCGTCAAAAGTTAATGTATAGGGTGGTCCTATCTTGAATCATACAATTTTGAATAGCAAACTAACTAACGATTAGACCTGTATCCAGTGATTGGTATGGTTTTGTGGGGTTTATCGACATTTTTCAGCACATGATAGGCTATACATGGCGCCGAGTATATTTGGCAGAGGAAGAACCCGCGAAGAACCACCGACCTACTTTAAGCTACTGGCAGGCTTTCTCGCATACCCACGCAGGTCCAGCCGAGACTCAAACTCACGCTGACAGAGGTCAGATGTGTGAATGATCTGTAAAGGCGATCGCCTTTGACCACTGGGCCACGCGGGTTCCCAGTATCAAGTGATGTATTAAACAAAAATATTGATGTTTTAAATGAATAGCGTTCACAAATCAATAAATATCGTTTACACAAGCATTAATAACATTACAATTACTTCGTTTGGTATAATTGAAACATCCTATGCAATCAAAACTGTAAAGGGATTGTACGCCAACATTGACCGAATGCAGTCTGAGTAACAATATATTTTTGGCGTTTTGCAAGACATCAAACATTGTAATTACTGCAGAAACAAACAAAAGGGCACTAAAGCAACTTGAAAATAGATGTTTAAATATCGGTTGAATCAATATGGTTATTTAATTACTTTTGCTGGTATCAAACCGTGTACAAGTAGCTAGTTTAAAAATATATTTTTTATACAGAGGTGGGTAAAAGCAATATAAGAATCTCTTGAATAAGCATTTTAGTCAATGGACATATCTTTAATACAAATAGTGTTTCAGCTCACCTGGCCATAAGGCCAAGTGAATTTATAGTATAATCCTTCGTCCATCGTGCTTTGTCCATCGTGCTTTGTCCATTCACAATTGTTATTTATAACTTCTTCTCAAACACTACTCAACAGAATTTCACCAAATTTGATAAAAAGCATTCGGGCTTGAAGTAGTTCTTAAAAAAAAATTTAAAAAAACGAAAAAAAAAAAAAAAAATTCTAATGATACCGATCTGCCAGCAAACATGGCCGCCATAAAAAAGAAACCTTTAAATTACTTCTTCCAAAAAGACGCTCAACAGAATTTGACCAAATGTGAAACAAAGCATCCTCTTATGAAGATCTATCTAATTTATGAACATGATGATGATCCGCTTTCAAATATGGCCATCGTTACTAAAAATAGAATAATCTTTTAACAATTAAAAATGCAATCAACACAATTTGGCGGATAGCATCCTGCCATGAAGGTCTTTTAAATCTATTCAAAATGATGCCGATCCACCATCAAATATGGCTGCTGATACTAAAAATGAAAAAGCATTTTAAGGATTTCTACTCAATGCCACTCAACAAAATTTGACCAAATTTGGCAGACAACCTCCTGGCATAGGTGACTTTCACTTTTAGATAAATTATGCTGATCTGCCATCAAATATGGCCGCTATTTAAAAAAAATATAAAAGCCTTCAAACGACTTCTTTTTAAAACACGCTGAACAGAATGTGGCCGATTTCGACAGAGAGCAGCTGTCATAGAGTGCTTTCAAATTTGTACAAATGATGCTGATCCACCAAATATGGTAGCCATTTGTAAAAGAAGAAAAACGACTTCTGCAAACCGCTGAACAGGCTTTGATCATATTTGCTAGAAAGCACCCTTGCATGAAGACAAATGATGCCGATCTGCCGTCAAATTTGGATTTTTAAAAGCTTGGATAGAAAGTATCCTGTACATGTCAGTTTGCCTAATAAAGCAAGGGAAGTAACCTACGATGAAGACCATTATGAATCACAAGTTTGTAATCTTGTGAATGAATTTGCTGTATTGTGTCCGTAGGCTTTGCTATCATCGCCCATCAAATACTAATCAAAGCAACTAAACAAACAAACGAACAACGAATTCAAGCTCTAGCAATCAAACCCACACGTGCGATATTAAGCTGTCCCCGTTATCTGTATTTGACCCCAGTTTCATTGACCAATCACGTGATGTGTCAGCCATGACGATATTGAAATGAACATTATATACACCACGTACTGCGATCAAAACAAGATCAGTCTTGTTGTTTACATTTTATCTTTGCTCGTTTTCTCTTAAAAATTGACATGGATAGTGATGGAAAATATAAGAAAGTTGGAGGTAGTTCATGTTCTGTCAATGGATGTTCAGATAATCGCCGCAAATACAATTTATGGAAGAAATTAGTGTGTGAAATACACGGACAAGTGCATGAAAGCTGTGAGTGTTTGGTACCATTTAAGATACATATAAGATTTTTAATTCTTGAATTCCATTCTTAGCAGATAAGTCGAAACAACTGATAAAATGACTTCCACGAGAAATAATTAGAGACTGTTGCGGAGAATCTGTGCAGAAACATTTATTCAGAGGCCAACTAATCTTAAATTTCATAAAGTAGAGGTGAGAATTACGGCGATTATAAATCGCACAACACTGCCAAATTTATGGCACGAATATGGGCAAATTATGTTTATTTCAAAGGCATTTGGTGGACGGCAAGTGATACATTCGTATGATACAAGCGGATTTTTAAATTACCTTCTTCTTGGAGTGTTGTTAATCTAGATATGTAGCTACCATTGTTTTGCGGGAAGGACTCGTAAAGATTCAGCAGGACTAGTCAATTTCTCTCTCTACTAGTGCTTCTGGCAACAAGGAAATTTATGTTACATTCTAGGCCTGAAGAAACTCATATTTTTTTCTAATGAGTTCATGGGTTTTTTTCACATGACTAAAGGTGAAACTTGAACTGACACATAAAAATGACTAAATGATATTTTCCCAAGTCTGTAATTGACTAGTAAATAAATGCCACATTCGTCAATATCATAACATGATTAAAAATTAGAACCAACATAAAACTATAATTATATAAATTTATAGTCACAGACGCATACATGTTTTGAAAGTAATATTGAACAATAAGCGATCTTCTACAATTTCATCAACTGTGCGTGACATCATTTTCTCTGCATAAAATGTACGTAGTCTTGTAATATGTCCATTTACATAATTTGCATCATGCTTTACATTCACAAACTTGTGGTCATCTGCACTAAACCATACAAGAAGTTTAAATTTCTTAAGACCAGTGCAAAACGTTGTCATCTGTATTTGCTTATAGAACCCACTATTCCCCTTCTGCTTAATAATCAGACTGTCATTGCCACTCATTTCGACATCATATTTCTTGTTTGAAAAAAAAATCATCCAGTGTGGTCCAGTTAGTAGGCATTGGACTTTTAATTTCAAGCAGCCTGTCTTCATTTAAAATTCTATCTGGGGTTGCTGACAATCAGTTTTCCTACACAGAAAGATGCATTCCTTTTTCAATAACAGAAATATCAATTAGAATTTAAACATTGTTTTGCTGCCACTTATCTTTGAAGTCCGTGGTTTGTGAATTTATTTCCTACAAATTTGGAATGTAAATGTTATCTTATAAAAATTCGCGTAATCAGTGGAGCCCTTTATGGGTATTTTTACGCACCGATTCTCTTTGTTTACAATCTATTATACTAGTGATATGGCGGACGCTACTGCTACGCACCTAGCGAGCGATATCAGTACAACGGGCAATAATGAGAAAACCGTGTCTACAGGCACACAGAAAAACAATCACTTTACATGTACACTAATGAATGAAGACCGACATTACTTGCCACGTTTCGTCTATTTTATTTCAGTCAACAAGAAAATGCAATTATATTTTTTAAAAACAACTTCAAACGGGAATCAAGAGAATCTGCCATGTTTTAATCTCATATGTGTGTGTGTATGTGTGTGTGTGTGTGTGGTCTAATATAAGATAAGCGACACCAATATTAATAGACGATGTTGCAACTAAGAGCTCCACACTTTTTTCCATTTCACAGTTTCAATACACGTATGAATTTGCATTCACAAGCAAAAATATCAGTTACCGAGATGAGAGACATCTGACCCACGTTGGCCTCACGTTCAGGTATCATGCAATTACTAAATAACAAAGACAGATTGTAACAATGTGTGGTAATTAATGTTTAATGACAAGGAAGACTGAAAGAATTAAACTGAAATAAATGGACCATGACATTAGTTTGTAACATTCCTCTATTTGTTTCATAATGCTTTTATTTATACCAATTGGTTCGTCTTCCAACACTTCGATATTCTCTTCCAGCTCTCTTTCGTGAATCTTGTCCAATACGAGCAATCGATTCATGCTGCCTTCCATGTCATTGCACTTTTGATGCAAACCATCTTTTTTTTTTTTTTCGTTCAAAATCTTAGACTCCTTTGAATGCAAACTGTAGGCTTCTTCAGTTGACTATCCCTCAGTAAGTGCTATTTCTTGTTGTTAAATGGTACAAACAGACTCAACTGAACGCAAAAATCTGTTCGAAAAAATACTAAATTTTGAGCATAAATTGCGAATATTTGAAGAAGGTTAGGCATAACAAATATATCATAAGAGTTGGTTGGTTATAACGGCATTTTGATCACATATTTGGCTATATCATGCTGAGGAAATGGGAGCTAAGTGCCTTTTTCAAGGACACGCCAAGGCAGCCGTCCCAAGCATGTCTGGGCGGGTATTGAACCCGCCAACCTTGAATTACGAGTCCGACGCTCGACCAATTGAACTACCGCGGCTCCCCATTTCACAAGGGAGGTTGTAGCGGATACTATCTTGTATCTTTGCCAGGGTATATCGTTATGTGATATGTTAAAAATTCAGTAATGAGTTTAAAATTGCAAACTAATTTTCGAAAAGAAATTACATTCGGATGCTATGTAAACTTTGCTCATATAAGCAAAAAACTGAATGGGAAAAAAGATTAGGATTCCACGAGGGAAAAAATATTATTATTATCCCAATATTGAAAGATTTGTACCTTTATAAATATCATTGTTTTCAGATCTGGAACATAAGAGTAATAGTTCAAGATTTTTATAATTATTACCAGAGCGTAGTACCAAAGGTCGAAAAGACAGGAGTTCCGGAGAAGACGACATATCAAGGAGTTGACAAGTTTGAAAAGCATGCTTCAAAGCCTGAAACAGGACGTACTGGATCAACAGATAGGGGACAAGCCTGAAACAGGACGTATTGGATCAACAGATAGAGGACAAGCATGAGACAGGACGTACTGGATCAACAGATAGGGGACAAGCCTGAAACAGGACGTATTGGATCAACAGATAGAGGACAAGCATGAGACAGGACGTACTGGATCAACAGATAGAGGACAAGGCTGAAACAAGACGTACTGGATCAACAGATAGAGGACAAGGCTAAAACAGGACGTACTGGATCAACAGATAGAGGACAAGCCTGAGACAGGACGTACTGGATCAACAGATAGAGGACAAGCCTGAGACAGGACGTACTGGATCAACAGATAGAGGACAAGGCTGAGACAGGACGTACTGGATCAACAGATAGAGGACAAGCCTGAAACAGTACGTACTGGATCAACAGATAGAGGACAAGGCTAAAACAGGACGTACTGGATCAACAGATAGAGGACAATCCTGAGACAGGACGTACTGGATCAACAGATAGAGGACAAGGCTGAGACAGGACGTACTGGATCAACAGATAGAGGACAAGCCTGAAACAGTACGTACTGGATCAACAGATAGAGGACAAGGCTAAAACAGGACGTACTGGATCAACAGATAGAGGACAAGCCTGAGACAGGACGTACTGGATCAACAGATAGAGGACAAGGCTGAGACAGGACGTACTGGATCAACAGATAGAGGACAAGCCTGAGACAGGACGTACTGGATCAACAGATAGAGGACAAGGCTGAGACAGGACGTACTGGATCAACAGATAGAGGACAAGCCTGAAACAGTACGTACTGGATCAACAGATAGAGGACAAGGCTAAAACAGGACGTACTGGATCAACAGATAGAGGACAAGGCTGAGACAGGACGTACTGGATCAACAGATAGAGGACAAGCCTGAGACAGGACGTACTGGATCAACAGATAGAGGACAAGCCAGAGACAGGACGTACTGGATCAACAGATAGAGGACAAGGCTAAAACAAGATGTATTGGATCAACAGATAGAGGACAAGGCTGAAACAAGACGTACTGGATCAACAGATAGAGGACAAGGCTGAGACAGGACGTACTGGATCAACAGATAGAGGACAAGGCTGAGACAGGACGTACTGGATCAACAGATAGAGGACAAGCCTGAGACAGGACGTACAGAATCAACAGATAGAGGACAAGGCTGAGACACGACGTACTGGATCAACAGATAGAGGACAAGGCTAAAACAGGACGTACTGGATCAACAGATAGAGGACAAGCCTGAGACAGGACGTACTGGATCAACAGATAGAGGACAAGGCGAAAACAGGACGTACTGGATCAACAGATAGAGGACAAGCCAGAGACAGGACGTACTGGATCAACAGATAGAGGACAAGGCTAAAACAAGATGTATTGGATCAACAGATAGAGGACAAGGCTGAAACAAGACGTACTGGATCAACAGATAGAGGACAAGGCTAAAACAAGACGTACTGGATCAACAGATAGAGGACAAGCCTGAGACAGGACGTACTGGATCAACAGATAGAGGACAAGCCAGACACAGGACGTACTGGATCAACAGATAGAGGACAAGGCTAAAACAGGACGTACTGGATCAACAGATAGAGGACAAGCCTGAGACAGGACGTACTGGATCAACAGATAGAGGACAAGGCTGAGACAGGACGTACTGGATCAACAGATAGAGGACAAGCCTGAGACAGGACGTACTGGATCAACAGATAGAGGACAAGGCTGAGACAGGACGTACTGGATCAACAGATAGAGGACAAGCCTGAAACAGTACGTACTGGATCAACAGATAGAGGACAAGGCTAAAACAGGACGTACTGGATCAACAGATAGAGGACAAGCCAGAGACAGGACGTACTGGATCAACAGATAGAGGACAAGGCTAAAACAAGATGTATTGGATCAACAGATAGAGGACAAGGCTGAAACAAGACGTACTGGATCAACAGATAGAGGACAAGGCTGAGACAGGACGTACTGGATCAACAGATAGAGGACAAGGCTGAGACAGGACGTACTGGATCAACAGATAGAGGACAAGCCTGAGACAGGACGTACAGAATCAACAGATAGAGGACAAGGCTGAGACACGACGTACTGGATCAACAGATAGAGGACAAGGCTAAAACAGGACGTACTGGATCAACAGATAGAGGACAAGCCTGAGACAGGACGTACTGGATCAACAGATAGAGGACAAGGCGAAAACAGGACGTACTGGATCAACAGATAGAGGACAAGCCAGAGACAGGACGTACTGGATCAACAGATAGAGGACAAGGCTAAAACAAGATGTATTGGATCAACAGATAGAGGACAAGGCTGAAACAAGACGTACTGGATCAACAGATAGAGGACAAGGCTAAAACAAGACGTACTGGATCAACAGATAGAGGACAAGCCTGAGACAGGACGTACTGGATCAACAGATAGAGGACAAGCCAGACACAGGACGTACTGGATCAACAGATAGAGGACAAGGCTAAAACAGGACGTACTGGATCAACAGATAGAGGACAAGCCTGAGACAGGACGTACTGGATCAGCAGATAGAGGACAAGCCTGAGACATTACGTACTGGATCAACAGATAGAGGACAAGGCTAAAACAAGACGTACTGAATCAACAGATAGGGGACAAGGCTGAGACAGGACGTACTGGATCAACAGATAGAGGACAAGCCTGAGACAGGACGTACTGGATCAACAGATAGAGGACAAGCCTGAGACATTACGTACTGGATCAACAGACAGAGGACAAGCCTGAGACAGGACGTACTGGATCAACAGATAGAGGACAAGGCTAAAACAGGACGTACTGGATCAACAGATAGAGGACAAGGCTGAGACAGGACGTACTGGATCAACAGATAGAGGACAAGGCTAAAACAAGACGTACTGGATCAACAGATAGAGGACAAGCCTGAGACAGGACGTACTGGATCAACAGATAGAGGACAAGGCTGAGACAGGACGTACTGGATCAGCAGATAGAGGACAAGGCTAAAACAGGACGTACTGGATCAACAGATAGAGGACAAGCCAGAGACAGGACGTACTGGATCAACAGATAGAGGACAAGCCTGAGACAGGACGTACTGGATCAACAGATAGAGGACAAGGCTGAGACAGGACGTACTGGATCAACAGATAGAGGACAAGCCTGAGACAGGACGTACTGGATCAACAGACAGAGGACAAGGCTGAGACAGGACGTACTGGATCAACAGATAGAGGACAAGGCTAAAACAAGACGTACCGGATCAACAGATAGAAGACAATCCTGAGACAGGACGTACTGGATCAACAGATAGAGGACAAGGCTAAAACAGGACGTACTGGATCAACAGATAGAGGACAAGCCTGAGACAGGACGTACTGGATCAACAGATAGAGGACAAGGCTAAAACAAGATGTATTGGATCAACAGATAGAGGACAAGCCTGAGACAGGACGTACTGGATCAACAGATAGAGGACAAGCCTGAGACATTACGTACTGGATCAACAGATAGAGGACAAGGCTGAAACAAGACGTACTGGATCAACAGATAGAGGACAAGGCTGAAACAAGACGTACTGGATCAACAGATAGAGGACAAGCCTGAGACAGGACGTACTGGATCAACAGATAGAGGACAAGCCTGAGACAGGACGTACTGGATCAACAGATAGAGGACAAGGCTGAGACAGGACGTACTGGATCAACAGATAGAGGACAAGGCTAAAACAGGACGTACTGGATCAACAGATAGAGGACAAGCCTGAGACAGGACGTACTGGATCAACAGATAGAGGACAAGGCTAAAACAAGATGTATTGGATCAACAGATAGAGGACAAGCCTGAGACAGGACGTACTGGATCAACAGATAGAGGACAAGCCTGAGACATTACGTACTGGATCAACAGATAGAGGACAAGGCGAAAACAGGACGTACTGGATCAACAGATAGAGGACAAGCCTGAGACAGGACGTACTGGATCAACAGATAGAGGACAAGGCTGAGACAGGACGTACTGGATCAACATATAGAGGACAAGGCTAAAACAAGACGTACTGGATCAACAGATAGAGGACAAGGCTGAGACAGGACGTACTGGATCAACAGATAGAGGACAAGGCTAAAACAGGACGTACTGGATCAACAGATAGAGGACAAGCCTGAGACAGGACGTGCTGAATCAACAGATAGAGGACAAGCATGAGACAGGATGTACTGGATCAACAGATAGAGGACAAGGCTAAAACAGGACGTACTGGATCAACAGATAGAGGACAAGCCTGAGACAGGACGTACTGGATCAACAGATAGAGGACAAGGCTAAAACAAGACGTACTGAATAAACAGATAGGGGACAAGGCTGAGACAGGACGTACTGGATCAACAGATAGCGGACAAGGCTGAGACAGGACGTACTGGATCAACAGATAGAGGACAAGGCTAAAACAGGACGTACTGGATCAACAGATAGAGGACAAGGCTGAGACAGGACGTACTGGATCAACAGATAGAGGACAAGGCTAAAACAGGACGTACTGGATCAACAGATAGAGGACAATCCTGAGACAGCACATACTGGATCAACAGATAGAGGACAAGCATGAGACAGGATGTACTGGATCAACAGATAGAGGACAAGGCTAAAACAGGACGTACTGGATCAACAGATAGAGGACAAGGCTGAGACAGGACGTACTGGATCAACAGATAGAGGACAAGCCAGAGACAGGACGTACTGGATCAACAGATAGAGGACAAGCCTGAGACAGGACGTACTGGATCAACAGATAGAGGACAAGGCGAAAACAGGACGTACTGGATCAACAGATAGAGGACAAGGCTAAAACAGTACGTACTGGATCAACAGATAGAGGACAAGCCTGAGACAGGACGTACTGGATCAACAGATAGAGGACAAGCCTGAGACAGGACGTACTGGATCAACAGATAGAGGACAAGGCTGAGACATTACGTACTGGATCAACAGATAGAGGACAAGCCTGAGACAGGACGTACTGGATCAACAGATAGAGGACAAAGGCCTGAGACAGGACGTACTGGAATCAACAGATAGAGGACAAGGCTGAGACAGGACGTACTGGTATCAACAGATAGAGGACAAGGCTAAACAGGACGTACTGGATCAACAGATAGAGGACAAGCCTGAGACAGGACGTACTGGATCAACAGATAGAGGACAAGGCTAAAACAGGACGTACTGGATCAACAGATAGAGGACAAGCCTGAGACAGGACGTACTGGATCAACAGATAGAGGACAAGGCTAAACAGAACGTACTGGATCAACAGATAGAGGACAAGCCTGAGACAGGCTACGTACTGTGATCAACAGATAGAGGACAAGGCTGAGACAATACGTACTAGATCAACAGATAGAGGACAAGGCTGAGAACAAGGACGTACTGGATCAACAGATAGAGGACAAGGCTGCGACAGACGTACTGGATCAACAGATAGAGGACAAGCCTGAGACAGGACGTACTGGATCAACAGATAGAGGACAAGGCTGAGACAGGACGTACTGGATCAACAGATAGAGGACAAGCCTGAGACAGGACGTACTGGATCAACAGATAGAGGACAAGCCTGAGACAGGACGTACTGGATCAACAGATAGAGGACAAGGCTAAAACAAGACGTACTGGATCAACAGATAGAGGACAATCCTGAGACAGGACGTACTGGATCAACAGATAGAGGACAAGGCTAAAACAGGACGTACTGGATCAACAGATAGAGGACAAGGCTAAAACAAGACGTACTGGATCAACAGATAGAGGACAAGCCTGAGACATTACGTACTGGATCAACAGATAGAGGACAAGCCTGAGACAGGACGTACTGGATCAACAGATAGAGGACAAGGCTAAAACAGGACGTACTGGATCAACAGATAGAGGACAAGCCTGAGACAGGACGTACTGGATCAACAGATAGAGGACAAGGCTGCGACAGACGTACTGGATCAACAGATAGAGGACAAGCCTGAGACAGGACGTACTGGATCAACAGATAGAGGACAAGGCTGAAACAAGACGTACTGGATCAACAGATAGAGGACAAGGCTGAAACAAAACGTACTGGATCAACAGATAGAGGACAAGCCTGAGACAGGACGTACTGGATCAACAGATAGAGGACAAGGCTGAGACAGGACGTACTGGATCAACAGATAGAGGACAAGCCTGAGACAGGACGTACTGGATCAACAGATAGAGGACAAGGCTAAAACAGGACGTACTGGATCAAAGATAAGAAGGACAAGGCTAAAGCAAGATGTACTTGGAATCAACAGATAGAGGACAAGCCTGAGACAGGACGTACTGGATCAACAGATAGAGGACAAGGCCTGAGACAGGATCGTACTGGATCAAGCAGATAGAGGACAAGGCTAAAACAGGACGTACTGGATCAACAGTTAGAGGACAAGCCTGAGACAGGACGGTACTGGATCAACAGATAGAGGACAAGCCTGAGACAGGACGTACTGGATCAACAGATAGAGGACAAGGCTGAGACAAGGACGTACTGGATCAACAGATAGAGGACAAGCCTGAGACAAGGACGTACTGGATCAACAGACAGAGGACAAGGCTAGAGACAGGACGTACTGGATCAACAGATAGAGGACAAGCTAAAACAAGACGTACTGGGATCAACAGATAGAAGACAAGCCTGAGACAGGACGTACTGGATCACCAGATAGAGGACAAGGCCTGAGTACAGGACGTACTGGATCAACAGATAGAGGACAAGGCTAGAGACAGGACGTACTGGATCAACAGATAGAGGGACACAAGGCCTAAATCAAGATGTATTGGTATCAACAGATAGAGGACAAGCCTGAGACAGGACGTACTGGATCAACAGATAGAGGACAAGCCTGAGACATTACGTACTGGATCAACAGATAGAGGACAAGGCTGAAACAAGACGTACTGGATCAACAGATAGAGGACAAGGCTGAAACAAGACGTACTGGATCAACAGATAGAGGACAAGCCTGAGACAGGACGTACTGGATCAACAGATAGAGGACAAGGCTGAGACAGGACGTACTGGATCAACAGATAGAGGACAAGCCTGAGACAGGACGTACTGGATCAACAGATAGAGGACAAGGCTGAGACAGGACGTACTGGATCAACAGATAGAGGACAAGGCTAAAACAGGACGTACTGGATCAACAGATAGAGGACAAGCCTGAGACAGGACGTACTGGATCAACAGATAGAGGACAAGCCTGAGACAGGACGTACTGGATCAACAGATAGAGGACAAGGCGAAAACAGGACGTACTGGATCAACAGATAGAATACAAGCCTGAGACAGGACGTACTGGATCAACAGATAGAGGACAAGGCTGATACTCTCACCCCTGGACAGCTACTAGCGCGACTTCCATACAGTCATCGACTGGGACATACGGACTCCATTAACAGGAACGTACTGGGATCAACAGATAGAGGACAAGCCTGAGACAAGGACGTACTAGGGATCAACAGATAGAGGACAAGGCTAAACAAGGGACGTACTGGATCAACAGGATAGAGGACAAAGCTGAGACAGGGACGTTAGCTGAAATCAACAGATAGAGGACAAGCCTGAGACAGGATGTATCTGGATCAACAGATAAGAGGACAAGGCTAAAACAGGACGTACTGGATCAACAAGATAGAGGCAAGCCTGAGACAGGACGTACTGGTATCAACAGATAGAGGACAAGCCTGAGACTAGGACGTACTGGTCACAGATAGAGGACAAGGCTAAAACAAGACGTACTGATCAACAAGATAGAGGGACAAGTCCTGAGACAGGACGTACTGGAATCAACAGATAGAGGGACAAGGCTGAGACCAGGAAGTACTGGATCAACAGATACGAGGACAAGGCCTAGAGACAAGGACGTACTGGATCAACAGATAGAGGACAATCCTGAGACAGCACATACTGGATCAACAGATAGAGGACAAGCCTGAGACAGGACGTACTGGATCAACAGATAGAGGACAAGGCTGAGACAGGACGTACTGGATCAACAGATAGAGGACAATCCTGAGACAGCACATACTGGATCAACAGATAGAGGACAAGCCTGAGACAGGACGTACTGGATCAACAGATAGAGGAAAAAGCTAAAACAGGACGTACTGGATCAACAGATAGAGGACAAGGCTAAAACAGGACGTACTGGATCAACAGATAGAGGACAAGCATGAGACAGGATGTACTGGATCAACAGATAGAGGACAAGGCTAAAACAGTACGTACTGGATCAACAGATAGAGGACAAGCCTGAGACAGGACGTACTGGATCAACAGATAGAGGACAAGCCTGAGACAGGACGTACTGGATCAACAGATAGAGGACAAGGCTGAGACATTACGTACTGGATCAACAGATAGAGGACAAGCCTGAGACAGGACGTACTGGATCAACAGATAGAGGACAAGGCTGAGACAGGACGTACTGGATCAACAGATAGAGGACAAGCCTGAGACAGGACGTACTGGATCAACAGATAGAGGACAAGGCTGAGACAGGACGTACTGGATCAACAGATAGAGGACAAGGCTAAAACAAGACGTACTGGATCAACAGATAGAGGACAATCCTGAGACAGGACGTACTGGATCAACAGATAGAGGACAAGGCTAAAACAGGACGTACTGGATCAACAGATAGAGGACAAGCCTGAGACAGGACGTACTGGATCAACAGATAGAGGACAAGGCTAAAACAAGATGTATTGGATCAACAGATAGAGGACAAGCCTGAGACAGGACGTACTGGATCAACAGATAGAGGACAAGCCTGAGACATTACGTACTGGATCAACAGATAGAGGACAAGGCTGAAACAAGACGTACTGGATCAACAGATAGAGGACAAGGCTGAAACAAGACGTACTGGATCAACAGATAGAGGACAAGCCTGAGACAGGACGTACTGGATCAACAGATAGAGGACAAGGCTGAAACAAGACGTACTGGATCAACAGATAGAGGACAAGCCTGAGACAGGACGTACTGGATCAACAGATAGAGGACAAGGCTGAGACAGGACGTACTGGATCAACAGATAGAGGACAAGGCTGAGACAGGACGTACTGGATCAACAGATAGAGGACAATCCTGAGACAGGACGTACTGGATCAACAGATAGAGGACAAGGCTAAAACAAGACGTACTGGATCAACAGATAGAGGACAATCCTGAGACAGGACGTACTGGATCAACAGATAGAGGACAAGGCTAAAACAGGACGTACTGGATCAACAGATAGAGGACAAGCCTGAGACAGGACGTACTGGATCAACAGATAGAGGACAAGGCTAAAACAAGATGTATTGGATCAACAGATAGAGGACAAGCCTGAGACAGGACGTACTGGATCAACAGATAGAGGACAAGCCTGAGACATTACGTACTGGATCAACAGATAGAGGACAAGCCTGAGACAGGACGTACTGGATCAACAGATAGAGGACAAGGCGAAAACAGGACGTACTGGATCAACAGATAGAGGACAAGCCAGAGACAGGACGTACTGGATCAACAGATAGAGGACAAGCCTGAGACAGGACGTACTGGATCAACAGATAGAGGACAAGGCTAAAACAGGACGTACTGGATCAACAGATAGAGGACAAGCCTGAGACAGGACGTACTGGATCAACAGATAGAGGACAAGGCTAAAACAGGACGTACTGGATCAACAGATAGAGGACAAGCCTGAGACAGGACGTACTGAATCAACAGATAGAGGACAAGCCTGAGACAGGATGTACTGGATCAACAGATAGAGGACAAGGCTGAGACAGGACGTACTGGATCAACAGATAGAGGACAAGCCTGAGACAGGACGTACTGGATCAACAGATAGAGGACAAGGCTAAAACAAGACGTACTGGATCAACAGATAGAGGACAAGGCTGAGACAGGACGTACTGGATCAACAGATAGAGGACAAGGCTGAGACAGGACGTACTGGATCAACAGATAGAGGACAAGGCTGAGACAGGACGTACTGGATCAACAGATAGAGGACAAGCCTGAGACAGGACGTACTGGATCAACAGATAGAGGACAAGGCTAAAACAAGACGTACTGAATCAACAGATAGGGGACAAGGCTGAGACAGGACGTACTGGATCAACAGATAGGGGACAAGGCTGAGACAGGACGTACTGGATCAACAGATAGAGGACAAGGCTAAAACAGGACGTACTGGATCAACAGATAGAGGACAATCCTGAGACAGCACATACTGGATCAACAGATAGAGGACAAGCATGAGACAGGATGTACTGGATCAACAGATAGAGGACAAGGCTAAAACAGGACGTACTGGATCAACAGATAGAGGACAAGGCTGAGACAGGACGTACTGGATCAACAGATAGAGGACAAGCCAGAGACAGGACGTACTGGATCAACAGATAGAGGACAATCCTGAGACAGGACGTACTGGATCAACAGATAGAGGACAAGGCGAAAACAGGACGTACTGGATCAACAGATAGAGGACAAGGCTGAGACATTACGTACTGGATCAACAGATAGAGGACAAGCATGAGACAGGATGTACTGGATCAACAGATAGAGGACAAGGCTGAGACAGGACGTATTGGATCAACAGATAGAGGACAAGCATGAGACAGGACGTACTGGATCAACAGATAGAGGACAAGGCTGAGACATTACGTACTGGATCAACAGATAGAGGACAAGCATGAGACAGGACGTACTGGATCAACAGATAGAGGACAAGCCTGAGACAGGACGTACTGGATCAACAGATAGAGGACAAGCCTGAGACAGGACGTACTGGATCAACAGATAGAGGACAAGCCTGAGACAGGACGTACTGGATCAACAGATAGAGGACAAGGCTGAGACATTACGTACTGGATCAACAGATAGAGGACAAGCCTGAGACATTACGTACTGGATCAACAGATAGAGGACAAGGCTGAAACAAGACGTACTGGATCAACAGATAGAGGACAAGCCTGAGACAGGACGTACTGGATCAACAGATAGAGGACAAGCCTGAGACAGGACGTACTGGATCAACAGATAGAGGACAAGGCTGAAACAAGACGTACTGGATCAACAGATAGAGGACAAGCCTGAGACAGGACGTACTGGATCAACAGATAGAGGACAAGGCTAAAACAAGATGTATTGGATCAACAGATAGGGGACAAGGCTGAAATACAACGTATCGCACAACAGGAACAACGAAGACAGCAAATGCAAGCTCCAAAAAAAACATCTCTCAGGAAAGAAGTTATTTCATACAAGTTCATAAGAGGTAATAATTAGTACTTATAATTATAATTAATCAATTCAAACCACACGCAAAGGAAAACAAAAATCTCAATTAAAATATAAACAAAAATTAAATCTGTACCCGTCCAAATGATTCTCAATGTTAGACTTAGACAATTAAAATTATCAGAGAGAGAGAGAGAGAGAAACGGGAAGGACAAAAGGACAAAATAAGTATGTACATTTTCTTTTTAGAGATAATATCAACAGATTTTAAATAGATAATGTGATAAATGCTTTGTTTGATGACATTATTACTCATTTTGATCAAAAGATAACAGAATCCACTAAATGTGTATTTGATACACAAGAAAAATGAAATGAACACAAAAGATTACGCTACAATGTATGCAATACTATATACATTTTGTCAGAAGCTGGGTCGGGTCTGCTGTCAAATTTTAAAACATTTGCCGCCAACTTAAAATGCCGTTTGCAATATATAGTGATTTTGAGCGTGTTCTGGTTAAATAGGATGCGAATGGTGAAGCCTTGACAAAGTGAAATAAAATAATTCATCTTGGACGGAGAAAATAACAAACACATTCCCTCAGTAGAAATTACATTAAGGTAAATTCATAAATAATACAGACCATTTGTAAATAGATGTATGGGTTGCATCGTTAGGGCAGAAGTTCAAAACTGTATACAATGAACTGAGACCGTAAATGCAAAACCAATGATCTGCACCGTTAAAGACGAAAAACATTTCAATTCAACCAATGATCTGCACCGTTAAAGACACAAAACATTTCAATTCAACCAATGATCTGCACCGTTAAAGACGAAAAACATTTCAATTCAACTGACACTTGTTACATTTGTGATAGAAAAATTTAAGGTTTAAAAGTTTGCGACCACAATCATTTAACAGGCAAGTATAGAGATCATACACATAACGATTGTAATTTGAATTACAAATATCCAAAAATCATACCCTTGATTCATAAATTTTCTAATTACGATTGCGAAGAGAAAAATTATGTTTGTACACGGCTATCGGATTCATGTGGCAATCCCTTGAACAACTAGCAAAAATATGAATGATGACAAGTTTGTTGAAACAACACGTAATTTCCAAAATATGCAACCAAAATTCCTACGTAAAGACATCTATGTCAATTAGTACGTTGATAGTTTGTGTAGATTTAAATGAGAGAACAATTCCACCAAATAAAACGTTTCTTCTTCTTTGTTTTATATAAATACAATATGAGCAGGACATGAAGAGTATTTCAGCTTTCAAACATTAGGTGATATCTACACGACTTCTACATGAAAAAGGTACTTTTAATGTTGTGTCACATAATTTTGGGAGTTCAAGAATATATGCATGGAAAATTACCAGCTAGATCCTGCGCACTAATCTAGTGCTCGTGGGTTAGCACCAGTGGCGGCTCGGGGGCATTGTTCATTAATGTCGCCCCTGCCTTGCCACAGGGAACAGTTTTTATATTAGTTGCCAACCTCTATCCCCCTCCCCCCCCCCCCCCCCAGCCCGTTACACTAAGTTGAGGTGAAATACTGTGAAAAATTTAGCTGGAAAAAAGAAAAAAAACTCCCGACAACGCCCCCATTCGCCAGCCGCCCGAGGGCAATTGACTCACCCCGATCACCCCCCCCCCCCCACATCGCACCGCCACTGGTTAGCACTCGATGCATCGCTGAAACTTTCAGATGTTGAATTAGAGTTGTTCACAGATTACGATATGTTTTTAATAATTTCTTGTGGAATTCGCGGAGGAATTAGTACACCACAAATTATATGCTACTGATGAAAGAAAAATCAGAGAGGACGGCGAGTATGACAGTGCAAACCAAAATCATGTATTATGTCCCTAGATCCTAATAACTTGTGTGGTATAGTATGTATCAGTACATGCCTGTACAAGACAATTATGTTAGGTTAAATAAAATTGAATAGATAGATAATAATTTCAAGGTATATTCTTTAGTCCCAGAAAAAAAAAACTGTACCAATAAGGAATGACTTGTCTCCATTACAAAAAGAATTTATAAATGAGAACATAGCTACCAAGCCAACTGTACCTAAATTGTTGTGTACTTTACACAGTAAGAACAAATGCTTTATTCGCTACCGAAACTCTAATATTGCTCGTGCAATTAGGACTACAATTTACAAAGATATACAGAATGTTGGCAACAACATTACATTGAGCTAAACACTAACTTGAGACAGAAGGCATTAAACGATTTCGAAAAAAACATTTTCCAACTCATGAATAACAGCGTATTCGTTAAACAAATGGGAAACCTCCGTAAAAGAACAACTGTAAAAATGTGCACGAACAAAAATCAAACTATGGAAAATTACAAAAAGAAATTCAATTCGCCAGGAGGACAACAATGGCTGATAATTAGGTTTTGGTTAGCATGAAACAAAAATAAAGATTCAATTCATCAAACCTATTTACAAAGGCTTAAACAGTGTTAGGACTATCCAAATGGCTCATTTACCGTAATTACTCGCATATAATTCAAGTCTAAATGCAAACAACATAGAGCCTGATCTGCCTTCGCATAATGCTCCGGCAGATCAGGGTCTGTGTTATTTGTTCTACTGATTGGTCCTTACAAACTGCATAGACCCAGATTTGCAGGCGCATTATGCGACGGCAGATCTGAGTCTATGCAGTTTGCAGTTAGTAAAAGATTATACGCGAGTAGGGACGGTATGAGTTTGGGGTTTTTCTTTACTAGCTCAAAAATAAATACAACGATCATATGAAACTGTTGATGGCGGATATCGATTAACTATATATTAATCTTGAGACAGAATTTCTGTATTGACGTGAAAACGAACATCAGCTACTTTCGACATCAGTGATTGCGAAAGACAACATTTTTAATATCCCACAAGTAGATTAAAAGAAAACAATGTTGTTGGAGCATTCTAAAATGAACTATCAGGGACACTAATCAAAGAGTTATGTGAACTAAGATATCAACTCTATTCATGCAAGACTAATCGGGACGAAAGAAAGTTTGTAAAGGAATAAATAAATGCGTAATTAAACAGAATTTAAGATTTTAAATGCACTTTGTTTATTCAACCATGAGGACAACTTCCAAGAGATGATCCTATTGAAATCATACAATCACGACATGTACACGATACAAATGCATAAAGTTGCTGCATCTGGGTATGATGATAAACGTTTTCTTGTTGATAATGTTAATACATCGCCTTACAGCTATTTAGGCAACTCGTTTTAAACTAATTAAATCTCTCAATTAATTTAAATACAAATGTCACATATACTAGATGCAGCTGTTGTCATGGAGATGTATTGGACTGAAATCTACCAGATTATGAATATGAAGGACATCACCAAAAAATTTCAAATGGTCTTAAATGGTCTCAAATGGTCTTAAATGATCTTAAATGGTCTTAAATGGTCTTAAATGGTCTCAAATGGTCTTAAATGATCTTAAATGGTCTCAAATGGTCTTAAATGGTCTTAAATGGTCTTAAATTGTCTTAAATGGTCTTAAAGGTTTTCTCTGAACTTAAAAGGGAAAGGAGCACACGTAGAGCTTGCAAGAATGCCGAGGTACCTAGAAACACTTGTATACAATCAGATATGAGAAAAATGTTACGTATTCTAAAAAGAAAACACATGTTGCTGTATTATATGTTACAGCTCCTATAAATGTAAATGAAAGTCCTGTAGAGACAAAACGCCGAAAAGTAGGAAGACTAAACCAACGGCAATATCTGGACAAAGTGCTACAAATGAAATATATGAAACAGAATAACCATCTACCATACCTGAGGAGAGTCAGTTGATGCATATACGTAAGCAATCCTGAAAACGCGGGTATTGTACATGATGAAACTGAACACCAAAAGAACTTTCCTCAATAAATGTCGGAGTTAGTTAAGTTTGTGAGAGAGAACAACTTCTTGCAAATACTCAAGGAGAACTCAAGAGAAGAATCGAAAGATTAAATTACAGCTAATACTAAGACATAAGTACAAATTATCCTTTAATGACCTATCAAGCGTTATTCTATAAGCATGGATGTAATATCTTAGGTGATGCCTTACATAAGTCATTTGATGAGATCGACAAAATGCTATGATGAATTAGATGTCAACAAGTAGTGAATACGAGATATAATTTCTTTTATCGCATATTGTTCAAAACGACCATTTTACATTCAATCCTCAAGAGCAAGCAGGAAAATCAATTAATGAGCCACACAGGAAACAAGTTGCTGAGATGCACGCAGCAATATATGTAAGCAAACAGATCACTTTTAGAAGAGGGATGAACTCATATGTAAATATGATCCTGTCCTTTGCGATACAAATCAGTAACAAGTAGTGAAGAGCTTGGCATGGTTAAATCATGTGTAGGTTATCTTCCACGATAAGCCTTGCAAGATAGCGACAACGGGTTAAATATGGCCTTTTTTTTTTTTTTTTTTTTTTGCATTGCACTACTATTCTAGTCATTTTCTATTGCACTGCTCTACTCTCAAAGCTTGAGAAGTTACTTTTGTCCCTTCAATTTTTCAGTATCCTTCATCGTTAGTTTCAGATTGTTGTTATTAAAACTCCTGTGTATAGACGAGTACTAGACCAGTTAATGCTTTGTTATTTAGTTTACCATCGAATTTCTGGAGCACTCATGATTTTTGTATTTGTACATAGTAGTATAGAAATGACCGATTCTGGAATACTTGCTATTAATTGAGTCATTCTCTTTTTTAATTTTGAGTAGTAACTCAGTCGTTAACAATTTGATTTGATGTTTCTGTAGCAGCGCAGTGAATACGAAGCTTCAACGGCATCTTTCAAAAGTTGCATTTAATCTGCTTTTCTATATAGTTTTGAATAATGAACAATCTGTGAAGAAGAAAAAAAAAGCAGTAGCATCTATGTCGGCGTGAGGTGGTGGTGGTGGTGGGCAATTGCGCCTGGGCGCCGGGGGGGGGGGGGTCGGGGCGCCGTCTGGAACTTTTGTTTTGCAGCTGTAACGGGGGCTTAGATGGGGGGGGGGTAGGATGGAGGTTGGCAACTGACATAAAAACTGTTCTCTGTTGCAAAGTCGGGGCGCCACTAAAGAACATAGTCCCTGGGCGCCTCGGTAGGGGTGCCACTAAAGACAATCGCTCCGGGCGCCTCGAACCCTCGCGCCGCCACTGAGTAGCATGTAGTACAGAAGTGGCCATTTTTGTACTAATCTGGACCCTTTAGCCCTGAACGCGTTCAACCCCAACAGAGACAGAGAGAGAATTGAACCAAGTAAAGTACTAGAAGAAAGGTAGTTTCTTTACAGGTGCACTAAAGCATGTGTAAATGACCAACCCGATTTTTTAGTCATACACTATTACGAAATAATGTGTTCACATATATGTTAGAAGTAAAAATGCAGATTTAAAAATGAAAAAGGAAGTAACAATGATTTTTTGTATTTTTAAAAAAGTTATTTTCATAAGCTTCTGTTTTCGCCCACGAACAAGAATATGTTTTGGGTTCCGAACTGACACATTAGGTCCTCCGCAAAACAAACACCTGCAATCAGCTTTAATTTGTTGCTTTGTTTGCATCAGCGGTCTTTTTGTCACACTTTCCACATTGATTTAGAAATGGACATTGAAAGTCTCAAGTAATTGATTGACTTTCTATTGAAACTTGGGTTGGACATAGGTGTCTCTGACGACTGCTATTTATCCGGCATTGGAGTTGTCAACATCGTTGTTGTGTTTTTACATTTAGGTATAGGTTTGGAATACTTTTTCATTTAGGTGCAGTTCTGCAACACTTTTTCATTTAGGTACAGTTCTGGAACGTTTCTTCGTGTAGGTACAGTGCTTGGAACACTTCTTCATTTAGGTACAGTTCTGGGACACTTTTTC
This sequence comes from Margaritifera margaritifera, assembly GCA_029931535.1. Classification (NCBI taxonomy): domain Eukaryota; kingdom Metazoa; phylum Mollusca; class Bivalvia; order Unionida; family Margaritiferidae; genus Margaritifera; species Margaritifera margaritifera. Next base: position 1,032,015 of record JAQPZY010001088.1, read on the forward strand.
ATTTAGGTACAGTTCTGCAACAATTCTTCATTTAGGTATACTTCTGGGACACTTCTTCATTTAGGTACAGTTCTGAGACACTTCTTCATTTAGGTGTAGTTCTGGAACACTTTTTCATTTAGGTACAGTTCTGTGACACTTCCTTATTTAGGTACAGTTCTGGAATACTTCTTCATTTAGGTACAGTTCTGGAATATTTCTTAATTTAGGTGCAGTTCTGGAATATTTCTTCATTTAGGTGCAGTTCCGGAACATTTCTTCGTTTAGGTACAGTTCTGGAACCTTTCTTCATTTAGGTACAGTTCTGGAACATTTCTTCATTTAGGTACAGTTCTCGAATGTTTCTGCATTTAGGTACAGTTCTCAAAAATTTCTTCATTTATATTTAGTAAGTGCGTGGTGTTTCAATCCCCAAAGACCCTGTTGAATATACAGTCTTGACACTTAAAAAGGATGCATTCATCTAAGAGTAAGACCAAAATATATTAGATTTAAGTCACACTGACTCATTTGTCATTTTTGATCCAATATGTTTATTAACCATTGGTTACCAACATGTTGAAGGTCAAGGTCAGATATGTGAGTCAAGGGAAATTTTGGATGTTTTCAAAACCTTGCATCTATAAATATCATATATATATATATATATATATATATATATATATATATATATATATATATATATATATATATATATATATATATATATAAAAACAACACTAGCTTATAAAAAGAAAGAGGATGGCTGTAAGGAAAAAGTTCACTCAAACAAAAGGAAAGAAAACAAAAAGGAAATAGCCCTTAAATCAGATGACATTGTACTATGCCAGTTATAGATCCTTCTTTTTTTTTTCTTCAAATTATTAATATAGAAAGAAAGAAAATGAATAGGAACAAATATCGTCATTCTATAGCTAGCGATTTCGATTCATTCTTTCATAAACAAAAAAGTGCGTACTAAGTTGAGAAGCAGCAATTTTAGCAATGAGAATATGAGAATAACCCAAAGAAAACAATAAGACTTTAAAAAGAAGTATAAAAATATACACAGTCATATAGGAAGTATAAGAATATAAACAGTCATATAGGAAGTATAAAAATATAGACAGTCATATAGGAAGTATAAAAATATACACAGTCATATAGGAAGTATAAAAATATACACAACCATTTAGGAAGTATAAAAATATACACAGTCATATGAAAAGTATAAAAATAAAGACAGTCATATAGGAAGTATAAAAATATAGACAGTCATATAGGAAGTATAAAAATATAGATAGTCATATGGGAAGTATAAAAATATAGACAGTCATATAGGAAGTATAAAAATGTACACAGTCATATAGGAAGTATACAAATATAGACAGTCATATAGGAAATATAAAAATATACACACACAACCATTTAGGAAGTATAAAAATATAGACAGTCATATAGGAAGTATAAAAATATAGACAGTCATATAGGAAGTATAAAAATATACACAACCATTTAGGAAGTATAAAAATATAGACAGTCTTATAGGTAGTATAAAAATATAGACAGTCATATGGGAAATATAAAAATATACACAGTCATATGGGAAGTATAAAAATATAGACAGTCTTATAGGAAATATAAGAATATACACAGCCATATAGAAAGTATAAAAATATAGACAATCATATAGAAAGTATAAAAATATACACAGTCATATAGAAAGTATAAAAATATAGACAATCATATAGAAAGTATAAAAATATACACAGTCATATAGAAAGTATAAAAATATAGACAGTCATATAGGAAGTATAAAAATATAGATAGTCATATAGGAAGTATAAAAATATAGACAGTCATATAGGAAATATAAAAATATACACAGCCATATTGGAAGTATAAAAATATACACAGTCATATGGGAAGTATAAAAATATAGACAGTCTTATAGGAAATATAAGAATATACACAGCCATATAGAAAGTATAAAAATATAGACAATCATATAGAAAGTATAAAAATATACACAGTCATATAGAAAGTATAAAAAATATAGACAGTCATATAGGAAGTATAAAAATATAGATAGTCATATAGGAAGTATAAAAATATACACAGTCATATAGGAAGTATAAAAATATACACAGCCATATTGGAAGTATAAAAATATACACAGTCATATAGGAAGTAAAGGACAAAGAAAGTTAAGAACTGAAAAGACGTACACTGTCCTGGAACTGCGAATGGATGCACGAAAAAAATATCTTCATAAAACCTCAGTCCGTGCTAACTCAATTCTTCAAATTCTTCAGCATAAATTACCCTTTTTTGATAGAACATATGTACTTGTGATTAAAGTGTTAATTCTTTCATCAATTCGTTTGAAGAAAATGTTTACAAAAATATTTACAAGAAAATCTCGACTTTTGTTTGTCGTCATTTATACAGTCATGATATTATACTTTGAAAACTTGATGATGCTTGCTATGAGCAGCTTAAAATGTTTCATAATATTTATAAAATGGAAAGCAAACAGGCAAGCTTTAAAAAGTCTTTATTTCAATGATAAATCCAAGAGGAAGTAAGAAGATTCTTCAATTGGATACAATGAAGCTCTACATAGTAAATACAGCTCTATACGACTGTAGCTGTACTGAGTGAAAAGGAGATGGTGCAATGACATATGTACCAGGCCGTGCAGTGACTTACGTACCAGGCAGTGCAGTGTGCTTTCGGGATTAACATTTACCTTTCTCAATAAAATATTGTATGAAATGTGGGAGGTCTGATTTTGCATTAAGAATTCATGATGATCATATTTTGGCAAACTTTTTTTGTTTGATAAAGAATGTGAACCGTCAAAGTCATCATTCTGATGATTCAAGACAGGGCATACCGTATGGTCTTTCCATTGAGCGACTCTTGTAATGGATGATTCCAACATTCTTTCGCTGAAATTTACCTAAAGTCAGAATTACGCATGCTCACGCAGGTATTTACGCTATGAAGTGAAGCAGCTATGAAACTTACTCATTACTCTTGTTTGCGAATAAATGACGTGAGTGTATTTTTGATTTTTTTTTTTCTAAATTGGCTTCTTCTCTGCCACTAGATACCGTGAGAGTATTATGGGATTTCTAGACTAGTTCTGTTTTAAAAGGCCATGCTCACGAACAAAATTTCTGAAACAGGTCGATAGGACACAGACGCCATCTGTGGACTAATTTGTGAGTGAATTCCATTATGATGACTATTGCGTAAATTTGAAGGAAAGATCGACATAAGTATCTCAGCTGTCCTGGCCTCGGTTTCACTAAAATTCGCAAAATTTCTGCTGTCTTAGGTTGAGCTGATAAAAAGGATAAAAGTAAGGCATTAGTTTTAACAATATACATCTGGAAATCTATTTATTTATGTACAATATACATCTGGAAATCTATTTATTTATGTACAATATACATCTGGAAATCTATTTATTTATGTACAATATACATCTGGAAATCTATTTATTTATGTACAATATACATCTGGAAATCTATTTATTTATGTACAATATACATCTGGAAATCTATTTATTTATGTACAATATACATCTGGAAATCTATTTATTTATGTACAATATACATCTGGAAATCTATTTATTTATGTACAATATACATCTGGAAATCTATTTATTTATGTACAATATACATCTGGAAATCTATTTATTTATGTACAATATACATCTGGAAATCTATTTATTTATGTTCAAATAGTTGAGCATTTCCTCAAATTTAAGAAAATCCTCAAATTTTATTCAGAATAAAACAAAAGTGTTGTCAGTAGAATTAAAAGGATTATGACAATTTCAGTATTTCATGCCTGAGATTCTTCTGTGAAAAATTCATTGTTGTCAATCAAGACATAAGAAGGATGTTTTTAAAAAAATCATTTTTGTGAATCAAGACATAAGAAGGATGTTTTACAAAAATTCATTGTTGTGAATCAAGACATAAGGAGAATGTTTTTCAAAAAATCACTGAGGAAGAATTTTTTGAGCTAACTAGTGAAATGGGTACTGATATTTTTATCATGAAATATAAAGGTGTGACTGGTATTTAATTTCTTCATTGCAAAAAAACTTTCATTGCTTTAAGGGGTGACCTAATCAAAGTAAAACAGTGTACCAGTTTGACTCATTTACCTGTTCAGTTTGACTCATTTACCTGTTCAGTTTGACTCATTTACCTGCTCAGTTTTATTCATTTACGTGCTCAGTTTTACTCATTTACCTGCTCAGTTTTATTCATTTACCTACTCAGTTTTACTCATTTACCTGCTCGGTTTATTCATTTACCTCTTCAGTTTTTATTCATTTACCTGCTCAAAATAACTAAGATTTCATGTTGGAAATGTCTCTAGTTATAATTATTAATTTGGATAAGTATTTTTCAGACAAATGGAAGACCTATTAGACCTTGTTGAAAGGATCTAATATAATGGGTAATCGAAAAGAAGAAATCACATGGTTACGATAATACTGACAAATACAAAATCTAAAACTGTCCAAGCCCCAATTTCACCGTCAAGAATGTGTAAGTATTGTATGGGATGAAGATATTTTATTTGTCAATTTTAAGTCAAGCTTATATTTTAGCCAATCAGATCGTTGGATTCTATACTTAAATTTAAGCCAATCAGATCGTTGGATTCTATACTTAAATTTAAGCCAATCAGATTGTTGGATTCTATACTTAAATTTAAGCCAATCAGATCGTTGGATTCTATACTTAAATTTAAGCCAATCAGATCGTTGGATTCTATACTTAAATTTAAGCCTATCCAGACCTGAGTTATATTAGTAAAGTCCAGGCCAGATGTCTTCTATTAATAGAAAACATTATCAAATCACATAAATAATACATAGAATAATGGAAGTTTTTTCCCCTCAGTAAATGAAAATTCATAAAGCAGAAAGCTTTGCATTAAGAGGCACGTGCTGTGACCCCTTTGAATTAAAATATTCTTTATATTTCCTTTAAAATGTAAAAAAAAATAACTCAATAATAAAAATGAAAGATAAATATTTTATTAATCATGCAATATTCAAATTCCAGCTTGACCTTATTGAATGCGAAAAGTATTTTTTTTTTATAAGTTGATTCATTGACTGATTTTCCTATGCAGTATATTACTAATAATACATAATGCTATTTCTCACACATTAAAATTTATATTAAATGGAAGGATTTACAGATTTTAAATTAATTTTTGAAGTATATCATTTTATTTTTGCACTATTATTGCAGCTGAAGATTTAACTAACAAACACCGTGCATGGTGCAATTACCAGTACCGAGACCCTATTGGTATCTATGTCTGTTTTACTAAGACCAAATCAGCCCGTTACTAGGATATACAGTATATTGACCATATTGGTATCTATGTCTGTTTTACTAAGACCAAATCAGCCTGTTACTAGGATATACAGTATATTGACCCTACTGGTATCTATGTCTGTTTTACTAAGACCAAATCTGCCCGTTACTAGGATATATAATACCTTTCATTTAACGTGTAATTTTGTTTCTTATTGTATGACTACAGCTTTCTCATCTGATGTTTCCCGTCTTCTAAATTCTGGTAACCACAGCTAGGACGTGGGGTACCAGTAACTGGTATTCCACAGATGGGCGTTACCAAGTCTAGTATTGATTAATGACGTCAGTGGTGCAGGGCGGCCCGTGTAGAAGAGTGCTCCTCTCACCGGCTGCGAAAAGAAAAAATGGATCAACACGACGAGAAAAAAAAAAAAAAAACACTAAGATTACGGTGTGTGTGTGTGTGTGTGTCTGAGAGACAGAGAGAGAGAGTAAAAGCATTACTGTCAGGTGAATAACTAACGGGGGGGGGGGGGGGACGGGGCGCTTGCCCCGGGCGCCAGATGTCTTGGGGCGCCAAAACAGCTGATAAAAATTCAGGCCTCGTATTCTGGCCATTTGGCCATCATCGTCGCGCCAGCGCCATTTACCCTTAGTACGCCACTGCTACTAATACCATTTTCGTTGCCTCAAACTACAATATCTCTGGTATTCCACTCGCGCATAAAGTCTAACTAATACATATTTAAACATAGTCTAACTAATACATATTTAAACATAGTCTAACTAATACATATTTAAACATAGTCTAACTAATAGATTTTTAAACATAGTCTAACTAATACATTTTTAAACATAGTCTAACTAATACATATTTAAACATAGTCTAACTAATACATATTTAAACATAGTCTAACTAATACATATTTAAACATAGTCTAACTAATACATTTTTAAACATAGTCTAACTAATACATTTTTAAACATAGTCTAACTAATACATATTTAAACATAGTCTAACTAATACATATTTAAACATAGTCTAACTAATACATTTTTAAACATAGTCTAACTAATACATTTTTAAACATAGTCTAACTAATACATATTTAAACATAGTCTAACTAATACATATTTAAATATAGTCTAACTAATACATATTTAAACATAGTCTAACTAATACATATTTAATATTGTACAATCTCATTGCTTGTTATGTATGTTGCATATAGTCTAACTAATACATATTTAATATTGTACAATCTCATTGCTTGTTATGTATGTTGCATATGGTCTAACTAATACATATTTAATATTGTACAATCTCATTGCTTGTTATGTATGTTGCATGTTCGTGTAAATCTGGTGTTTTCACATCAAGAACATTGATATCAGTACATTTGTACTTGCTTACTTTGCCAACTGCAAATTGCACAGACCCAGATATGCCGTCGCATAATGCGCCGGCAGATCCGGGTCTATGCAGTTTGTTAGGAGTAATCAGTAGATGAAACAACATAGATCCTGATCTGCCGGCGCATCATGCAACGGCAGATCAGAGTCTATGTTTTTTTTCCGTTGGACTCGGACTATAAGCGAGTATATACGGTATATCATTTCAAAAATAAGAAGTAAACTTTAGTATAAAAAGTACATTGTTTTTCGTGCAGTTTAATTGAGAAATGATATTTGTTGCAACGAAAACAAACAACTTGGTTGTTGTCATAACTGAAAACAGATCAGTATCAAAATAGCAATAATTCGACATGTATTTTGTGATAGTTTCATATAAAACAATTAAACATTTTTATAGGAAATAGACTTTTTCTTTCAATGCCTCAAGGCCCCAAGCTACGTGTATTTACCAAGGCCCCAAGCTACGTGTATTTACCAAGGCCCCAAGTTACGTGTTTTTACCAAGGCCCCAAGCTACGTGTATTTACCAAGGCCCTAAGCTACGTGTATTTACCAAGGCCCCAAGCTACGTGTATTTACCAAGGCCCCAAGCTACGTGTATTTACCAAGGCCCCAAGCTACGTGTATTTACCATGGCCCCAAGCTACGTGTATTTACCACCTATTGCCAAACAATCCTATGAGCTAACCTTTACTAAATGAAATGGATTCTAATCTCAATGTTTGTTTTTTTTCCAAGGGCTTTTTTTCTCTCCTTTATCCTAATAAGTACAATATGTATAATATTTTCTCGGTTTTCATGGTTACTCTGATAGGTAATTAATTCATATATATTTTATCAGAGTGTCGTAATAATTTTTGTGCTTCACGAGAATGTACAAAAATCCATCATTAAAAAAAAAATTGTCTAAAAATGGGACCCCGCATCATATTTTATCTTGGTTTGGAGATACAAATCAGTAGTTATTCATTAATTGTATCTCTTGAATGTATATGTTTCTAAGTGTAAAAAGCCAAGTCTTTATTCTGACACATACCAGCATTAAAATCTAAAGTTTATTCGCGGCTGCCTGTCAGATATTTTCACGGATCTGCTACCTGTATTTTTATTTCTTAAAAAATACATTCGCGACTTTTTATTTCGCAAATAGATCTCGTCACGAATCTCTAGAAAATAAATAACAGGCGAATGGCAGTAGGTTTTCAGTAAATAACCAGCAGTACATTTAATAAAAGAATATATAATTCTCAAACTATCTTTTTTCAACAGATAATTTCTTTATTATTATTATTATTATTATTATTATTATTATTATTATTATTATTATTATTATTATTATTAGTAGTAGTAGTAGTAGTAGTAGTAGTAGTAGTAGTATTAGTATTATAATAATAATAAAATAAATACGTTTTCTTATCTGTGACCTCGCCTTTCCAAGATAAAATTTAAAATGCTCATGAAAGAAAAATCAGGATAAAGATTCATTAAACCTTGATCCAAAATCCACTTTCAATTTGAACGACCGAAAAATGTAAGGTAGACAAAACTTTAATAAAGTCATCAAGGTAAATTTCTCTTCCATTGTTTATCTAGTAACCTTATGTTTGTCCTTCAAATTTTGATTGCATATATATCACATGAATTTTGTCCTTATATAATCTCTCTCTCTCTCTACATATATATATATATATATATATATATATATATATATATATATATATATATATATATATATATATATATATATATATATATATGTCAATAGTGAATAAATCAATGTGCCCGTTCTTGAATATAATTTTTTTTTACATTCAACAGTGAATCCGTAATATATTCATACTTTACTCCTTCAAACGCTTTCGTATCATCGCCACAGATGCTCTTTAGGTACGTACATTAACTGCCACGGATGCTCTTTAGGTACGTACATAATACTGCCAAAGTATATTTGTGAATAAAGAAATAGACGACATTGTCGTACTGAGAAGGGTGTTTGATGGTTGTGTCTTTCTTGCAAATGTCTTTTTGTATACCGGTGTTGTATATTAATGTAAATAAGTTGGTTTATCTCTCGCCCCGTCAACGATGACGCAATTTGCATAACATTATATATATATATATATATATATATATATATATATATATATATATATATATATATATATATATATATATATATATATATATATATACATATATATACATATATATATATATATATATATATATATATATATATATATAATATATATATTAACACAATTTTAAGTAACTTTTACAAGTTAGTACTGTATACTTCTATTAATTATAACCTAAATGAGTGTAGACAAAAAGTAAATAAGAAAATGACCTGAAATGTGGCAGTAGTTACGTGGAGACTTAAACATAGAAAGTAAGCATTTGACTGAATATAGCTTTAGCCTGTTTTATCTTCTCGCTTATAACAACATATTCGATAGCTTCATTTTGTCTACACCTGGATCGAACGAGAAAAAGTCCGTCATCTGGAAAGTTTGGTGCAGATTGTTGTCAAATGAAGATGAAGTCCAAACCATTTGCAAACATTTTAGTTCTTTCAAATCTTCTTTATTACACACTTTTCCAACGTGCCTGTTGCTAATCATGCATTTATTGATTGAACTTTTCCAGTTATCTAAAACCTAAAGTTTTTGTACATGTTGCCAAAATATGCACACCATCGATTCATATATTGTGCCGTGCCTTTTAGTCGTATTTCACCCATGCCAAATGTTTCTACAGATTACCGTGAATACTCGCGTATAAGTAAGGTCCAACTGTAAACAACATAGATCCTGATCTTCTTAGAATAGCGCATCGGCAGATCAGTGTCTATGTTGCTTGTTCTCCTGATTAGGCCTTACAAATTGCATATACCCATATCTGCAGGTGCATCACGCGAGAGCAGATCCGAGGTATGCAGTTTGCAGTTGGATCCGACTTGGCTCATTTAATTGGCATTATTATAAATTTATCTTTTTCAATAAAGTCAGGCGTGTCTTACGTTTTGTAACACTGGCAGTTTCAATGAAACAACATCGTTCCCTATCTTTTTCTCAGTTGTTGATCACTAACCTAATTTCCCCCTCTTTTTCTCCCATCACCCATACCTACACCACAAACAGAATGAATCTAAGTTCGTTTTGGTCATGAAAAACGCCAGACTTTGATTGCTCTATTTAAAACCATGTTAAATCATGCGTTAACACACTTAAGCATGTGGAAAGCACGCAGAGTCAACACAGGATCACTCCATCCCAATTTTTTTTTTTTTTTTTAAAATTCTAAGGCAATAACGGGAAAAAGTAAATTGTATCTTTAATACTGAAAAAAATGGATGCACAATTTGAATATATATTCTCAACAAAGGGATGCTGATGACTATAGGTGACGATAATAAAAAGCGTTAGATTTGCCATAAATGTGTCTTGCTACCATTAGACTTACGAAGCAAAAGTAGAAATATAAAAATTCCCTTGTGAGGATAATTATATCAAATCTACATATATTGCATAACTACTTGCGAATATTGCAATAGATACAGTTCGAAAGATTACCTCACAGAATGGTCATTTACATTGCCATTCGGAGTAAAGATTTTATTAACATAATTTAATAATCTGCTTCCTTTTAATTATCTAGTCCTTAGATCTGCAACTTATCAAAAGATAGAAGAAAGAAAAAAATAGATGAAATATCCTAACTGAGCCCCATTACAATGAAAGCATATGCACATGTTTTGCATATCAGTCTTGCCTCAGTGTATACATTCTTAGCATATCAAAATATGTTCCCCCTTAAACCGCCCCTGACCCTAATCCTGTACTCGTTGGGGGTCGCGCCCAAACAACATTAAATGCAACGTCGTTCTTACAGATATAATTTTGTGTGTGTGTGTGCAATTTTTGTCCTTAGGTAGCCTTCTGAACGTTGTAAGCTGGGGCTTGCGTGGGGTAAACCAGACGCACATAGCGAAGGAATCATTCGACTGCGGTGGGGAAGGATTGATAAAAGTCTGGGAGTTTCGTATCTTTTTTTAGGTCTACCGCTCGCTGACTTTTCTACTGATAAAGCGACAGCACAAATGTAACTTGTCAACGATGATTAATGATACCCTCAGCCGAGACATATGTACTGAGCGAGCCAAACGAGACAGAGTAAAAAGGTGTTTATAGTCTGTTTCCATTTTTCTAGATGAAAAATGAAAACAACTAGATAGTGAAATTTATTACCAGGCGAATTCGTCCGACTTTAATGAGTAACGCGAGACCTCGAGTCGCCTCAAAGTTTATGACATTTAGTATGATATGCTCTGAATATAAATTGAAAAATTATCACACAGGAAAGAAAATTGTTCCTCTAATTATTTAAACCATCTTTTAAATACGAATAAATAATATTATTGTACAGGTTAGACAATTTTAATTCGTACTCTACAGAGATTCGAATCCGCGATTGGTAACCCGTGGGCCCAGGTTAGAATCTCCCTAGAGTACGAATTAAAAGTCTCTAACCTGTATGATAATATTATTTATTCGTATTTAAACAATCTGTTAATGTTATCAAGCATTCTCTTGTAGGATCCAGGGACAGCACTTTCTGGTCTGTATGGTGTATATTTGTAATTATATATATATATATATATATATATATATATATATATATATATATATATATATATATATATATATATATATATATATATATATAAACGCCTTTATACTAAGGAAAGCGCATATCCCTGGATCTCACATTATATGTTAGGATACATGATTATATGAAAGAAATGTTTATATATAATGACACCAATATAATGTAACAGGTTAGAGAGTTATAATTCGTCCCAAGCCTGAATCGAACCCATGCTGCGAGTAACGGCAATTATCTCCTATGCATCATGTGCCATTTTTCACTAATTTTACACTAAATTACATAGTAAAATTCCATTACTAATTTTACACTAAATTACATAGTAAAATTCCATTCAACACAAGGTAAAGAAATCTATTATTTTACGGTACATTTCGTATTTATTCGAGCTGTTAAATCAATATTGCTAACAATCTATTTAAAACAATTGTTATAAATGTATAGTCATTTAGATGAAACATCTTTGTTAAAGTGGAGAGATTCCAATATTTCCATTTTTAACAGGATCAAATTTAATTATCAAATTTTAAAACATGCCAGGTTCTGCTCTCGCATCAGTCATCAAGGATTTTAAATGTCTCAAAGCTAGCAAATGGAATTTATTTCAGAAATCATACCTTGTTTTGACTTACTTACGGAAAATCGGTAAATAGCAACTACATTTGCCATTCTTATTATCAAAACTTTTAAACTTGTGCGAAAATCTAATTTGCTGTAAATGCATTTTATACATGAAAGAATACCGAAACATTAATTTGGAATGTAAAATATAAACACACGAAGGACGATAATACAGTTATTTATTGTTTATATATAACAGATGTATATTTGACACATACATGATAAAATAAAATCGCTTTGTGTCAAGAAAAATGTACAAAATATCAATATATAACTGACACACTGCAAGAGCCTTTCGATTATATCAATACATAAACATTAAATCTCCATATGATATAATAAGAAAGGTATAAACCTTCAAGAAAACACAGTAATAGTAATTTTAAACTTCACCAGAGTCATCACCATACACACAGGAAAAGAAAATCACATTTATACATGTATATGACGAATCACTAATTTTACCACTTGCTGAAAGATTTCCTTGTCTTCCTCTGATATAATATGTAAAAAAAAAGAAGAAAAAAAAAAGACAAAAACATAAAAAAAAACAAAAAAAACACACACACACAAAAACACAGCAACAAAATTAAAAAAACAGGAAATTATCGTTAACTATTCTAAAAGGTTGAAACGGGAAGGTATTATTTTTTAACATAGTTATCATAGTTTCATTCCTTTTAATGACATGCTTATTTTAATAACAGTGTTCTGAACAATTTGGTCTTTGATTTCCACTGATTACATTTCCATTCACGTGCAATCTTTATAAATATTTGCATAGAATAATTATCTTTTAAATCCATTCACTGAACTCTCATGGAAACTATTTATATTATTTCAACGGATATAATAATCCTTCAAATTCTTCAAAATATGTTAAACATGTGAAAAGGGTTTTGTCAATTTCGTTTCAAAATCACATGTATCAGAACAATAAATAGTTTTCAAGCACAAAGTTCTGAAACATTTTTTAAAAAAACAGCGTATTTTCATTTCCAATCCAGTCAGTTTAAACGTGTTATGTCCGTACTATAAGTTTAGAAATCATATTTTATGATTAGATAGAATTATATTTGTATTTATCCTTTAAAAACATATTTAGGTTCCGAAGTTATTTAAGAATAACAATAGCAGTCTTCGTGGAATAAGTTATATATATATATATATATATATATATATATATATATATATATATATATATATATATATATATATATATATATATATATATTATATATATATATATATATATATATATACATATATATACATATATATATATTTATTTATTTATTTATTTATATCAGGGAGTCGCGGTGGCTCAGTTGGTAGAATGTTGGACACATAATCCAAGGGTCGCGGGTTTGATACCCTCAGTGTGTCCTTGGAAAAAGCACTTAGCTACCATTCCTCGGCATGATATAGCCCGTAATGTGTTAAAATAAATTGCCGTTAAAATCAAGAACGTGTATATATATTATATGTCGTCTTCATTAAGAGAGTCAATGCCTATTTACAATGACTGTAATATCGCCTATCGCCTAATTAGCATACGTTAATTGATCGTAATTTGTATATGTAACATATTTTCCTTAATAGCATTTGTTTCAAATGAATTTTGATAATTTTAGCCATATATACCTCTGGAGAAAGAAGGTAAAATTTACCAGAATGATTAAATAATAACGAGAAGATATACATAATGTAACACATTTTAGATGAATTAGTTAAAAGCTTTTCTCTTCTTCTTAGTCATCTATATGTACTTTCTTTTTACTGGTTATCAAATGAATTCTAATTCTTAGTCAGAAACATTTAAAAATGAAATTAACAGAAAAAAGTTCTTTTGAATAGTAGATGATCATTTAATGAAATTTTTGACATAAAAATTCAAACCATTGTTTTCGTCCATTCACAAAACAACAAAATATATCATGGTTATAGGAGGACTGAATTCAATCGAATGTTGATTTTAAAGTCTTTGATGGGGAAATTTGTGATATAGCAATTAGAAATGTATTTCTCGATCAAGATTACTTGGAATTCCTCTCAATCTGACACGAAATGGCAGATATTTTTTTAAGTATATTCTGTACATAAAATAATACACAATTATAGACCTTTGTTTAGGTGAATATAGAGTTTTATGAACCTTTATGCTTCATACTGACCGACGCGAAGTGGAGGTCAATATAATAGGTTTAGTGTTTCATTAAAATTCATATTCATCGTAAGAAACATCTGTTAATCTTTAACTACATGATTTAGAGAAGAAGAAAAAAATTATATTTAATTTACTTTAGAATTGTACAAGTTTAACTGAATGTCGCTAAGGACTTCACGTTATGTAAAAGTAAGTGATGTCCATGCGATATGAAGATTGACCATGCGACACTAATAACAGCTATCACGTGACGTTGTGCCATCGAATGAAAAAAACATCTACCATATTACTAATAATAGTCGTTACGGATAAAATTTTCCATGGTTCAGTAAGTACTTGATTAGTTATTGACAATGACTTAATTAAAGAAAAAACACGAACCTATAACCCGAAGAAATAAAACATCTGTACATAAGATTCTCCCATCATGTGTTTAGCGGCAACAATGAAGGGATTACTTTTTATTTTGTACAAGTTTGACAGACTCAGTTAGTTGCAGCGATACTTGGGAACATACATTACAAAATGTCATGGTCACTAGATATGCTGACCATGAGGAAATAAACTGAAGTAAAAATATGTAAAAATATGTATAAAAAAATATGTAAAAATATGAAATGTAAAATACAAGAATGGTAAATTTGTTTTGTCGAAAATATGTTGATAACATAAAACTTTTAAATGCTAAATGTATAAAGCGATTGAAAGCCTTTATGTATCTTCTCGTGCTATAAAATAAAATAGTTTACATATATTATCTTGTCAATGTGGTATTCTATTTTCGCACATGTTTTCGAACACATCTGCATAAAATAACATGAAAAAATTATCAAGAAAATGGACAATTTTGATGCATATAGTTTGAAGTATATTTAAATAACATTATGGAAATAAATCGAAAGATTCAATGAAGTATTTTGGAATTGGTAAAAGAAACTAACGAAATGAAGGTATAATGGGCGTTCCAATCATAAGAAAAAATACGTATAATAAAAAATTAGTCAAATAAAAGAACAAGCATCGTGACTTTGTTGGTGTCATTAGCATATTTTGAAGAAATAGGAAACAGTAATATGATAGAGAGATAGATAGATAGATAGACTGATAGATAGATATTCAGGTATATACATAATTGGGAATAAAATTCGAAGAAACAAAAATACCAATGAAATAATTAGATAAATTATTGTGTCAATAGTTACACAATTACTGATTTAAGTTTATAAAAGAACAGTGGTAAATAGACGTATGATTATATAGTTTTAAGTTAACTTGACTAAGGATTTCAGAGTCATTTGAAGTTGATGTTAAAAACAAATATGGCTTTGGACTTCGGGAGATACAATTTAAATGTCATTTAATTGACTATTTACGTGAACGCAAAAAAAAGGAATAAAACAGTTTATTACATAAATAAAACTTTTACACGAAACTAAGGAACAACACAATTTAAAACAACAACAAAACAACAATAACAACAACAAAATAAGTAAATAAATAATAACTAAATACGCATGATCGTATGATCTTATTCAATTGAAATATCAATACATTGTGAAAGAAAATACGAGGGTACCATTTCCTATAGTTAACAGCCGTATTTTAATATTTAGCATTATGAAGATTTATTCTCTCAAGGATATACAAATTAAACGAGGAGTGACAATTAACAGATCAATAATGTGAACGAAACTTGTATTAAAATAAAAACTTTTTTTCACCCATACATCTTACGAAAATTTTTAACAGTTACAAAGCGGACACATGGTGACTGTTAAATGTTTCTTTCATGACGAAAGTCTTACAAGAGAGTTCAAGCTTCATCTTAAAGTTTGTGGACATATACTTAACGTTTTTCGATTTCCCACTCTTGTAACGAATCATTTATTTTTATATACCGGATAGTTTATCTGGTTATTTGCTTCATGCAGTTTTGAAGGGAGAAGAAAAAAAATCATGTTGTTATTTTCATTTTAAAAAATAAAAAATATTTATTTATACTTTATTTCATCTTGTTTGAAACAATTTTTCTGATGCTCATAAGGCCAAGCACATGTTACTGTGATTGATACGGATTACATGTTACTGTGATTGATACGGATTACATGTTACTGTGATTGATACGGATTACATGTTACTGTGATTGATACGGATTACATGTTACTTGTACAGGATTGAAGCGCTATTAAGGATTTAAAAATCCGCAACAATTTTAATGTGCGTTTTTATCTACTTTCAATGATAGTACACCTGTGCCTTATAAATTACACAGGATGTAACATCTGTGCCTTATAAATTACACAGGATGTTACACCTATGCCTTATAAATTACACCGGATGTTACATCTGTGCCTTATAAATTACACAGTATGTTACATCTGTGCCTTATAAATTACACAGGATGTTACACCTGTGCCTTATAAATTACACATGCTGTTACATCGCTGCCTTATAAATTACACATGATGTTACACCTATGCCTTATAAATTACACATGCTGTTACACCTGTGCCTTATAAATTACACAGTATGTTACATCTGTGCGTTATAAATTACACATGCTGTTACATCTCTGCCTTATAAATTACACATGATGTTACATCTGTGCCATATAAACTACACATGATGTTATATCTCTGCCATATAAATTACACATGATGTTGCATCTCTGCCATATAAATTACACATGCTGTTACATCTCTGCCATATAAATTACACATGAATAAAAGTTGTATTATCTCTACTTGTGCCTTAACAGTTTTCCATATAATCAATCTAGATATATATTTACTGTCATAACGCAAAAAATGGGGTTTATACCTTCAAAGTCAAACTATATGTATTGTTGAAAAAAGAGAAGAAGACGAAAAAAATGCCTACATTATGACGATACACCTTTTACCATAAAGCATACAATAATTATATTATATTATATTATATTATATTATATTATATTATATTATATTATATTATATTATATTATATTATATTATATTATATTATATTATATTATATTATATTATATTATATTATATATACACACACACACATATATATATGTATATATATATATATCTATATATATATATATATATATATATATATATATATATATATATATATATAGAGAGAGAGAGAGAGAGAGAGAGAGAGAGAGAGAGAGAGAGAGAGAGAGAGACTATGATCTGAGCATTCGGCAAATATATTCTCAAATGAATGTTTTGACGAATGTAAGTTTAAGGCTAAGTTACTGTAAAAAAAATAATTCCAAATACATTAATTTCTCGACCTTTTCTCGCTATCAATACATCTCAAAATTTGTGTGTCATTATTTGGTACTTCAGACCATGAGCTTGTTGTTACACTGCTTCTAAAAAATTAATACAAATGAAGCAAACATATGAAGGAGATTTTGAGTCAAAGATCAATTCGGTAAGTATAAATATTTTCGTGAGAATTTTTTTTTATTATTCAGAAATTTGCTTCTTACGAAAAAAGAAAAATCAATTCGGCAGAAAGTAAATATTTTAATTTCTTTTGCCAAATCGATAATCTTTTTTAGTAGGAGGAATGTTTTAAATCATTATTAATTTTAGAAAATACACACATGTTAACGATTATTTTAATGGAGAAAGAACAGCCAGAAGATAGAATTAATACGTATTTTTAAGATGCATTCTCAGTAAAATAACTGATAAATCTGACTCAGGCTTGCTATATCATTAAAGACAATGAAACATGTTCTCTAGACAGAAATAGCAGTATTCTATCATAATTTAATATTTATAGGTGTACACGTTCTTTATAGCGATCAATATTTCTATTATTGATAAAGTTTAAGTGTAGGGAAATCTCGTTAAGAATATAACAAGGAAATCAACTTGCGATAGTTATTCCTGTAGTGAATAAAATAAAAATGAACAGTACTGGTTTAGAAAAACACAAGAGAAAAATTGCATTGTAGCATTATAGGGATCACGCAATTTTTTTAAATTCGATTTAGCTTGTTGAGTTTTGCAGCTAAAATCTGGTCTCTAAATGAAACTCATCAACAAAAACGTGTGTTTTCTTTCCTTAAATCCATTATCAAGAAACTGCTTCAAATGTATTTGATGAGACATTTAACAGTACATGAAAAATACTCGTTTTAGATTATGTAAAAACTCAATGCAACTTTAACTTAAATACAGTTAAATTGTAATATAGAATTGAATCTACATTTTTACATGCGGTGATGGTTCAGTCTAACTAAACTATGATATAGTAAAAGGGCGTGTAAGTTGTAACACTGGCGTTTTAGTTTTTTTTCTCTGATTCTATGGTGACTGTACGATACTAATACCTCTTTGTAATAGGTATTTGTATACTGAAATATGCAACTCTATTTTTTTATTTACGAAGCGTTTACGAAAGTACTTTTTCGTGTAATTTCACGAATTACACACACACACACACACACACACACACACACACACACATATATATATATATATATATATATATATATATATATATATATATATATATAGATAGATAGATAGATAGATAGATAGATAGAAAAAATATTTTGTATGTAATTTCATGACTTACAAATATATATATATATATATATATATATATATATATATATATATATATATATATATATATATATATAAAAAAAAAACAAATATACATACATAATGAAGAATATTACTTGATATACTTTATATAACACGCACTTTGTAAAGCATATTTTTTCCACTGCAAAGGGTAAATTGCCAGTTTCATGCAGCTGACAAGCAGTTAAAGAAATCCCTCCTGATAAAATTGATGATGTCGTCCAGGGAACAGAACATCTGCATACCGGCACGTTACTTACTGCGGCAAACATATTGCAATGATTCCAACTCATCACTGACATAAAGCGGATATTTCATTTTGTTTTGGGGTTAGACTGGCATCTATCTTAACAGTTACATTGCACATTGGACTCTTAGTTTGTATGTACTTAACCTAATTTAGGCAAATGAATTTGGTAGTGGATAATGTTGCCATCTTAAGATGTGCTATTAACTTAATGTGAGAATGTGAGTGAAACCGTTCGTTCTCTTCTTCACATCGCTGTTATTATTATTTATATACATTCTGAGAAATATTTTTTTTTATTAATGCATGGCCAGTAAGAACAAACGAGAGAAACGGATCACTTAATCGGCGATTTAGCCGTTGTTCTCTTCTGCCCACTTCCATCTAAGTGACCGACGATTCAATTTTCGGGACGGGGGATGGGGGGCGACTTCGATTTATTTTTTATTTTTGGGGGGGAACCAGGGATTTTTATTTTCTTTAACCTCAAGATAATTTTTTTTAAAAATCTAATATGATGGATATAATAATTTTTGTTGTTATCATTGTTGTTTGTGTGTACAAATCATTGTTGTTTGTGTGTACAAATCATTGTTGTTTCTGTGTACAAATCATTGTTGTTTGTGTGTACAAATCATTGTTGTTTCTGTGTACAAATCATTGTTGTTTGTGTGTACATCATTGTTGTTTCTGTGTACAAATCATTGTTGTTTGTGTGTACAAATCATTGTTGTTTCTGTGTACAAATCATTGTTGTTTGTGTGTACAAATCAGACCAATAACATACTATTTGGAGGCCGGAGATTTTTTCCGGGCAATTCGCAGCCCCTGCCCCCGAAAATCAAATGGTCGGTCCCTAAAATCATGGGTTAATCCCTCCATGTGCTGACCCAGGCGTTATCTAAAATCCTGGGTTATTTCCTCCATGTGCTGCCCTAGGCGTTGCTTTACGAGGCAAGATGAAGCGTTTCGTGGAGTAATTGTAAATGTGATTGCAGGGAGAAAAAAAATATGCATAAATTAAAACGTGGATTCAGGTTATTATTTATAAAACACACATACAAAATACACACATGTATGTATCTGACAACATGTTGAGTCTATCTTCAGAATGCCCAGGATTATTTCTGTACAATGTTTATGAGTCAGTTAAAAGTACTACAATTCATGCAAATTATTGTCGAAATACATTACAGGAAATAATGAAAATCCTTATACAAGGACGCAACAAGAAAAAACAGGATGCAAAAAAGGATTTCAATATTCCAAAGGAAAAGTTAAAGTATGTATGATTCACTCTGTGTACCACGACCATCACTATTAAAGGGTTTCGACACTTATCTAATCTGTTATTTTCATCTTCCTGTTGGAAATAGACAATGTTGTCATTATCGATTTCCATGGTAAACAGAGTTATAAATAACCCTTTATTAAAGGATGATGTTGCTATCTTATCCATATCAGTCAAGGGAACTGAGCGATTAATAGTTGGAACGTTGCCAAGAGCTCTATTTTCCAGTGAGGGGTACAGTATGGGATTTTAATCTAGAACTATCTCGTTCCATTTTGATGTATGCATACAAATTAGGAAGTATATTATCACAATTGAATGTTTGAACAAATATTATTATCAAGGAAAAATAGGAAATGAATAAAATGTAGGTAAACATATCTGAAAACATATACAAAACAAAAGATACTTTCTCCAAGAATGCCAAAGACAGATTTGACAGCGAGAGAAATTCGAATAAATCAAGCACTTCAAAGAGCTTTTTTACTGTTAAAATTTAAAAGCCTTGAATAAATTTCACAACATACTACAAACGGCAGAGAATATATATATATATATATATATATATATATATATATATATATATATATATATATATATAGTGAACTCTTGTTAAAACGACAAAGTTCGTTTTCAGTCATGTTGTCATAGTAGTGAATCTGTTTTTTTAATCACCCCTCTATTTTAGAGGAGTTATCGTCCTTGTCTTATCGTTGTTCAATCAGCATGTACAAATGCGAAGAATGTGTCACAGATATAAATATATATTTTAAAAATGATATTTTATTTTGTAACATATTTTCCTATATTTGAAACTCTTTTTTGTTGAAATTATGTATTTATATTCTGACATTATTCCGGTAAAAGGAAAATCCCAAGGAATAAAATGCCATTGTACAGAACAACATATTATCTAGTTCACATGCGCCAGTTTACATGCGTGTGTATTTTTTACATGCGTGTGTATATTTTACATGCCTGTGTATATTTTACATGCGTGTGTATATTTTACATGCGTGTGTGTATTTTACATCACAGATATAAATATATATTTTAAAAATGATATTTTATTTTGTAACATATTTTCCTATATTTGAAACTCTTTTTTGTTGAAATTATGTATTTATATTCTGACATTATTCCGGTAAAAGGAAAATCCCAAGGAACAAAATGCCATTGTACAGAACAACATATTATCTAGTTCACATGCGCCAGTTTACATGCGTGTGTATATTTTACATCCGTGTGTATATTTTACATGCGTGTGTGTATTTTACATGCGTGTGTATATTTTACATGCGTGTGTATATTTTACAGACGTGTGTATATTTACATACCTATATAGATTCTTTCATGTGCACGAATTTGCACACTTATGTAAATTTGCATGGTGTGTAAATTTGGACCATCTCCAGAGGAATTGCAAAACCAGATATGTACATGTGCAGATTTGCACGGTATGCACGTTCGTTCGTTCGTTCGTTGGATTAACGACGTGTGCGGCTTTCGGCCATTTACGTCGAACGGTATGCACGTGTGTACTTGTAGTTTTATTTATTAATTAGTAAATATGCTGATTATTTCTTTGAGAATATTAGGTACGTTCGGTTCGAAAGATAAGTCTGTTTGTACTTGTCTATGTAGTTCTGTGTATAAATGTGTGAATTAATTAATTAAAAATTATAGCCAATAAATTTTTATACCGTATATACTCGCTTATAAACCGTGTCGAACCGCAAACAACATAGACCCCGATTTGCCGTCGCATAATGCGCCGACAGATTAGGGTCTATGTTATTTGTTCTACTGATTACTCCTAACACACAGCATAGACATAGATATGTAGGCACATTATATATAATTAGAAATATTCGAAAACCACAACCATAATATGCATACATTAGAAAGTTCTCACGGATAGTTCTTCCCCTAAGATTTATCATGTATGTTCTACAAAATCACTCTCTTTTGTTTCTTCACTATATTTAAATTGCTTTCTTAATTCCATGTGTGTGCTCATTGGAAACGTTAATTAAGTTGTATCCGTATTTATTTCCAGGGTATGTGAATGCAAATAACTGTTATCCTTCACATTCTCGTAGGGCTTAATATTCTTTTAAAATTGAGACCATTTGTACTTTAGAATAGCAGAATTATACAATACTTTTCTATTGTGTCTATTGTAATTTCGTGGGTTGGTTAGTTGGTATTTAACGGCACAACAGTACTTCAATTACTATTTAGCGCCGAAGCATTGCGAGTATCTTGCCCCGGAAATCTCCGCGACAGCTGACCCGGGCTAGCCCGCTTATGATTCGAACCCGTGACTTTTGGTTTGTGAATCAGGCAGTCTATCACCGAGCCACCTTTGCTCTCTTTTAGCAACAGTTCTTTTCCCCAGTTAGTGCGTCAATAAATAATATAAACTACTTTTACTGGTGACAGTTAGAGTGCAGTTATTTTGACAAGGAACATTACATAATTATCTATATCACTGATTGAGGTGGAAACAGAAATAAAACATAAACATTGTGTTTTCCATTATTGTACATAAATAACGCATGTATTTTCACACTAAAAGCGCATTTGGATTGGTCATTTCAACACCTAATATAGTTAAACATTATTTATTAGCATATATTTGTATATGACTATTTGAGTTTATTAGAATAAGTCAATTTCAATAATGAAACATTTCAAAAATGTAATTGAGAAGTAGGAGATGGGTACAGAGTAAACAATGGATACTGATGGAGTGCAACTTTGCCTTGAAAAAAAATCTTGGACATTTTTTTCCCGCTGGGGTTGTTAATGAAAACGTAGACAAATACCACATGTTCATTTGTTATATTTGATTTTAAGTACACCATGTGTGAATTCAGCTGTGAAATTCATATAAAAATGTATTTCTCTTAAAATATGACTCCAACGGTATATTAAAAATGCTATTTATATATGAATATGTATATATATATATATATATATATATATATATATATATATATATATATATATATATATATATATATATATATATATATATTTCTGTATGTATATCTTAGATACCTTTGAATTCAGTGCACCGGAGACATACATGAGGAATACCTTGTGCCTAGAATCAGTACCTAGTGTAACTTTTGGTTTCAAGAGCCACGTAATTCCAATTATAAATGCCTGTTCAATTCACATTCACGTACAGGCCAAATTTAAACTCCAGTTCTCTGTAGACGAAAAAAGCACTGTAATGACCGGCGTCTGCACTCGTATTATTACTGTATATACTCGCGTATAAATCGGGTCCAATTGCAAACAACATGGAACCTTATCTGCCATCTCAGAATGCGCCGGCAGATCAAGGATGCGCTTGCTGATCAAGGTCTATGTTGTTGGTTCTACTGATTAGTCCAACAAACTGCATAGACCCACATCTGCCGGCGCATTATGCGACGGCAGATCTGGGTCTGTGCAGTCTGCAGTTGGACTTGACTTCTAAGCGAGTATAATACCGTATGTGTGCAAAGAGATCTTCAACCCAAAACAAACTGATTAGAAACCACATAAATCGGTTACCAATCCAATTATTTTTAAATATAACTCCATAGGCAGAGAGCACTCTTGACACGTGAAGGGCTTTATTCGAGGTATTGACATGTGAATGACGTTTACGTTATTCGCAGTATTGACATGTGGAGGACGTTATTTGCATTATTGACACGCGAGTGATGTTATTAGAAATATTGACATGTGAATGACGTTATTCCCAGCATTGACATGTGAGTGACGTTATTCGCAGTATTGACATGTGAGTGACGTTATACGCATTATTGACATGTGAGTGACGTTATTCGCAGTATTGACATGTGAGTGACGTTATTCGCAGTATTGACATGTGAGCAACGTTATTTGCAGTATTGACATGTGAGTAACGTTATTTGCAGTATTGACATGTGAAGGACGTTATTCGCAGTACAGTTTATGCTAATCATTTCGTTTAAAATCTCATACTTTCTTGCTTGGTTCACAGACCATAAATCCAGATATTGAAAAACTTTTGACCAGAATAAACATATAGCATGCCTAAAATATCATCTTCTTGTCTACATTTATATTGTGAATTTTCATTTGTCAAAATGTTCGGTTTTACTTGAAAGATGTTCTATTCAAGACTTTATATTCCTGATTCATGTACAATTATATTCATTCATTGATTAGCCAGATATATCCAATCCATTGTATTATTGAATGATGGTCCGAAACATATTGGTGCATTTCTTTTGCATTTTTATTTAGCGATTGTACCGCCGGAATTGCTTTTACGTTCTTTTGCCCATTCGATCCATGGTAGTTAAGTGCTGCTTTCTAAATGGTCACTATGTTAATTTGTTCTTTTTGTTTACTGGTATCATTAAAAATGTAAGAATTTTATTTTACAGTGAAAATACACACACACACACACACACACACACACACACACACACACACATATATATATATATATATATATATATATATATATATATATATATATAATTAAAGTATTTAGAGATCTTTTTGGATGTATCACTATGATTACCTCAGAGTCTCTCTCAGAGAGTCGAAGCTATTCCACACGAAATCGAAAAGAGACGAATATATTCCAAATGATATCTCTATTAGACTATTCAAATGAATACATCGTCTTTATTTAGCGTATATAAGAGTGCTATGTTCGAAGTCTCTACCAACAGCAAATATTAGATTTATGACAATTAACTTATAATGAATACTGAAGGTGAAATACAAATAATGTGCAGCATCGAATCATTCACTCAATTTGATTGTACCAATTACTGTAATTATTTATTCTCTCTTCGACTAATACTGACTAATTGTTAAAAAAAAAACGAAACTGCTGCCTATAATTCCAGAAAAGAATGAGACTAATTTATTCTGGTAAATGTAAAATTTTCAAATTATTATTATTTACATTATTCTTTAATTGGAATAATTCTTGATCCGTTAATGAAATTGAATTATGTAGCCCTCCTACCTGGATTTTCCATGAAGAACTACGTCGCTGACCTCACAGAGGTCAATTTAAATCTAATTTAAATACTTTTTCTATGTGCTAGTTTTTTTAATATTTGTAGGTATTGAAAAACGGACAGTTTTTCCTTTTAAAGTTCCTAATTTTTTGTCAAGTGCAACTCTTTTTCCCCGTTGGGAACCCCTTTATCCCTTGCTCTGCTTTAATCTTATCCAGGTAAGTGAGCCAGTCTGTTATTGGACCGGATCCTTCTTCCGTGAACAAGATTTTGTTGTCGTAATTTATGAGCAGAGGGTGGTCCAGGTCGTCTGAGGTATCGTAAATCGTTCTGAATGCCGTATATTCAGCGTAGAGGAACTGTACATTTTAGTTTTAGAAACTAAGAAATTTATCAAATGTTACTGTTCCAGATATAATATTCTGCACCTCGTGTATAAGCACCTTTAGTGCAGAGAGTATACAAATCAGGACACTATTTAAGAAAGGACATGGCAGCCTACATTTGGTACATTTGAACTATTACTGATTTTTGGTATCGAAAAGAATCAGCTCAGTTGAACTTTATACATCGTAATTATTTCAACCATGCAACCAAAAACAGACTTTCCGAATAGTGCAATATTATGTTAGATTCTATCAATTTTATCTTTGCAATCATATATTTGCGAACCCCTATTTACAATGTAAAATTGTTTTGAGAGACAAGAGAAGGAAATAGCTGGCTTATTTAATATTATTCCACTAAAAACATTTGAGGGAGTTATTTATCTTACTTTTAAACTAGTAAAGTTAACATATTGGTCTAATGAACGAAATAAGCACGGGAAATACATGTGGCGTTTTTTGTGGCAAATAAAACTGTTTTTAACCAAATTAGACACTTATCAGGAAATCCCAGGACTTCAGTGGTAAATTACTCTTGTCTGCGTTTTTATGAGATAGCAAATCCTGCTCCACTATTTAGCAATAAAATTCCTAATTCATTCAATAGATTATAGCCTGTTTGGCACATTGCCAAAAATGTGCTCCAGCTCTCGAAAGTCACGTGATACTAGAAAGAAGGGAAGTTCGCTTTTCTGCACTTGTCATATCGAAATACATGTAAGGTTATCCAACGCTGAACACCAGATTGCATGACCCATTTTTTATTTCGTATCACGGTGTAAACTAGCATGCATGTTGATAATGAGTGTGTATTTATCGTTAAGATCTAGAGGTATAGCTTTACAATTGTATGTGCGACTTATAAATAAAGCTTAAGAAAGTATTCAAACTTGTTTAAATACATTTTCGGAACTTAACTTTTAATCGGCGCTATATAGCCTGGACAGACTGATTAAAATCGAGATCTTCCACATAACGGAGATCTGACAGGTACCAGTAAAAGTTCACGTTCTGCTGACCTGCTGACGTTGCGTTTCTACTTTGTGAGAGTTATCGTTAATAATGATATGTTCCGAATGACGTTTTTTACTTTCATAAATATGAAAGCTGCAATTTGATCAACAGGACATGACCTCGTATCGGCGTTCATCAAACCTACTTACTATAAGCAGATCTCGATTTTAATCATCTAGATAACCATGACTGCTGAAATGCCATTGAACCCTATAGTACACAGCTTGTATGATTTATACTCCTGTGTACTGCTATGTTTATATTAATTCTACCATATTCAGTGGCGTCACTAGGGTTGGCGTCACCCAGTGCGGTAAACTCATGGTGTCACCCCCTGAAACCGACTCGAGCGAGCTCTGTCTGCTCTGCTCTTTCGAAATTGCATTTTTCCATTTTGGTGTCACCCCCCTGTGATGGTGTCACCCGGGTGCGGCCCGCACCCCCCTAGTGACGCCACTGACCATACTCACAACATCTAGTTTAATACTACCATACTGGTGGTATTCATGCTTACGTTGCAATAAATATAAGATATTAAATTACAAGTGAAAAGTTTGTCTTAAATGAACAGCATTTGTAACATTAATCAGGATTATTATGTCGTAGAATATCATTATTATTACTATTAAATGTTTCGAATGATTACAGATATCCAAATATTTTACACAATTGTGCTGTTTGTTAAAGATTCGTCCGTTTTCGCTGAGATACTGTTTTAATCCGCCTTATTTTTAAGATTTGGCAATAAAATATGCTTATACTCTGCGTAAATTTAAGGAATTATTCGTAAAAATAAATACAATTTATTCCATTTCTTTTGAAGAAATAAATGTTAAAGGTCGAGTCATTATTACACACTAACGGGCATCGATTAAAAAGACAAATCGCACTAATGTTTATGCGCATCCTGATGCGCAACATAAAATGACGTTATACTTCATACGTCAAAAATTTAGAAACAAACTTCGGATGTAAATAATGGCCATTTTGAACTGCCCTTAAGCCCGTGGTTGTTTTATAGGTCATAATAACTTTATTGACGTCACAATGACTAGATGACGTGCTCTTACTAACAGCAACATAAACAATACTTTCAGGCCATTTAAACCAATGATTTCTTCGATTTTATTTTGTTACAAAGTTGAAGGAATAACATTAAGAATTAAAAGTGCAGTTATTTCTTTGACTGTTGGAACGTCATCGAGTATTATCATTTTAGAAAAATCTGTTCTTTACACATCTAGGTGTATCTAGGTGTATCTTCATCCACCAAAAACTTACCAAGTGGGGATGTATCACTACGATAACCTCCGAGTCTCTTTCAGAGAGTCGAAGTTATTCCACTCGCATGGGAAAGAGACGAGGATTTTCCAAATGACATCACGATGTCAGGTACCTATGGTGGATTTTGTTAGCATAACGTCGCTATGTTGAAGGACGTGGCAGCAAGGCAAGCGAGGTGCATTTTTTTTTTTTTTTGAATAGTTTCATTGCCAAAAAGAGATGGATAATGAACTTGAAAAAATATATTATTGCAGAAGACAAAAGGCGATTTACCATCTATTTTGCAATCTATGTCATGAATAGACGGACAGTGACGAATTGTTCAACTAATTTAAACCCTGATGAATCGGTGTGAGAATTAAGATTGCTAGAAGGAAACTGTTGCACAAGATTGAGTGGTACAATAAGCACCCTACATTTCAAGAGAGAGAGATAATTAATATTTCGATTTCACAACTCAGATAAAACATTATGAGTTCCTCTCTTGTCCCCTACCTCTTTTTTCTATCTTTCCGTGTAATTTTCCCTCTTTTTATATTTTTTATATTCTTGTTTTCCTGGTTATCGGTTATTGGCGAACAGACAACAAACAAAACAAGATTAATTTACTTTTTGATCCAAATTCTTATCTTTAAAAGAAAGAGAAAAAAAAAAACAACAGAAGAAATATACATAATGAGTTCCTGATAGTATCATGCCCACGTCATGATCCTGACTTTTCTAATTCTTATTTTAATTGATCATTTGTCACTTTGAGATCTGAATTACGTTAAATGAAGGTTTTGTTCTTTTAAAATAGACACTCAATGTTGCTAGGTGTGTGTGCATGTGAGAAAGAGAGAGAGAGAGAGGTACGGACGGACGGGCCATTATACGTAAATTTATACATACACCGAACATATAATACCTTTTATTTTTATTTGAACACGCACCGTTAATTGGTATGTCTTAATTAGTCTATATATCTGTATTTGTATGCAATAAGTTCATTCGTATTTATTATGACTTTTTGCTTATAATATGAATATAACTGTAAATCGTGTAAATTGGAGCATTGCCTGTCGTCTATCAAATTATATAATAAATACATTTTTTTTTAAAAATAAAAAATAAATTACTATTAAACAAGGAATCATATTGCAACAATTCTTGCAGTTTTTATTACCTATCTATCTATCTATCTATCTATCTATCTATCTATCTATCTATCTATCTATCTATCTATCTATCTATCTATCTATCTATCTATCTATGTATCTATCTATCTATCTATCTATCTGTCTGTCTGTCTGTATATATGTATATATGTATGTATGTATGTGTGTATGTATGTATGTATGTATGTATGTATGTATGTATGTATGTATGTATGTATGTATGTATGTATGCATGCATGCATGCATGCATGCATGCATGCATGTATGTATGTATGTATGTATGTATGTATGTATGTATGTATGTATGTATGTATGTATGTATGTATGTATGTATGTATGTCTGTCTATCTATCTATCTATTTATTGCTATTTTTATGTGTATAACCAATAGTTGTGATTTCATATTAAAGTACTGTAAATTTATTTATTTTCCCGGGTATCGATTTTCGACTTTTTTGCAAAAATGACTCTAGTAGGAACTTAAATTCGTTGATTTAGCAAGAGATCCTATTTAATCCACAGAAGGATCATCGTTCATTGTGTCTTTAAATCTGTGGTTTATAGCAAGCAAGAAATCCACGGAAATTGGTACCCCAAGAAAAATAGTGTATTCACAGTGTACTGCATTTTGATGAACTTGCCTGATTATGTCTACATCTGTATATAACTATGTCTGCGTCTGTATCTGATTATATTCACACAGTTCAAAAGCATAAATTAGGCTCATCAAGTCTGTTTCCATGTCATAATGTAAAATTATCAAAGCGAACAGTTAAAAAAAATATTGTACATATTTATATGTGTTCTTATTTAAGCGATTCTGTTTTAAACTTTTTTACACGTTTCTTTGAGTATAAATGCACCAGTTCCAACAGCAAAACTATATAATTTTTGGTGTTGTATTTTTGTAATTCCTTTCTTTAGATTATATATATATATATATATATATATATATATATATATATATATATATATATATATATATAACATTGTACTCCATCCTTCTAATAATTATATGTTTCTTATACCTACATGTAATTGATAATCCACAGTAAAGAAAAAAATGACAAATGTTTTGTAAAATTGAAATACATGGTAAATTAGTTGCATGGCGTTCTTTACTGAGTCCTAAACAGATACATAATACCATTGTGTGTGCATCTACCTTTATCTCCATTTATGGACAATTTTAAAACTGTCATTAATGGAGGCAACGGACGTACAAGGTTCTTCGGTTTGGGATTTTTTTAGCGAATTCTCCAAGTGTCCGAATGCTTGTGTAAAGTTCTACGTTTTGATAGGTAGCGTTAATGTGCGAAAAACAAATCAGACTAGGAGTGTATATTTTGCTTATTTTTTTTATGAAACTGTAACTTTAATTTTTGCGATCTTGCTTTGCGTGCATACGATGGCATTTGATTCTGTTCAAATTCAGATCTGATGGACACGCCTGTCTGTACAAAATCTCAGAAAAGTAACAATGCATAATTCATAACGCCAAAATGATGAAAAGTATGTGTTACGCACAAATGTATGCGATATGTATATATGTATGTGTGTGTGTATATATATATATATATATATATATATATATATATATATATATATATATATATATATATATATATATATCTATATATATATATATGCGTGTGTGTGCCAGTGTGTGTGTGGGGTTGTTTCATTATTAAAAGATACCAACAGCATAAGTATATATCTTTCTCAATGAATCAATGAATAAGATACAATTTGGAAAATAAAGAATGTTACTAAGATGTTCAAAGGAAAATATTGCCTATATTCTGGAACTAATGGCACTGCAATATCTTGAATGCTAAGCTGCCAATTCCCTACACAAATGTATGTATATATGTATGTGTGTATGTATGTATATATGTATGTATGTATGTATGTATGTATGTATGTATGTATGTATGTATGTATGTATGTATGTATGTATGTATGTATGTATGTATGTATGTATGTATGTATGTATGTATGTATGTATGTATGTATGTATGTATGTATGTATGTATGTATGTATGTATGTATGTATGTATGTATGTATGTATGTATGTATGTATGTATGTATCAATAGATATCACAATAGTTATTTTGAATACGTAAATAACATAATATAAAATGTATGATATATATATATTCAGGAAATCAAGATTTTTTCATGTGAAGGTAGAAATATATGCAGTCTTACGTACGATGAAATTCATCAAGTGTGAATGGTCAAGGAATTTAACATTTAACATCATCTGACCAATTTCAAGGTCTCCCATTTGGCAAATCAGAGCAACGTACCTGGTTTTGATTTCATTGCTAAATACATATATTCCACAATTAAAAAAAGTGTTGAAGTAGATGATTGTACATAATCTTTTTTATTTCTTAAATGTTGCTTATTAGACCTCTCGCTTTGAGGGTGACCGATTTATAATAAAGAATAGTTTATATTAGGTTAATTTATGGTACGATATGCATTTTATTGCAGTCAGACTAGATTAGGTTACCTTATGTTACGATATCCTATTTTATTGCAGTCAGACTAGATTAGGTTTTGTATTGTTACATCATGTTATGCTAATTTATATGATAATATGTTATGTTATGTTCTGTTATGATATGATGTCATTTTATGCTATGTTATATTATTTTATGCTATGCTATGTTACGTTGTGTAATGCTATGTTATATTATATTATTCTATGTTATGTTATATTATGCTAATGCTAATGGTATGTTATGTTGTGCTGCTATGTTACGTTATGTTATGTCATGTTATGTTATTATATGCTGTAATATTAATATTAATATTAATTATAATAACTTTTTTTGAAGATATTTACATTTGGTTCAGAATTAATCAATCCTAAATGTAGTCCTCAAATAATAGAATATTAAAACTATAAAAGCAATGTATATGTCCATATAAAACGTTTACTTACCATAGTGTCTGACACACTCACATGTAATCATAGAATATACCTACACACACACACATGTATATATTTATATAGAGAGAGAGACGCATTCTGCACACACACACACACACACACACACACACACACACACACATCATAGCGACCAAACCTAGAAGCCGATCGCCAAAGAGACAACATGGGAGCATAAGAGAAATCTAGAACTATATGGAACATTAGAAATGTCCACTGGACGCCCAAACAGACACACACACACACATTTTAGAGTGAAACAAACATAAGATAAACATGTAGGTTTGGGAGATGGAAAAGTAGTGGGGGTATCCAAGTTAAGTATCTTGTTTGAGCTATGGAATAATCAGAAAGAAGAAATTTGTGAAGTGCGTTCTTAAAAGAAGAGAGTGTTGGTTTTTGTTTTAATAACATTGGGAATGATATTTAACAACACTATATTAGGTCAGGTTTTTATGTTATGAGTAATGCAATGCATGTGCGATTGTATGTTCTTGGCAATCACTATCGTCTTTTTAGAAAGAATATTAATTAAGGTATGAAATTGATTACAGTATATAATTTCTATCTACAGATAATCACTATGCTTAAGGTTGCTATATTATATGCATGTATCCTTAATTAATTGTTCTTTGATCTGAATTATACATCTTAAATGTTTTAAAGGATACAAGCATGGTTGTCATTAAAATCGCCACTAATACGTCATTTTTCACGTAATTTGTATCGTATGTGTTCAGGATTGTATTCATTAAATATAATGTGTTTAAATATAAACACTAAAAGACAAGGTTAGAAAAGTCTTTCATCTGAATATGTAAGTTATATCTCAAAATTGAATAATCTCTCTTTCGGTGGGTCTCTCTCTCTCTCTCTCTCTCTCTCTCTCTCTCTCTCTCTCTCTCTCTCTCTCTCTCTCTCTCTCTCTCCACCGTCACACACACACACACACACACACACACACACACACACACACACATATATATATATATATATATATATATATATATATATATATATATATATATATATATATACGTACATGCATACATAACCATCCATTCATCCGTGCATCTATCTATCTATCTATCTGTCTGCCCGAATATTTGGTTTTGTTGCTTGCCTGTTTATTGTGTTTTGTCAAATAGGCAATTAAATCGATTAATATCGATAAACTTTGGGGAGAAAATGAAAACAGCACACTAGGCATAGTGTATCAATAATTACATAAAAATGCATTTAATTGCGCGACGTAAATTTAGAAATGCATGAAAGCAATTCATATTCATATTCATATTTAGAAATGCATAAAAGCAATTCATATTTATAATATTTATTTAGAAATGCATGAAAGCAATTCATATTCATAATATTTATTTAGAAATGCATGAAAGAAATTCATATTCATAATATCTATTTAGAAATGCATGAAAGAAATTCATATTCACATTCATATTTAGAAATGCATGAAAGCAATTCATATTCACATTCATATTTAGAAATGCATGAAAGCAATTCATATTCATATTCATATTAGAAATGCATGAAAGCAATTCATATTCATATTCATATTTAGAAATGCATAAAAGCAATTCATATTTATAATATTTATTTAGAAATGCATGAAAGCAATTCATATTCATAATATTTATTTAGAAATGCATGAAAGAAATTTATATTCATAATATTTATTTAGAAATGCATGAAAGCAATTCATATTCACATTCATATTTAGAAATGCATGAAAGCAATTCATATTCACATTCATATTTAGAAATGCATGAAAGCAATTCATATTCATAATAATTATTTAGAAATTCATGAAAGCAATTCGTATTCATAATATTTATCCCAGTTAGTGTCCTTATTATCCTAATTTTTTAAAAATATAAATTCTGTTCTTTTTGTTTACAGAAAACAAATAACCGAAGTAAGTATAATATGTATTTAATATTTAAACTGCTGATGTAGTCAATTTTTTTTTATTCAGTTATAACTATGCTTGTAAGTGGCTGTTATGTGATTTGAAACTATTAGCAGACAGAATCAGCACCACGTCATCTCAGTAGTGTTCAAGACAGCAAACGTGTGGCATATACATTAAGTTCATCTCAGTGTAGTGTGGCATATACATTTAGTTCAGTGTGGCATATAAATTTAGTTAAGCTCAATGTAATGTGGCATATACATTTAGTTCAGTGTGGCATATACATTTAGTTCAGTGTGGCATATACATTTAGTTCAGTGTGGCATATACATTTAGCTCAGCTCAATGTAGTGTGGCATATATACTTAGTTCATCTCAATGTAGTGTGGCATATACATTTAGTTCAGTGTGGCATATACATTTAGCTCAGCTCAATGTAATGTGGCATATATATTTAGTTCAGTGTGGCATATACATTTAGTTCAGTGTGGCATATACATTTAGTTCAGTGTGGCATATACATTTAGTTCAGTGTGGCATATATATTTAGTTCAGTGTGGCATATACATTTAGTTCAGTGTGGCATATATATTTAGTTCAGTGTGGCATATACATTTAGTTCAGTGTGGCATATATACATTTAGTTCAGTGTGGCATATATATTTAGTTCAGTGTGGCATATACATTTAGTTCAGTGTGGCATATATATTTAGTTCAGTGTGGCATATACATTTAGTTCAGTGTGGCATATACATTTAGTTCAGTGTGGCACATACATTTAGCTCAGCTCAATGTATTCCATGTATCATTAAATCCTTACGGTCATTTTCACATTATTTTCAACGTGTTAGTTCTGGCTTCTCAGGTGCTTATTTAAACTTTAAATCATGAGCCACGGGTGTTCTTGACGCTGAACATTGGTTATTTATTACAGATATTGTTTACAAAAATTATGAGACTGAAATGGTCATTTGTATAGAAAATCTCTTTTTCTCAAGATGCATTCATAAAATGGGCGTTTCTCGATCTTTTTTTCTTCTGATCTTCAGTTGACGAAATTCTCTTTCAATCCATGATAAATCGTGGAAGAATATATTTTATTTAATTGATTTGATCTAATGAGTATTCAAAGAGAAGTACTTTCTCCATACTTTCGAAATCATTAGTGTTTTAGATAAACTTTTGTTGGACTTATTCTGTATGTATAGTTATACAGTGTATGTATAGATATAACAGTGTATGTATAGTTATAACAGTGTATTATAGTTATAACAGTGTATTTACAGTTATAACAGTGTATGTATAGTTATAATAGTGTATGTATAGTTATAATAGTGTGTGTATAGTGTATGTATGGTTATAACAGTGTATGTATAGTTATAACAATGTGTGTATAGTTATAACAGTGTACGTATAGTTATAACAGTGTATTTCCAAAAGTAATGCATGAGAGTATGAACCTATCGAAGTGCACTTAGTGTAAGTTTTAATTTTAGTTTATCAATAGCTAAATGTGCTAAGATGCAACTATTTAAAAAGGTTGAATATGTACGCTTTTTATTTTAACTCACAGAATATTACAGAAAGATTGCTAATTGCTAACTAAAATAAGAGGAAAAGAATAAGAGAATAGTACGCTGTAAATAGATTTATATCACTTAATTAAAATTCTCAAAAGAGCAAATATTACATAGCCGATTTTGTTTTTCTTTACAGTTTTTCTGCAAAATACTGGATGGTGTGAACAAGGCTTAGTTTCTGTATACACGCATTTTCAAGACCACAGTGTATCCCTTCTTTGTTTTCCGCTATTTCATGCTTATCTTGCACTCGCAGTAAGTGCCTCTATTTTCATCACTTCGCGTGTTTTCACTCTAATTTTGACATTCTTTAAGATTTTCATCACTTTTCATGGATGCAGAAATATAGTGCATTCCTTGTGAAATGTATTTTTCCTCTATTCTGCTTATCTTTCATTATTTCATATGTAAAATAGTTCCCTTGCAAAACTCATCATGTAAATATTTGGATTTTGTATTAATTGCCCGTTTCGTTCTTGTAATTTGTTCCCTTTCTTCCCCTGACGAAGGGCTTGCCTAGCACGAATGCTGGGAAAGCCTATTAGTTCTCACAACGTCACCAACTATTTTGTCATTATACATACATACATATATATATATATATATATATATATATATATATATATATATATATATATATATATATAGAGAGAGAGAGAGAGAGAGAGAGAGAGAGAGAGAGAGAGAGAGAGAAAGAGAGAGAGAGATGGTAGTTTACAATTTCAGATTTGAAGATATATTAAGTCTCTAAGTACAAAATTGTATCATTGTATCCAGTTAGAGTGTGAGTGTGCAGGTGAGGTGAACAGAATGCATCAGTGTTCATAGTAATTATGTGTATGTATTACTGTGCATTAAAAAGTCATGTGTTTGTATTTTATTCTACATATGTCTGTATGATGTATGACTGCTGACATGTTAAAATCTGTATACCTGTCTGTGTGTGTATATATATATATATATATATATATATATATATATATATATATATATATATATATATATATATATATATATATATATATATATATATATATATATACCTGTGTATGTAAGTGATTTTATTATATAGAAAAAGACAATAACCTGTAAATGTATTAAGGACGACGTTATTATTATTATTATTATTATTATTATTATTATTATTATTATTATTATTAATGACGAAAAAAAGAGTGTATCAGATCTCTTAAGGTATCGAACGATATAAACTGAGGAAAATTATTTTTAGTTACCCTCCGTAAAAATTACGACTTTCGCAACCGAAGTCGCAAATTTTAAGAATTATTTGCCAAGGATTTGTATACTGTGCTGTACTGGGTATTAATATAAATATGGCCTAATGTAAATTGTTTACCGCTAAGCGAAATACTACTTGACTGAGGCCACAGGATGGTGTATTAGCACTGCATATATTTTAAAATCCCCTTTTGCCACTCTCTCCTTCTTACTTCCGTTCAATGTTACTACATTGCTGATTATACAGCTGTGCTATACAGTTTGGAACAGACTATAAGATGTTCTTAACAGCGTAATTTCATTCCTGCAGCAGCCGGCCTCATCGAGTGCAACACGATGCAGCGGAATTTTCCCTTGGCGCGGCTTAGTTCATGGACTGGTTATTGATTTACCCATCAAAACAGCAGATGACAATGAATGATGTAGAGTACTAGTCCATAGCCTTGTGCGCCCGCTGCAGACTGTTCCGGAACTTGTTTTCTTGCTGCAGGGAAATAGATTAGATTTCTCTTGACATTATGTATTTTCTGAGGGAATGTCTCAAAACAGGATTTGGTATCGATGCAGCGGCTACATATAGAAAGGTAGCTACTTCCTACATAACTCATGACTTTGTTTCTGCTTTTTTGGTTCATATGCACTTACATTTGTGGAGCACATGCATATCGTCTGGTATGTGTATGCATACACGCACGCATACATACATACATACAATCATACATACATACATACATACATACATACATACATATATACATACATATATATATGTGTATCATACCAGAGGCGTAGCTAGGGGGGGGGGGGGGGCAGGGGGGTACATATGTCCCCGGGCGCCAAGGTACAGGGGCGCCAAAATGAGGCTTACAACGTTACATTATAATAAGTAAACATTGGAAAAAACAGATTTTGATTGCGTAATTGACCAGTTTGCGACAGTGAAATCAAGAAAAATAAATCTTTTGTAGACTATGTAAACCAGTCTACGACAGTGACTGAGTGGGTCATGTACTATAATTTCTATAAATTTGCTTCTTTAGATACAATGTTTTATTAAAATTTAAATTGTTTTCCTTATTCAATGTAATAGAAAAATGTGATTAAACGGGGAGGGGGCTGGGGCGCCAATTTTATAGTTCGTCCCCGGGCGCAAAATATCATAGCTACGCCTCTGTATCATACATAATGCGTATGTATATCATTCACACAAACATGTGTACGTACGTACACACTGACATTTTCATAGTTATGGAGGCTACAACATATTCAAAATATTCGTATGTAAGGTAACGCCAATTTAATTTTCTGGTGGTGTAGGGAGACTAGCGTTTTTTCTCCAACCAGGATTTTGTTTTCTATTATCTCAATATATTTTTTTCAAACAATTCTGATGGAAAGAAATAGATCTTTATTTTTCTACAAATCAGTGAAATAATATTTTTTAAGCTATTTGCGCGCCGGATTTTTTTTTTCTAAAAATAAGTCCTAGGCACTCCATACCTGAAAATTAAATAGTCCGTCCCTAGCGGCTATTTGTTTCCTATGTATGTTCCTGTAGTAGCTGTATGAAGGCAGTGGACATATATTTGTTTTTTAAACTCCTATATGGTACACACAAACTGCATATTGAATGTTACTCTAATAGACAGACCTCTGAGAACGTGATTTGCATGAAGTTCTTAACGCTGCAAAGTATATTCTGATTAGAAACATCTGTTGGAAGTGCTACACTTTATACATAGTGAGGATAATCACTCGATGGGATTTACATCACAAGTTGATACGTGCGCTTCAATTATCCCACTATTTAAATTACAGACGTTAATATTATGTTGTGTGTACATTCTTCACTGCGACCATTTGCGTCATCCTAAGTTATACGCCGGCAGTCAACAGACCAGGGTACGGACAAAAGATATGTGTATTCCTGTTACAGCAACACTATTAATTTCTGTTGGTACAGAAGAGAGCTAAAGTAGGTACTATTTAAATCTCGAAAGATAAGAATATAAAGTTATACAGTTTCCTCTTTTAGAATGACCTGCAAGTATAAAATACGTCTTCCAATCTGCATGCACGCCAACCCTGCAATAGTGACAAGAAGGCATTAGATTCAATAGAAATTCAAATCTCTGGCCTTGACATTGATTCGATGTTATGCCAAACAATTAATCGATTACTTCAAAAATTGTGCAACAGTAGTTCTGTCGTTTATGCTATAAGGCACCAGGTTACAAATTCTTGTACGATAACATCATCGTTAAGGTTTCATTGATAGTGTTCTGAGGGGGGGGGGAACTAATGGGCGGATGTCGTCTCAATGTATATTTTTTTCATCATCGTTCGGACTGGTAAAGACCAAAAGACACTGAATGGAGATATTTTAGGCCAAAGCATAACCTTGACGTTGGGATTAGGTTACATAATAATATTGGGTTTACTGTTTTCTACTTCATTCTGTCTCAAAATTCTCAGATTCTGTAATCAAAGAATTTCTCAAAAACCTAATCGTTAAAAATTAGGAACAAATATTAACATGCTGTGTACGACACGTGTATTACCGAGCGGTTGACGTGGTTCCGAATCGGCACGAGAGCAGTTTTGCAACCTTACCAGGTAAACAGCACATGGCCGTTTCGATGCCAAGCACTTTCTTTCTCATATTTTCTCACGTCTCGAAATTCCCCAGCACTGCTTGGCGACCTGAACTGTAATTACACTTGTTTACCTGTTTAAAACCAGGTCATTGTAAAAATTATTAAGTTTTATATAATTTATTGTGTCACAACATGAATTATTTTCGATTAATTCTTTAATAATTATTAATCGGCATTTTGGTGGAAGAAACACCTCAAAGTGCGCTATTTTACTGTCATATAATATACTGTTACACGCAAGGGGTCTCTCTATCGAGCGAATCAAACACCTGTGTGAGTCTGGCATGAAGTCCATTGTTTTCCCCTATTTCCAATGACCTCAAGACAAAAGTCGTTGTCAACTGAACGGTTTTTGAACGCGCAAACACTACCAATAATTTTCTTCTAATCAACTAATGACCACACAGCCCAAAACTCTCACTTCACACTTGCATGGTTTTCCTCGTTTCACATTTGCATGACTTATCCAGTAAGCCTTTCGTAGCCGAATATTAGTATTTCACGCCATAGAATACAAAACACGACCCAAACACCCAATAAAAAGAATTATTCCTATCTCAAGTTACTAAACATGTATACCTAAAAATATCCCAAGAATTCCCTTTGTTAAGAAATTAGAGAGGGTCCATTGTAGGAAACTAATCCATGCTGTCATAATGTCTCGTGAATACTGTACATTATCACGTCTGTTCCTAGAGATTGGCTAATTAATCGGGCTGAGAAATATCTTCCCTACACCGATTCCCCATAATCAAACAAATGGTTACTCAAATCTATAAAGCTATAAACGGAGACGTAAATACAAATAGCACATACACTAGGTTTATTACAATACATTATGGTAAATTAGTAACATAAACCAAATCGGTTCCTAGATATATATATAGTAGATGCTTTCTTCGTTTCAGAAGTATTGAATCTTTAGCATTTAAATTTATGAAATAATTTATGATTTTTAGGGAATTTTAAGTCGTTATGAACCGTTTCATAACTATAATTTCCTAAAGAGATATTTTACACTCTCCCAAAATTATGTGCTAGCCGAATTCTATCTATCTATCTATCTATCTATCTATCTATCTATCTATCTATCTATCTATCTATCTATCTATCTATCTATCTATCTATCTATCTATCTATCTAATCTATCTATCTATCTATCTATCTATCTATCTATCTATCTATCTACCGTTATTGTTTTTACACTTAGCAATCATTGAAAAAATTAATACTTTCAAAACTGCTCGATTTTCGATGCGGCCACAACCTCAGCAACGAGTAAAACTAACCGTATATTCGGAGTACTGTTTCAGGACCAGGTGAAATAAAACATTGCTCGGTTACATAACGTGCCAGGGCCGTTTCAGGACCAGGTAAAGTCGCTAAGTGGCACTGGACCGTTTCTTGATCAAACGGAGTTTGCGAAACTGAAAGGTGTCGTTTCAGGACCAGGCAATCGTCGCGAACATGACAGCAGGCCGTTTCTAAACGGAACTGGTCAAGAAACTCCCCCCCCCCCCACCCCTCAAGAGTAGTATTACTATTGTAGAGCAAGGGTCATTGTGTATGTTTGTCGTGATGTGATAAAATGTACATCTCAAATTTTGTCTTCTATATTATTCGCTTACCCTCCCGTTTGTCCCCCCCCCCACCGATTTTAAAAACAAAAAGCATCAATGACATAAAAATGCACAAAACATAGTCATTTCATTTATCAATTTATAATTTCTAACCTGACTGTGACCAGGGAGTCGCTAACACTGTCATCTTCTGCGCGTTTCAAGCCAAACGGGAGTTTCTTTACTAACAAGGCACCATATTTGCGTGGGCAAGTCAGTTGTTTTCAGACAACAGATGTGATGTAGTTCGCAATCTTCGATAAGCTCTGAATAATTCTTAAATTTCTGTAACTTTGGGAGTTACATCTCTTTGAACACATATATATTAGAGTTACACCTTTTTATTTTGTTCAATTTTTTTTATAGAAATATTAAACTAGACATTACAAATATTGGATCAGACTACAGTTTTTCCTGAAAATGAACTGTTCTAGAAAAGGACAGTGAGCAGCCTGTCGTGGTTTACATCGACATCTTCCGTTTGTTTTGAAACGCGAACAAGATGACAATGTTAGGGGCCAGATAGCGACAATCAGGTTAGAAATAATAAATTGATGAATCAAATGACTAAGTTTTGTACATTTGTAATATCCTTTATGTTTTTCCTTTCTAAAATCGGTAAGGGGGGTGGAGTAAAAACAAACGGGAGGGTAAGCGAATACTATAGTTTTAATAACGTAAGGCAATTTACTTGTTTGTATTTCCATTGTGTAACGAAGTATTTGTACTCGAGTTCTCATCATAAGGATTTGGAGTGTATATTATATTATATTATATTATATTATATTACATTACATTACATTACATTACATTACATTACATTACATTACATTATATTATATTATATTATATTTTTTAAATACGACCTGACATCATGCATGATCTAATTTCATATACAAAAGGTTTGACATAGTTAACTGTGTAAACGAACTGAGCTTTAATTACCGCAGGATGGACTCGTTAGTTTGGAAGAGAATAGATGGCTGAGATGTCAAGTATGCATTTTAAATATCTTTATGTTATTCATGTTAGCAGTAAGTTTTGATGTTCTTAGGATTGGTGTAACTTCATAACTATTTTAAACAAATTCAGCGGAACACCAAGTTTTGCCTGCGGATCGCGCTATGATGTATATTATTTAAAAGTGCAAAACTTTATTGTTGATGCCGCCGCCACGGCCGGCGTTGTCGTCACCAGAAAATTATTTATATTTTCTCTTGTTTTTAACAGGGAAGTCTGGAGGACTTGCGATCTTTAATTTTCTTGTCTGGGTCTGGTACCCATAGGTGGTTTGTCTCAGTCTCCGCGTGACGGTTTGATGATCTCAAGTTGCGGCAAGACACACCCCGATTACGTCACTATGGTCAACATGACTTCCATGCTTACAATTAAGGTAAGTAAATGTCCTAATATCACGCAGACTGAATTAATCTTATATAGTCTTTGAAGAACAAACGGGTGAGAAAATAATCAATGTCAGGCTTGGGTAACAAAACGAGTAAATCCAAGTCTCGGAATTACAATATCTTGTCGTCTGCTTGGCAGAGTTTCTGAGACAAGTAATATGACCCCTGAGATTGAGATTTCCTCGTCTCTGCGGCCCCTCCCCCTCCCCTCCCCTTCCCCCTTTATCATTGCAGTCTTGCTGTGAGGTGTACTAACGCAAATGACAGGAGAGTCTTACGTAGGTGGCCATCAGTGTCTTATATTCATATTCATATTGAAATTGAAGTATCGTCTCTTTATGTTAAAGTATATTATATTAAAATGTTATCTTTATTGTTCAATATTTACATGATTACGTGATCACGTTATATATTCATCTAGTTCAGTCAAATATACTTCAACCAAATTGTCCTATATGCAGGCACGCCGACAGAAATTCAGGGGCTCCTTGGCAGAACAGTCATGGGCCCCAAAACTAGTATAATTTGTTGTATATAAAAACCTGTGTGCAGTTTTGCATATAAAACCTGTAGTAATCTACCATAACTTAGACTCTTGCAAGGAACAAATTTTAATATTTACTACAAAGATTAATTTATTTTTTTATAACTCAGTTGACGGCGGGTCCCTAGAAATCGCCGGGCCCCTGGGCAATTGTCCCCCTCCCCCCGCATACACCCCTCTCGGCGGGCTTGCCTATATGCAAGTATGAACAAATCCGTGTGTCGAACGTACTTCAACCAAATTGTCTTACATGCAAGTACCAACAAATCCGCGTGTCGGACATACTTCAACCAAATTGTTTTATATGCAAGTACCAACAAATCTGCGTCAAATACTTGCAACATTACAAACTCTAACAATAGAACAGCCCTCAGTCGTATTAATAACAAGCTTTTAATAATTGAATTTCTAACAGAGTGTTCTAGTAATAACACTGTAGGTTGGAAATACCAAGTGTTAAGTAATATCAAATGTTATTCTAATAGAATATAGTGTTCTTCTCGTTTTCCCAATTTATTGGAAAATCCACTGTAAATTTTCAAGTGAGTATTTTGTGTTTTCTTCATATGTATGTCTCGTGAGGCTTCTCAATTTAAGCGGAACCATGTTACATTATCGTAGACTTTATATTTTTATTTGCTATAAATTTTGTAATAATATTTTATTATAATCCTTCGCAACTTCTTCTTTTCTGCTTAATTTCTATATTCACAAGTGGCTTTATTATGCCCATACAAGCACAAGTAGCCCTTATAATGCCCATACCAATACAAATATCCTGTATTGTGCCCATACAAACACAAGTAGCCCTTATAATGCCCATACCAATACAAATATCCTGTATTGTGCCCATACAAAAAAATTAGCCCTTAATGTAGCTCTTAGTAGCTCTTATTATGCCCATACAAACACAAGTAGCCCTTATCATGCCCATACAAGCACAGGTAGCCCTTATCATGCCCATACAAGCACAGGTAGCCCTTATACCCATACAAGCACAGGTAGCCCTTATACCCATACAAGCACAGGTAGCCGTTATACCCATACAAGCACAGGTAGCCCTTATACCCATACAAGCACAGGTAGCCCTTATACCCATACAAGCACAGGTAGCCCTTATACCCATACAAGCACAAGTAGCCTTTATACCCATACAAGCACCAGTAGCCCGTATTGTGTCCATACAGGTTATCAAAGACTACTTAAATTTCTGTGTCTTGTACATTCTGTGATATTCGTACTGAAATGTACTTGTC
The DNA here is from genome assembly GCA_029931535.1 of Margaritifera margaritifera. Lineage (NCBI taxonomy): Eukaryota > Metazoa > Mollusca > Bivalvia > Unionida > Margaritiferidae > Margaritifera > Margaritifera margaritifera. The sequence goes on from JAQPZY010001088.1 coordinate 1,076,424, forward strand.
TTCTTTAATTTGTAGATCGTTGTAGATATGTAAAATTTCTTTTTAAAGGCATGAGATATTTACAAAATAAAAGATGCTCTTCAAGGAGAGGCAATGCAATATTTCTGTGTAAGCATGTGTGCATGATAAAGATACTTAAAATTATAATATCATGAATAACAATTTATGCAAGGAAATAAGTTTAATGATACGTAGAGTAGTTAATTTTAATCCAACATGACATATTTCATATAAACACATAGAACCATTAATTTGGAGTTAACGTGACATATTTCATATAAACACATAGAACAGTTAATTTGGAGTTTTATGGGTCCAACATGACATATTTCATATAAACACATAGAACAGTTAATTTGGAGTTTTATGGGTCCAACATGACATATTTCATATAAACACATAGAACAGTTAAGTTGGAGTTTTATGGATCCAACGTGACATATTTCATATAAACACATAGAACAGTTAAGTTGGAGTTTTATGGATCTAACATGACATATTTCATATAAACACATAGAACAGTTAATTTGGAGTTTTATGGGTCCAACGTGACCTATTTCAGATAAATTTTGGGAACCGATTTTAATAATTCGTTTTTGAAAAGGAACGAATCCTTAAAGTTAGTGTGGGCATAAGCTCAACGCCTTATTCCATACCCTATTTAAAAGATATTTTTTCAATATCCTTTGTTTCCAACGAATACTTTTCATGCAAATATTCTCTTGAGTTCTTTGCTTTGGCATGACGGAGATATTCTGCTACAAATTTCCTGGCTGCCAGACTCATTGAAAACGTTGGGGTGGAAATCGGGGTTATTGATATTAAGTACGAAACGATAAGTTGAAAATGAAATCCAATTTCTCTAATTATGTAATTATGTCAATTACAATCCGGTGGAACAATACTTGAGTTGACGACCTATCATCCTTGCATAATATATATTTTTTAAAAGATATATATATATATATATATATATATATATATATATATATATATATATATATATATATATATATATATATATATATATATAAGACGTTAGAAATCAAACCGTCCTCGAAAGAGTTCCGCCTTGAAAATAATGAGCCGTCCAATTCCCATGGCAGTCTGGTCTTGAAAATGAACCAACCTCGAAAATACACCACCTAATATTCCCATGGCCGTCTGGTCTTGAAAATGAACCAACCTCGAAAATATACCACCTAATATGTATATTGTACATATTGTACGTACACAGGATAACAAGTTGAATCATGCTTTCTCTTAGAAAAACACAAAAGTTCTAAACTATATATGAATATTTAATTGCAAAATAATGTATCAAGTTGGAACACATTCTTCAGCGATGCTGAACTGAAAGTTATTAATTAGAAAATATTAAACACACACACACACACACACACACACACACACACACATATATATATATATATATATATATATATATATATATATACTTACTCGAAATGAATCCAATCCAAAATTAATATTGCTTTCTATAAGCATCGTCTTATGTTATGATTTTTTCAGTCATAAATTACTACCTATTTCTTTGCCATATTGCATTTAAAAAGACGTCATAAGAACTCGAATTTCTCCCAGTGACAATTTCACACAAAAGCAAATGTTTAAAACCACAACTTATGCTTTTAAATTTCCCATTTAATAATTTCTAATCAGTTTTATCATCTCCACTATCATCCATGCAGTATACTTAATCATTGAATCCAAACCCCATCGGTAGATACGTAGCATCTGTGCGCTTATGTAAGTTTTTAATTATCTATGTCTTATATTGCATTCTTTCGTTACTTGAGCCAATTGTCATATGTTTCCTATAAGCCTTATGAACGCTGTTATTTTCGTTTCAATGAACAATAATTAATAGTGAACATTTGGTCCGATCTGCCTCTTTATCGGATCTTATCTTCTTAGATTGTCTTAGTGGTTCATATTTAATTTTAAAAGAACAAAGAAAAAGTTTCTTCATCCTTACTGTTGTTTTTTTTTAGTTGTTTTTTTTTTTTTAACAGGCTTTTAGTTTATCCTTTAGCACTTGCACTGTGGCGGCGCGAGGGTTTGATGCGTCAGGGGGCAATGTTCTTTAGTGGCGCTCTATCTTTGATACAGAGAACAGTTTTTATGTTAGTCCCCCCCCCCCATACATTTTTTGAAGAATTGCCCCCGTTATAGTAAGGTGAAGTTGAAATACGATGAAAATGTCAGCTGCAAAAACAAAAAGCTCCCGACTGCGCCCCCTTTTGCGTGGCGCCCAGGGGCAACTTATATTTTAAGCACTAAATGTATAACATAAACGAAACGGACAACAGTAGCTGGTTCAAGTGAATTTTCTTTTCTCTCTCTCTCTCTCTCTCTCTCCTATGAATTCTTGATTTACCTAATTGCACACGTATATGTTTCTTTCGTTTTGCTTTGAAATGTTATATGTTTTTTAAAAAAATATTTATTTGATTTATTTTTCAGATATGCTCATTTAAAAAAAAAAAGAATGTCATCTCTAGGTCATTTTTGTATGAGTTAGTTAACTAGTATCCCATATTGATGAATAAAAGGACAAGGAGATAAATTTAAAGCAAATATCCTTCAGCGGCAGATATAAATATATATACTGCTGCACAAGTTAGGACGAGTCCACGAGTATTTAAGTTTTGCTTATTTACCAATTTACCAATGAACAAATTAAAGTTAATTAAGTTTAATTACATTTTGCCAACCAAATATTTTTAACACATGTGGTTTTTCAACAAATCTTGTTTCCAAATTAAGCAAAAGCCCTTCCCTTTATATGTGTTCACACACACAGACACACACACACACACACAGAGGAAAAAAAAAATCGCTCGAACCCGACAGTGGCGGTCAGCAGATTGTTTTTATTTAAGATTACATAAATATTGACATTTGTGACATATTAAAGTAAATATCACAAACCATTTCATTTGCACGTTCTATTTTGTATACATGGATTTCCCTATTATTAAAAAAAATCAAATTCATGCAATAAATATATTTTGACTGTGATGTCGAATAAGTAATAATTGCAGTTTATTTTTAAACAGGATTCCTTTTAACAAAAACAACACACAAATATATATATATATATATATATATATATATATATATATATATATATATATATATATATATATATATATATATATATATATTACAATTTTGACTGTGGACAATGTCTTGGAATAATTACACAGACATGTAGACAAATTCATTTACCTATGTCGTTTTACTGTATGAAAGTCGATATATTGCCACAGTATACCAACCTTAGTATATAGACTTGTTGTCATGTCTACATAATCATGTCAACATATTGTAATCGGTAATTCCTCTCGTTGACGTAAATGAAGTCGCCTTGATCACGTATGCTGTTAAAATATCTTATAGTGACGATAGCTGCCTGATATTTCCATTGCATATCTTACTTTTGATGTACTAAATCTAGCTCATTGCACCAAGAGAAACTTATTTTATAATATAATTTGCCTCATTGCACTGTACTTTGCTTTATAATATTCACGTTGCAAAGAATTTCTCAGAGTGCACGGCGAGCATCTCATTTCATTGAAATAAAAGTTCGTTTTCCAATTTTTTTTTTCAGACACATTTCATTGTGTATTGGGCATATATTTGTGCCCAATCTAGTGTGTATCCCTAAGCAATAATTCTGGCTTGCAAATCCGAGAACAATTACGAATCTTTTAATTGACTGTGCAAACCGTCTGGAAACACATTCCTCGTACGTTTAAAATTCTTTTAATCTTTTTGTAAAGAAGTCGGCAGCCTAATTATGAAAAAGGACAATAAACCAAAATTTGCTTGATTTATAGGTTTCATACTGTGTTTATTTTTATTGTAATAACTTCAGTAATTTTTACTAATTACAAAAAGACAATTATTCAAGGACTTCACAGGATCATGATTACTGTTTGTTTAAAACACGATTCTAGAGATATGTGGTTACTTTGAAAAAATTAAATAAAGAAATCAACATCCAAGTGCATGGATAGAACACTGCAAATAGGATTCTTTATGTATAGAATCATCAAAAGTTTCATTTTAAAATTTTTAATAATTTCTGTTTTCACCAATCTCTTTCCCTCAATTTTTGTAACAGTGCCTTTGGAAATGTTCCAGTCTTTAAACGTGGTTCGAACCATTAAAAAAAGAAAGAAACAGTATGATTTACCGTATTTTTTAGTGGTATTTATGTGGTTTTGTGAAGAATTACGTTCGTCGGAACTAGATTTGCGAACATGTCTCTTCTGGGATGCGGGTTATATTCTGTTCACATGTGTATCATTGTGCATTTGGCCCTTTAATTTGTGCTTTGTAGCAATCAGGAAATATTCAAGAAGGTATGACCCATAAATACAATTGAATGTTCATGGTATTTAGCCATTGTGTCCTTTAAATAATAATGGGAATTATCAGGTGACTTTTGTCTTGGGTCAGTGAAAGTATTATGGAGTGGATGTCAATCTGTCCGTCTGCAAGAAAGGCTAACTCCAGAATAAGATATAAAAGACTTGATTTAGCAAAGCGCACTTGTTTTAGACTCGTTAGGTAAAATACGGTGCAAGAGTTCAACTGAGAATGCAGTTAAAGTATCCAGGAAAAACAATTGTTAAGACAATATCGAATGGAGTAAAAAGATCAAAATGAAGTAAAAACAAATTGTTTAAAAATTATTTTAAAAAATTGCTATTTAATGCGATATTCAGAAATATATTGGATACGTTATTGTACGAATAATTAGTTTTCATTTTATATGAAACAGTCCTTTAAACATTAAAGCATTAAAAAATGTTCGTCACAATTACATTCAGGTAGATGAAAATTACATTATTTAAATAAAAAACAAAAATGCATTCTTTTCCTCAGGCAAACTTATTTATAAATTTTCCTATCGGTCAGCCATGGGGATATAGCGAGGAGTAGCTGATCATTATGCAGAACTTGTCTCTAAATATTTGCCTTCAGTTACAAAAAGTTCCCCATTCAGCACCCCAAAAATGACTTCCCATTCCGGCAATAGTGCATCACGAGTGCATATCGGAAATGAAATATATGATAACCCTTTTCTCGATACCGTGAGAGCAAAACCGAAACAGACTTTAAGTTAAATTGATTTATTTCTGTGTCAGCGATCGGGTCGAACAAATCAATGGGAAACTCATGAATACACTCTTCTCCAGTAAACCTGTGCTTGAGCTAATGCAGTGTGGAAACATAAACTGAACCCAGATGTTTCAAGTTAAAATAGAATAAGGGGGTAAAGAACGGAGCTTTTTGTTATTCAAATAAGTCCCGAAGTATTGAGTAGGATCAAAGTTATTCGACGTGTTTATCGAAGTAATAGTGGTTTACAAGCCAAGGCATGTCTGCCTTAACAATTGAATTAGCGGATTTTGTTGCAAGCCCAGCTTTGTTTTTAAAAGATGGTTCTTTCCAACACTAAAAGTTTCGATACTACCATCGAAAAGGAAATCTCGGTCAAACCCGCCAGACCATCTGCTGCAGAACAATGCAGAAATTAATCTATCTAAGGTGTTGTATACCTAAAGTTGGAAGACAATATATAATGTAAACTTATCATTTACATACGTCATCATGGTGTTTTACAGTTAAAGGGAACATACAGAGAGAGAAGTGTACACAAAACAATCAATGCATGTATGATAAATGTATAACACGCACTGGGCTGTATATTTCTATTAATACAGACGCAGTTTGACTTCCTTTTTAAAACCCTTCTCCAACCCCATGTCTTTGCAATAGCCATTTGTTCAATAACTTGCATCGATTTGATATCCATGTAATCTCTTTCGGTGTTTTCCCCAGGAAAAAGCAGCAATAGCATAATTTAGGATGTTGAATGTATCCCCGAGAGATATTATAAGACTTTCTTTCTGACGAAGATGAATCCTCAGAGTTCTTTTCATAAGAAAATATCGATCTAAGATAATTGGTTTCCCGAACTCGCCTTGGCTTAGCACTGCTTATTTCATTACTTGCAGTCAATATTAGCTATTGCGTTTGTTCGTAAATTTCCTCTGAGGAAAAACTCCTGGCTTAGAGGGCGCACTGTTTACCAGACAGCACAGAGATAATGAGTTCTATAGCGGGCCTAGGATTCCATAAAAATTGGTTGCAGATCCATGAAAATGTGGACAAATTTAATGATAAGCGATGCGATCGTAACCAAATATTCGTTGCCATTTTCACTTTGCAGGTGTATATGTCAGTTTGTAATTATAAGTTCAAGGATATACCTTGCATTTCTAAATAGAAGTCCAATGGGTTCGTGCATTTAGATGGGTATTCATTTCCGCTTGCCTATCGAGTTGGTTCCCGTGCAACTCTATCACTTTGCTTCAACCTCGTTCCATCCTTTTTGGGGGAACAAACGCATAGCCAAGTGTATTAGAGCGCTGGTGCATGATATGAGAGCTAGGCGATAGTGCCGTTACTCGCAACACGGGTTCAATTCCTGGCTCTGAAATAAGTTATATCTGTGTGTGTATGTATGTGTGTGTGTCTGTTCAATTTATATTCATGCAAAATTATCTGATGCAAAATTTAAACTTAAGAAGATACAAGCATACTTAAATCGTGTATGTCATAATTTCTTTCTTTCTAAACAATCGGCTTTTCGGCACCTTCATCAACAAAGCAAGGGATACTTAGTCATGTGATCTCTACAATTGCCAAGATTTTTCCAGTATACATTAGTGATAAAGGTTCAATCAAATTATTCCAGGATAAAATTTTTTGTTAGATTCCAGGATAAAATTTTTTGTTAGATTCCAGAAAAATATCTTAATAAATTTGCATAACGAAACCCTGATATTACATTAAATTCTTTCCAACCTCCTTCATCATATATAACCTTTCTATCTGGGTATTGTTGTTGTTGTTGTCATCGACGTCATCACATGAAGTATGTCATGCTCGGCCAAAACACAGAAACAATACTCTATGTTTTTCGCCAGTTGATGGAACACCACCAGATGACGACATAAGAGTAGTTCTGCCATTTGCCCAATCTATCCTAAAATGGAAATACACTGATGTCTCCCACAGTGAGCGTGCTGTTGGTACTTTAACTCTGACGTCTGTCTAAACGAATGCATTATCCTATTGATCACTTCGGATACTACACACCGTTGTTATGACCGTGCAATTCTACAACTTGGTGCTTTCAGATGATTTTAATAACAATTTATTCATATGAGAGTTTTAGACTGTTTAAAAACGAGAACTTTTTGAAAATGGCTTTTAGAATTCTCCAAAGTCAAAATTCAAGTAATTTTTTTTTTTTTTTAAATTTAAAGTTTTCATTTGGGGAGAATAACATTAACAGTAATCACTAGCTCTCTGAGCTATTTTACGACAATAATAGAATAAACTATCATGGCATAATACATTGATAATAGAATAAACTATCATGGCATAATACAATAATAGTTGATATTTATCAAAGACAGAATTAAGTGGTTACAGACAATACCAAAAATTACGATATACATAAAAAATTTACACAAAACAATCTAAATAAGGCTAGTGAAAAAGTTTAAAGCCGTCTACAAGATACAGAATGTGACATATAATACATAGTTTGACAGCATTTTCATCACGTTTTTTTGAGAAAGTCCCTGTTATAGCAAACTGCGTAAAAGTAGTTCTTATATATATATATATATATATATATATATATATATATATATATATATATATATATATATATATATTACTATTATGGTTATCTTTACTACTACTACTGCTATTACTGCCACAACTATTTATGTGATTATTATTATTATTATTATTAATAATAATATTATTATTATTATTATTATTATTATTATTATTATTATTATTATTATTATTATTATTAGTTAGCTATGCGGAGAAAAGAATGCTAACACAATGACCCATCCATAATGAGTGTACTTCAATCCTTCCCTCTTATGTAGGTCAATTCCCAAACTTTAGTCACTTCTACTGAGACATAATGGGATTGCGGACTAAATGCAAGAACTACTTCCCTCCGAAATTGAAGAGTTTGACAACGAAAGTGTTCCAATGAGCATGCGCAATTTTACATGTTAAAAAAGACATGTGAACACACATTTTTGCTAAGAAGTTTACTTTTTGTTCAAATTACTAACAAGACATATATTACATTCACTTTAGTAAGTCATCACAACTAACGAAGTAAAGGCGTGGAACTATTTTGCTAGACTCTTAACATACATATGGGCTCGCCAAGCCGTTTTCTTTCTCTTACGTAAATAATTATATGAATTCAAACATCGTGTAGCGTTCTTTCATTTTGTCTTTTGTGTTTTGTGTGTATATGCCTTTGAGATAGGTGCCATTTGTTAGTACCCGAAAGTGCATAGGCTTGGTTTAATACTAGTTCTATACATGCAGCACTATAGTAATTTCTGAGTTCACTCCAATAGCAAGACGATTTCAACAATAAACAAAACTATTGGAACTAATGAGTAAGATAATGCAAATTTTCGAGGTAATTTGTTTGTGGTATTATTATTTTCACTCATGGTTGAAATTATAATCAGATCCGTAATGTACTCGAATTGCGTCAGTTTTGGATAATTTGCTTTAGACTATATGGAATCTGTTTTAAAATGACATACATAACGATCTATGAATCCTTCATGCAAATTAGTCTTAATCAATACGAAAATGAGGTATATCCACTGAGGATACGGAAAAAAGGTATATGCACAGAGGATACTGAAATGAGGTATATGCACTGAGGATACTGAAATGAGGTATATGCACTGAGAATACCGAAATGAGGTATATGCACTGAGGATACTTTAATGAGGTATATGCACCGATTATACTGAAATGAGGTATATGCACATAGGATGCTGAGATGAGGTATATGCACTGAGGATACAGAAATGAGGTATATGCACCGAGGATACTGAAATGAGGTATATGCACTGAGGATACTGAAATGAGGTATATGCACTGGAGATACTGAAATGAGGTATATGCACTGAGGATACCGAAATGAGGTATATGCATTGAGGATACCGAAATGAGGTATATACACCGAGGATACTGAAATGAGGTATATGCACTGAGGATACCGAAATGAGGTATATGCGCTGACAATACTGAAATTAGGTATATATACACTGAGGATACTGAAATTAGGTATGTGCACTGAGAGTACGGAAATAAGGTATGTGCACTGATAATACTCAAATTAGGTATGTGTACCGAGAATACTGAAATGCGATATATGCAATGAGGATATAGAGGAGAAATTTAAATTGTATCAATTATCATTGGCCAAAGTATCAAAATTATATTAACACTTTTCGTAAGCCACGATGTGTATTTACTTTAATCACAAGTTAAAACATTTACATCGCTATGTACTCCTAGAACAATATAAGAGCTGTAACAATATACACAGCTCTTATGACGTAGTGTACCTATAAGAGCTGTAACAATATACACAGCTCTTATGACGTATGGTACCTATAAGAGCTGTAACAATATACACAGCTCTTATGACGTATGGTACCTGTAAGATTACCAATATCGTTAAGTGAAGTATTTGATCTCTAAAACAAGAACACATCTGAACTTTGGGCTCTTGTTCACATATACAAAGAGAGTGATAACAATTATTGTCTCAAAAGCAGCTTCCAACAGAAAAGAGTTCACCTGTCTTAGATCTTCAGTTTTTAGTAGTTGACTATTTAGATAGATAGATAGACTAAGAAAATGGTTCATAACTTCCTTTGTGTATACAGGGCCGTCGTAAGGGGCGGGCGATACGGGCGACCGCTCAGGGCGCCAAGCCGGGGGGGGGGGGGCATTTCGCTGATTATGCTCTTTTATTCTGTAATTTACTTAAATAAACGTACATCTTTTCATTAAAATACCTACGTTTAGTTATTATTCTCATGACTATTAATACTTTTAAAAAAATAAACAGTTTGCGTTGCTTTATTTCCCAGGGTGGGGGACGCTGAAAGGTGACGCTCGCCCGGGGCGCCGTTTCGTCCAGCGCAAACATACAACGGCCGTGTCTGTATAAAAATCCGAATGTAAAAAATAAATTCATATGTGCGTATTAATGATTCAAGTCTGGTTAGGTCAAATATAGAAATCTTTATTCGTAAAGCCTTGAAGGGAAGAGTAAAATGTAATGGGAAATATGTTAAATCCACCAAGTTAATATTAATACTACCCTGTCTATATGAGTCATATCCTATTTTTATAATATATGTGCTTAGTAATATATAAATTTATAAACAGTTATGTTAATGTAACGGCCACTTTCATTGTGCAAAACACACTGCATCAATATTTCATTCTAGTTCTAACATGCTGTCTATGCTATGCATGATCACCTCTATTTTGATGTACCGCATGCTACATTTATATATGTTTGGGGCCGATGGCATGTATTATTATTATAATTATTATTATTATAATTATTATTATTATTATTATTATTATTATTATTATTATTATTATTATTATTATTACAGGTAAACTACCGTTTTGAATGCTTTATGTGTGGTAAATAAGTTATATAAAACATGTCCAACTTTTTTGGTGGAGAACGATTTTTTCTTCTCAAAGGAGATCAAATACAAAATCACAAAGCCTTTCTCATGTAATCATAATAATAATAATAATAATAATAATAATAAGAAGAAGAAGAAGAAGAAGAAGAAGAACAACAACAACAACAATAATAATAATAATAATAATAATAATAATAATAATTGCAGGAATCGGTGAATACCTTGACCGGTAGATTAATACTATTATTGCCGAACCTTTTATTAGCTGACAATACAAATGTTATTTATCTATGGCCATAGGGAACACATCCTCAATTAGTCCAAAAATTAAATGGTGATAAAATAATAATAAAAATTCTTATTGTTGTTTGCTTTTAAAAAGTGAAGACAATAAGATTTTTTTCCTACGACCTGAAAAACATTTTATTAAAAATTTCGTAACCGTTATATATTTTCATACTGTCAGAATTCAGAATGACCATCGTCGCAAATAATCAACGCTCACTGAATCTGTATTTATTTGGTACCTCTCCTTTTTAAACATTTTAAAATGTTTAATGTTTCCATGCCCCTGATATTTATAAATGTGGCAAACAGACTTAAATCTTCAATCTCACTTCCACTTAAAACGGTGTGGTACAGCTTTGTTTTATTACCAGTGATAGATAGATAGATAGATAGATAGATAGATAGATAGATAGATAGATAGATAGATAAATAAATAAATATTACCAAAATAAAAAAATACGTAATAATAAAATTATGCCTGTTATTCAATATAAATTATTATTTATCATCTCTCTTCAAACCAATATAGAATTTCTTTGTACATAATAGACAAAACTATTCATATTTTAGGGGCAAACATTTTATGGACATTTTCATAGATTACTCTAATGCTAGATTTCTTTTTTAAAGTATTTAATTGACGTTGTTTAAAATACAAAGTTAAGAAGTAGCTATTGAGTAACATTGAAGATACTCTTTTGTTCTTGTATTTGTGTCTCACTTTGCCTGGCCTCAGTCATGTATGGCGGAAGAAAATTTAAACCTTCAAGAAATCATGTACTACTACTACTACTACTACTACTACTAATGCTACCATTGCTACTGCTACTACTACTACTAATATTACTACTACTACTACTAATAATAATAATAATAATAACAACAATAATAATAACAACAACAACAACAACAATATAATAATAATAATAATAATAATAATAATAATAATACAAAGAAAGCATAGGAAGAAGACATTGTATTCTTGAAAAAGAAATATAAGTTCTAATCAGAAAATCTTCATTACTGATGTGTAGCTGTTAAAAAAGAAAAACAGCATGTGTTCCTTTACAATGTTTAACGCGATGTGTTTAGAGTGAAATTAAAGTCTGAAATTTCGAAAGACTCAAACTACCGAATTCGAGACTTTCATTGTGTCGTTTTAAAAAATCCGTGTGTTCAAAGAATTACACACATCGGGTCAAGTGGGTATTTCTAATTTGTTTGAAACGTTGTCATTTCTGGTTGTTGAATTTAAAAAAATATACCTCCAATAAGGTATATAATAATTCGTAATAATGTTTTTAGCTATAAATATTTTGCTTCATTCCTCAAACATTAAAATCCCCTTCGGATGAACAAATGTGTGAGAGGAGAATATATGATATATGTTCTATTATAGAAAAAAGATGTCTTGGAATGTATGCTGTAATCTTACAGTTTTAAACTTATGGAAGCTATATCAATTTAAGCTATAAAAAAAAATAAAAAAAAAAAATAAAAAGTAACAAAATAAAAAATGTGACTTTCTTTATCAGCATTTGGTAATACGGTAAGCAAAAGAAATATATATGGTTTTAATCCAATTACTGAAACAAAATGAATTGATTGCCTAATTGGGTGAGGTAGCCGAGTAATTGCGAGAAAAGTAAATAGTCGTAGAAAATATAAATTGATTATTTGTTATATTAGACAAATCTACTTATGTGCAAAAAGATAACTAAAATAATCGTGTTCTTATAATGTACGAAATACTTCTCAGCACAGAATATTAATATATGAAATATTTCATTCGAGGAGAAACAAATGTCATGTATGTAATGAAACTCTGCATTTATTACAATGATAGATTACCACATGAAACGTGTGTCCTACATTATGTGCATATAGTCCTATGAAATATGGTCCCTATCATAATCCAGAAAAATTATGAGATTTGTTTTTCTCAGTTAGAACGAAATGTTCCAAACGATTTTTTTTTTCATTTAGAACGAGACTTTAAAAACGTTATCTTAGGAGTGTCATCTTTAAAAAGGCACAATAATTACTGCATACAACATTCAGTTTTATACTTTCTGAAATATAATGTATTCCAATTATCACGCAAAACGTCTTTCCTTGCAACATAATTTGCCTCCTGTTCTGTTAGAACAATGTTCATTAACTGTTCATTTCATTCTCAATAAAAATGACAAATTTATGTCATCTTTCCTGTTTGGTTCACGTCAAATTATTATCCAATGCAACTTTCACAATATATTGTTTGCTTCCATTCTCTTTGCAACTAAATTAAAATAGATTTTGCTTTCGTATACACACAAACACACACACACACACACACACACACACACACACACAAAATATAAATATATACATATACACGCATACATACTTACATGCGTGCATACATACATACATACATACATACATACATACATACATACATACATACATACATATATGCATATATACATACATGCATACATGCATACATACATACATACATACATACATACATACATACATACATACATACATACATACATACATACATACACACATACATGCATACATATTATTGCGATAACTCTACCGTCAATATATGTTAGATGTTCAAACAAACAGACATTTCATTTAATTATTATGTTTTATACTAGAATAAGGAATTATAATGCCATGATAAAGAAAAAAAAAGAATAGTAATGCATTATCGATAATATGTTTAAAGTTTAGCTGTGAAAGGATATTTAAAGGCATTGCCTGTTGCCAGATCTCGATAAAAAAAAATGTAAGAAATTAATAAATAAATAAAACCTAGCACAATCTGATTTTTCTTGATTTTTCATGCCACATGCTTTTGCTTATTATTTATATCTTGCTCTTTGTTGAATAATTTCGTTGAAAAAACTAATTATGATCCTATGACGTAATTATTACACTTGCTGGTCGCGTATCCAATATCGAATACTGCCTTCTTATAAAATACAGTAACACAGATTTAGCGAAAGAATAATAAATATTCATACAGAGGTAATGTAATAATAAATATTCATATAGAGGTAATGTAATAATAAATATTCATATAGAGGTAATGTAATAATAAATATTCATATAGAGGTAATGTAATAATAAATATTCATATAGAGGTAATGTAATAATAAATCACAGGAAATAATAGGAAAGATAAATATGATAACGCTGTCCATAAAATGGATGGGTCATTTGTAATAAAGATCAACTAAACTGAATATATCTTTTAAATAATTTGCACCTGTCACACCGCCACCTTAAATAAATATGATTAACAGAATAACTGTTATACAATAACGATCATGAGAATGTGATTTTTATTCGATTTTACTGCATTTTAGAGGATTAATTTTTTCAGTGTGCGGAAAGTGAATCTGAAAAAGAAAAAGAGAAAAACGATTTTTTTTATATGACGAAATTCATTTTTAAAACGATACTTAGAGATTAGTCATTGGATCGCTAAATTCATGTTAAAAAAGATAATTTATTTGATATAAAAACAGAAACTTGATTGAAACTTTGTGCATTATGCTTTGAATTTTTTTTGTAGCCTTGACAAAAAAAAAAAAAATTTTTATACAAGAAATATTCTGGAGCACATATTCAAGTTTTTCAAGCTTGAGAGTATGATCAAATTCAGCAGTTAATAAAACTTATAGTGTCAAGTTAAAAGTTTTTCATATACTAACCTTTCAGAAACAAGGCATATTTATGTTGTATCTTATATAAGCATTTCATTCTCGCCGATTTTTTTATTTTTTTTATTTTTTTTATTTATTTAAATCCCCCCAAAAATCATATATTTGATAAGAATGGATTCGCCATGCTCCTTTATGTTGCAGATAATTTTTTTACAACAGGATGGCGCCTTCTCATACTTATGTAGATTCCAACATGTTCGTTGTTCTTCATTTTTGTATATGTTATCTTCACTTTCGCCACTTACTGTAATCCTCATGTACCTTGCCTACATTTCGGAGTGAAATCAAATCTTGAATACATCAAAAGATATAAGACTGAGCCACATGCGACAAACGAATTCATTTATCAGTATACGTTCCATTTCACCTGAGATTTCTTCTCAAATTCCAGAGAACTCGCAGCTCGTCCAAAGAAAAAAAAGGTCGGTTATTTCCGGCAAATATACGGAGCAATGTGATAGACTTGTAGAAAATGATTGAATTTATCGGTTATTTCCGGCAAATATACGGAGCAATGTGACAGACTTGTAGAAAATGATTGAATTTGTCGGTTGCGTCAAATAACTGCTTAGATGATCTTATAACATAATTTTTTCCGATAGAATATGGACATGTGAAATTTAGTATAGAATATGGATATGAAAAATTTAGTATAGAATATGGATATGTGAAATTAGTATAGAATATGGATATGTGAAATTTAGTATAGAATATGGATATGTGAAATTAGTATAGAATATGGATATGTGAAATTTAGTATAGAATATGGATATGAAAAATTTAGTATAGAATATGGATATGTGAAATTAGTATAGAATATGGATATGTGAAATTTAGTATGGAATATGGATATGTGAAATTAGTATAGAATATGGATATGTGAAATTAGTATAGAATATGGATATGTGAAATGTAGTATAGAATATGGATATGTGAAATTAGTATAGAATATGGATATGTGAAATTTAGTATAGAATATGGATATGTGAAATTATTATAGAATATGGATATGTGAAATTTAGTATAGAATATGGATATGTAAAATTTAGTATAGAATATGGACATGTGAAATTAGTATAGAATATGGATATATGAAATTTAGTATAGAATATGGATATGAAAAATTTAGTATAGAATATGGATATGTGAAATTAGTATAGAATATGGATATGTGAAATTAGTATAGAATATGGATATGTGAAATTTAGTATAGAATATGGATATGAAAAATTTAGTATAGAATATGGATATGTGAAATTAGTATAGAATATGGATATGTGAAATTTAGTATAGAATATGGATATGTGAAATTAGTATAGAATATGGATATGTGAAATTAGTATAGAATATGGATATGTGAAATTTAGTATAGAATATGGATATGTGAAATTAGTATAGAATATGGATATGTGAAATTTAGTATAGAATATGGATATGTGAAATTAGTATAGAATATGGATATGTGAAATTTAGTATAGAATATGGATATGTAAAATTTAGTATAGAATATGGACATGTGAAATTTAGTATAGAATATGGATATGAAAAATTTAGTATAGAATATGGATATGTGAAATTAGTATAGAATATGGATATGTGAAATTTAGTATAGAATATGGATATGTAAAATTTAGTATAGAATATGGATATGTAAAATTTAGTATAGAATATGGATATGTGAAATTTAGTATAGAATATGGATATGTGAAATTTAGTATAGAATATGGATATGTGAAATTTAGTATAGAATATGGATATGTGAAATTTAGTATAGAATATGGATATGTGAAATTTAGTATAGAATATGGATATGTGAAATTTAGTATAGAATATGGATATGTAAAATTTAGTATAGAATATGGATATGTGAAATTTTGTGAAATGTTTAAAAATTAAGAAGCGATTCTGGTTCTGTTGCATATTATCTTACTGAATACGCTTATACGACGATTTTAACACGAATTCTGATTATACAATTTTTAAAAAAGCAAACTATTTGCGCGTTTATCTGAAGAAATAAGTAAATCATTTGCATGTGTGTCTGTCGAAAAGTTTTGTTTGTTATATATGATTTGTTTGTTATATGCGAATATTCCATATGTTCGTTTCTTTGTATATTTGTCACTGATAGATGTAAGTTGTTCTATAGTGTTATGATTTCTTGATGGCTTATGAAAGAGTTTTGGAATCTAACTGTATTTTTTAAATTTTTTTTTTATAGTAGATACGTTCATTAAGTATCATCGTGTTTTGTGCATACCATACTGTTTCTACAAGTACACAGCTCTTTACTCTTTGATATCAAGCATTTTAAATACCTACAAAATAACTTTATTATTTGCCAGGTTTTAGCATTCAAATCCATAAAAAGCTCAAACTATAAAAAAAGTTGTTTATTATTCGGGGTGAACAGGACGGTTGTCATTAATTCAAAGTGTATGTTGTCAAATGAAAAGGTGTTCCAGCTCTTTTACCAAAACTCCTACTGTGCACCGAATAAAGCATTTAAATTTTACAGTTTAATTGCTTTCGTTTTGATCATGGGTCGAGCTAGTTTATGTCAATCAATTAATAACACGTACAATAATTCAATTCTTACAGCTCAGGTTAAAAAATAAGCTAAATGCTGCATTTGTATGCCTACCTCTTTACAGATTAGAGGCATACGTTGAATATCGACATGGTAACGACCTTCATTTGCCAATATATGGTGTAATACAAACCATACATATAGTTTTAGTTATTATATTTACGGATGCAAAGGCTGCAGTTATGAACATCGTTTCCAGGAGCACAATTTAATAGTAAAATCTGTAATTTGAATTTAATTTAATAAAATTTTAATTTGAATTTGAATCTGTAATTTGAATTTAATAAAATTATAGTATAAAACTACTACATATACAAAATTAAATTTACATGTAAATATTTTGCAGTGAGGAAAGTATAGAAAAAGAAAGTTTATTTGGTTTTGGACTGAGAAATACATGCAACTAAAACCTATAGAAGGGAAAGGTAGACTAACGAGTTTATGACTACTTAATTACAAAATCCCTACTTCTATTTTGCATTAAATTTTATGAATTTAGATTCAGTTTATAAAAGCCTTCCATCCTCACTGTTAAATTTGTTTCTTTATATATATATATATATATATATATATATATATATATATATATATATATATATATATATACATATCGGATACATGTTTCTGTTGATAGTGAGACATTAAAGGGCAATATAAATTATGACAAATCAGTTACTTTATAAGCAAATGCGAAGTTCTTATCTTTACACTTTACAAGCAGTAAATGTTTTGGAAACACCTTTCAATTATTTGGTTTTTACTGTCCATTTCCAAAATAGAGCATCATCATGAGTGGAGAAGCACAAAATATGACCAGCGGTTTTATATGCCAGGATTTTTCAAGGGATTACCTCCATTTCAGAAGCAAAATATTATACGCGTGGTTAGCCTGAAAGATCCATCTACACATCAAGACAGGTTTTGTTCTAATCAAGCGTGAATATTTCTTCAAATTGCCCTTTTTTGACAGCTTCGAAATACCGTCTTCCAAGTTTCTATAGACATTTTTTATCTCGTGCCTAATACTACAGGTTGTTTGTTTCTATAAGTAGGCTTTATTTACTATACACCAGTTGTAAATAAAGACTAATGTGGAATGTTGTAATTAAAGACTAATGTGGAATGTAGTGATCCGTATTAGCCGTGACGCGAAATCGGACGTAAGCAACCTTTAACATTAGGCGCGAGATACACAATGTCTATAAAAACTCTGAAGACGGCTTGGGTAACTGAAAAAAGGGCAATTAGGAGAAATATTCGCGCTGGATTAAAACTTGAACTATCTGAAATGGAAGATAGGTGTTCAGGCTAACCATGCATGTAATATTTTGGTTCCGAAATCAAAGTAAGTCCCTGAAAACCCCTGACATCAAAATCGCTGGCAAATTTCGTACCTCCCCGCGCATGATTTATGTGCATCACGCTCTATCTTGGCAATGGACAGTAATAGTCAACTGGTGAAAAGTGATTTTCAAGACAGGAAATCTCGTCTAACTGAAGGCATACATGGCACGTTTCTAGGGTGTATGTGCAATGAATCGTTCTGATCGCAGGCAAAAGTATCTCTGTGAACTTCCCCTATATTAAAGTTAGAGCTATGGTGTGTTCATGAAAAAGAAAGTTCTAAATCTGATTGTAATATTTGATGGAGTCTTGGTTAGGTGTGTCGTCTTAATCAGTGAAATTTCTCAGTCCTGCCATATTTTCTTTCATAGCATTCAATCATCTCGAATTTTGTTATCTTGCTTACCTGTGCTCTTTAAGTGCATTATCCTACAGCTTCTATGCTGCTGTCATTATTCATTTTCTTTGATGTTTTATTATATATGAATATATGTACATTTTTCTACTTCACCAAACTCATTAGTGCTTTTTGTTCCTCATTTTGTATCGCTTAGTTATTGGACAGGTGTGTATTTTGTATGATTGCACACGTCTACCTGTAGTCTGTGCCTGTGATAGTGCTTAGGCATTTGTTAAAGGCATTAGGAAATTTCCTCGACGTTCTGATCTGGTGAACGCAAACAAACTGTCTGAATATGATTGATGACCGTCCATGTTTCTTTACAGCGCCAGAAAGGTGAACGTGAACTGCTTGTTACTTCGCAAGGGGAAACTTTGTATTACTCTACTTGAAATTTCAATTGGAGCATAAGAGGGGAAATTAACCTAATCTATATACATTGTATGAGGTAGTCGCCCATTGGGCTTATCTTAGAAGACCAACAAAGGCAACCTGTATCAGATAGATCAATTGCAATTTTATTGTAAGGACACTGGAGCATAAGGAGGCATTGTTAATAGTTTTAATATAATAAAATTGATGTATACCGATCTGTTAGAGTATATATTTTGCAGGGAAAATCTCTAGCAAAAATGACCTCCAATATAAGTTTACAAGGCGCCAAAAAAGTCTCGAAGTATACATGTCAGTTTCAAAACCAATGCCCAACACTAAGGACAGATTTAAATATGATAAAAATAATGTACATTGAATCATTGATACTGTGCATAGAAAATACAGATAAGCTGATATTTGTGATTCTTTGTTGATTTTTATGTGATAATACAGCTTTATGAACTGCAACATTTCTTGAACCAAGCCTTCATTCAGATAGATCTCGTTCCTACTTTATGCAACACTAAGCCGGAAACAGACGCAGACGTAGCAAGTCCTACTCTCTTACAAACACCAATAATCTGTTTATTCTTTTAAAAATTTTAACACCGAGTTCAGGATAAAGTAATATACTGTGACTATAAATACCCTACGCACATGCCAAATACAATATTTTATATGGAATGATATGTAGAAATGACAGTTAAAAACATCGTTGTCGATATATAAGTCCATATCATGACAAATGTTCAACTTGAAAAAAGTTGACTATGTCCTATTAAAAAAAAAAAAAAACAGGCAATGAACTTTGTATAAATTAGTTGTACACTATTCGTGATACAATATATTTTAGTGCATCAAAGTTATACGGTATGCGCAATACAGCCTATGACAAACCTAATCAAGATATTATTACTGAAGGTCTGTAATTATATTTTTCTTTATGTAATAGTTCAATTATATCACCACACAAACAGAGAATAAACAAACTTTCAAGGGTGCCACATTAAGATGTACAGAAATTTAAGTAACTGTATTTCAAAGTTCTTACAAATCTTATCACGCATTTCAAAATTCTTACAAATCTTATCACGCATTTCAAAGTTCTTGCAAATCTTATCACGCATTTCAAAGTTCTTACAAATCTTATCACGCAGTTCAAAGTTCTTACAAATCTTTTCACGCATTTCTAAGTTCTTAAAAATCTCATCACGCAGTCACAGTTCTTGTAAATCTTATCACGCATTCAAAGTTCTTCCAAAACTTATCACGCATTTCCATGTTCTTAAAAATCTTATCACGCATTTCATTGTTCTTAAAAATCTTATCACGCATTTCCATGTTCTTAAAAATCTTATCACGCATTTCCATGTTCTTAAAAATCTTATCACGCCTTTCCATGTTCTTAAAAATCTTATCACGCATTTCCATGTTCTTAAAAATCTTATCACGCAAGAAACAAAATAGTTTGATGCTATGTACCCACAAAAGAAATTGATTTACAACAATCTAGATATGATACAACATGTCTGTATTGATTCTATACATTTTTTTGTTTGGGCTGACGTATATAGCCTAGAGGTTAACTTGTCGGACTCACTACCAGAAGGGTACGTGTTCGAATCCTACCATCGGATCAAATCGGGTTGACTATCGTAGTGTGTCCCTGATCAAGGCACTTTACTTCAAATGCCTTGGCACTAAATGACCTTTAAGTGTTGCTGTGTAGTAAAACACGAAACGAAACCAAACGTGCTGTATATATTCGCTTTTAAATCGAGTCCAACTGCACACAACATAGACCATAATTTGCCGTCGCATAATGCGCCGGTCTGTGTTATTTGTTCTACTGATTACTCCTAACAAACTGCATAGACCCAGATCTGCCGGCACATTATGCGACGGACGATCTGGGTCTGTGAAGTTTGCAGTTGGACTCGATTTATAAGCGAGTACTACGGTATATGATCTTAATGTTGCCAGTTACAATAAAACTTAGATAAATTATTAATCACTCGTATGCTCCATATAACTCGAACGATTTGCTTGCTCAATCCCTGAGTAATGATTATATTGCCTTTGATCTACAAAATCAAAACAGCTCAATCCCTGAGTAATAATTATATTGCATTTGACCTATAAAATCGAAACAGCTCAATCCCTGAGTAATGATTATATTGCATTTGACCTATAAAATCGAAACAGCTCAATCCCTGAGTAATGATTATATTGCATTTGACCTATAAAATCGAATTAGCTCAATCCTTGAGTAATAATTATATTGCCTTTGACCTACAAAATCGAAACAGCTCAATCCCTGAGTAATAATTATATTGCCTGTGACCTAACAAATTCGAAACAGCTCAGAACCCGAGCAACTATAGAGCCCCACAATACTTCATGTTTTGGAAATTCTACTGTCTATATATGAACATCAAATGGTTTTAACATAATAACAAATACAGAAAGCTAAACAGTTAAATACATTTAAAAATGTCTCTTTATCTGACATGAAATTTATCATAGAAAAAAAATCATATGATAATAATAATAATAATAATAATAAGAAGAAGAAGAAGAAGAAGCACAATCAACTGGGGAACTTACTCATTTCACATATATATTTATGCTAAGAGTGGTATAATTTCGACGAATTGTCCATTTCGATGGGGAAAAAAGAAGGAACTGGAAGAGGTTCGAAAGAAGAAGATGGAAGAGGTTGTTGTGAAAGCCAGGGTAGATTGAGTTGAAGAAAGAGAAAAAGTCACTAGATACCTTTTCAATTTAGACAACAGACATTTTTATAAGTAAAACCTTTGCCTGACTGCTCATTTAATGCGTAATGGCTCCTTTGCAGATAGCTAAGATAAGATTTTAGATGAAACACGATTATGAATTTGTATAAAAACACGATTATGTATTTGTATAAAAACACGATTATGAATTTGTATAAAAACTGCGAAGTTGAACCTGTTGACCTTGATAGAGAGCTTAATTTTCCAGAAATTCATAAAATAAACGATAATCAGAAATTCTCCCTGTGTATTACTATATACCTTTATGAAGTTAATGACGTACTAAGGTATTCCAAAATAACTAAAGTCCAGAATAAGATGGATTCAATGTTGAATTATATATATAAATTTGTATTGAGATTGATGACTTATAGACAAGAGCTATTAATTTTGGATACGTAAATGACGATCTGTCTTTCTACCAGAAAGGTGTAATAACATACCAACAGAAAACAAGACAAAGCAAATTCTCTCGAATTGGAAACTTTTTGGACTTCTTAATGTTTCTTATCAACCTTCATCTTCCTATATAGATAATAGAATCAAAAATACTCGTACTAAAATTATACATAAGGATAGAACAGGGTTCATAAACGGAATGTATATTGGATAGAATATTATAAACTTATAATATCTTTTGTTTTATTCAAAAAAGTATAATATTCCAGGTTTATTCCTCGTCATTGATTAATAAAAGACTTTTCGTTTTGCTTCATGAATATTTATAGAAAAGGTATTAAATTTTTGTAATTTTGGAGAATCATTAGTAAATTGGGGGAAAAAAGGCATTTTAAATCACAACAAAATATCATTTGCTATTGTAAATTGAATGCAACTAAAACAGACAATAACAAGTACAGTGCAAAACTTTTAAAGTATCCGGGTCCAATTTTGTTAACTATGCAAAATTTATGACAAGCGAAGGAGTGTGGAAGGACACTGGCTTTAGCAAAGTCATAAAAGTCAAAAATTGTATACGTTTCTTTAATAATAAGAAACTCTACCGTCACTAGATTTCAAAATGGCGACATGACCAAGCATTCTGGCGCACTGACCATAACGACTTACGATAAGTCAGTGCCATCTGCTTACAAAGCATCAAAGTGCAAAATTGAAGGTTAACACTAATTTTCGTCCCCGGTAAATATGACTGTGTCAAAATGCATTAGTCAACTTCCATTTCAAAGGAGTGACAAAGGCAATATAGGAGTCAAAGTTTATTAAAAATTAAATTGTGTCTGTGTTCCAAATGTTTCTGTATCTCAACGGGTACTGATGCTATGCCAATTTCCAGTCATCCTCGCGAGATTTGATCTGCTAGATTCAGACAAGGAAAAGACCTCTAGAGATGTAATCGGCGGAATTGATGAGTCAAAATAGGCAATCGGCGGTCTTTGATGAGTCAAAATAGGCAATCTTCTGTCTTTGATATTTAAGTTTGAGAGAGAGAAGAACAATACATAGGATGATAACATACAACTATGAAAAGGAATCAGATGGAGTAATTAGTAAACTTGTGGAAGATTCCAGTTTCCACCTCACCGACTACAAACCCTGGTTTCCACCTCGAAATTGGCCTGAGACGTACAATATACAAAAAATTTACAGACGGATCAGACTCGCCGATCAAACACGACTTGTCAAGAACAACACATTAACACACTTAGAGGATAACACACACGAAGAATTGCATTCTGGGAGACTCATTGTCATACATGCAAGATATATTTAAAAATATATGACAATAATCTTTGCAGTACAGGCTGATATTAGTAATTTTACAAGTTAAATGTTTCAAACAGTTGTATTTACCAGACAAACACAAAATAGGGTGTCAACCTTCTATTTTGCACTTATTCAATTCTGTAAGTTGACGGTGCTGACTCTTGTGCATCACTAGGTCAGTGCACTATTGCTTGGTCATATGTCGCCATTTTGAAATCTGGTTATGACAGATTTGCTTACTATGAAAGAAATGTATACAATGTTGGACTTCGGTCATTGCTGGAGTCTGTGACAAAGTCCTTGTAACAAACTTTGCATATTTAACACATTTGTACGCTTGTACGCAGCGTAAATCCTCAAAGGTCAGGTGTATCATATGTATTGCAAAGGTTATTGTTTATCATATATATATATATATATATATATATATATATATATATATATATATATATATATATATATATATATATATATACAGAAGAAAGAGTAATTTGATAATATGCAAAGAAAAGACTTGGCATAATTTTTTGGGGTTTCCATATAAGTTTATTAAATGTCCAAAGATCTTGGTAAAAAAAAAGCTTCCATAAAATTATAACTACTAATGCCTTCCTTAAGAAGAAAATTGGAATCTTTTCAATGAGCTTTGTTTTTTGTATGTCACATATTAAAAATATTAGCCATACTTGGGGGAATGCCAAAGTTCTCAGAATCGTTTGAACAAAATATTACATTTGATTAAAAGTAAGTGTACATAGACAAACACTGGATTTTGTAAAGAAAAAAATAGAAACAGTATGTTTGGAAAGAAAGATAACAGCTTGACTGATGAAGTGATACCTTTTTAAATTTTGTATCTTACACATTTTTTTTATAGGTGTCGATTTGAATTTGAAAAAAGGAAAAATAGAGGATATCTACGTTTCTTCAGTAGTTATATAAATAAGTATTTCATGAGTGAAGTGGAAACATCGTATTGTCACGACTGGCGAAGCCACAAGTGATAATACAAAACGTTTCCACTTCAAGAGTGAAATAGTTCTTTATGTATACTTCAAAAAACGTAGATTTTCTTTTATATTATATATGTTTGGAGGGAGAAACGTTCCATTTGGATTTTTTTTCTCCATTCTGTGCCAATGCTGTTAACGGCTGCATTACTATTATCGATAGCTTGCAGTTTCGAAAGTTTACAATACGTACGTACAGTGCCATTTTAAAAATACAATACTTACGTTCAGTGACATTTTAAAAATATAATACTTACGTACAGTGACAGTTTAAAACACAATACTTACGTACAGTGACAGTTTACAAACACAATACTTACGTACAGTGACAGTTTACAAAAAATACTTACGAACAGTGACAGTTTAAAAACAATACTTACGTACAGTAACAGTTTAAAAATACAATACTTACGTGCTTTACATTTTAAAACAATACTTACGTACAGTGACAGTTTAAAAACACAATACTTACGTACAGTGACAGTTTAAAAATACAATACTTACGTACAGTGACAGTTTAAAAATACAATACTTACGTACAGTGACAGTTTAAAAACACAATACTTACGTTCAGTGACAGTTTAATAATACAATACTTACGTGCTTTACATTTTAAAACAATGCTTACGTACAGTGACAGTTTAAAAACACAATACTTACGTACAGTGACAGTTTAAAAACAATACTTACGTACAGTGACAGGTTAAAAATACAATACTTACGTACAGTGACAGTTTAAAAATACAATACTTACGTACAGTGATAGTTTAAAAACACAATACTTACGTACAGTGACAGTTTAAAAACACAATACTTAAGTACAGTGACAGTTTAAAAATACAATACTTACGTACAGTGACATTTTAAAAATATATCCTACATATAATGTTTAAGAGTATATATATATATATATATATATATATATATATATATATATATATATATATATATATATATATTGCCAAATTAATGACTGTTTTCATACAAAAATGAACAGATTAATGATTGTGAGTTTACATATTATATTTCTGTGATTTATTATGTTTATTTCTCCATTAAAAAACGAATTATGTGGAATTGGCAAGCTTGCAATCTAGTTCGGTAACATTCGCTGCACACAAATTTCGAAAGTCACTAAATTTCAGTTTGCAATCGACACTGATCTATCCACGAGTTCTCTATCATTTTCAGACATGATTATTGGTGTGATGAGAGTTAAAATCGCTAATAAAGAATATAATAATCATCATATTTAATCAAGACGTTTGCTTTAAAAACTTTAACCCCTATGTCGTAGAGCGTTACAGGTGCTGTATGAATGACACTGAATATCAAATAGAAACATGTGTAAGTTTAGTCACAGATGATAAATTACACGAATCATATAGAAAACTATTCTAAAAAAGTTAATACTTGATACCTAGATTTGTTTTTTAGAGTTTGTTTTTAGGCATTTTTTTAAGTCACCTCGTCGTTGCTTCGATAAATGTATACGGTGTCGTGGCATATTTTAAGATCGGTTCATCATAATGGAGATAGGGAAAAGAGAAGAGGGGTTGGAAGAAAGAAAAGGAGAAGAAGAGCAATTAATTTGGCCTAAATATAGAAATATAAGTTATGGGGGAAAAAGTAGTTCCAGGTGATATCGCCACAGTGGCGATACCACTTTTATCGCCCCTATGGTGATATAAATTGTTCTCACACTGATACATGTCAAGTTCTCATTATGAAATATACAATAAAACCTGTCATTTTTTTCAAGATAATTAAATTGCATTTGCAAGAATAAAAATATAAAAATATATTGCTTATACAAATTTTAGTTGGGAATAATTTTCCAGAATATGGATTTTGTATCAGAATATATTTAGAAACTGAACAATTATGTAATATTAACAGTCCCAAAAAAATATTTGTTTTATCGGTATGTTACTGTATAAATTTTTTATCGGTATGTTACTGTATAAATGTTCTTTTCTATAATAATTTATATTTGTCTCATTTGTACGTCATATAAGAAATAATGTTTAGAAAATTTAGTGTTGGAATGTTTATGATCGTGAGGAAACATGATATACTATCTGTACTCACTTATAAGTCGAGTCCAACTGCAAAGTACACAGACCCAGGTCTGCCGTAGCATAATGCGCCGGCAGATCTGGATCTATGCAGTTTATAAGGGGTAATCAGTAGAACAAACAACATAGACCCTGATCGCATTATGCAACGGTAGATCAGGGTATATGTTTTTTGCAGTTGTACTCAACTTATAAGCGAGTACACACGGAATATGAGTGCATGCAAGAAGATGTTAGTGTTTTACAGTAACTGATATCACTTCTTTCTTTCTTATATTTTGTCATATATAACACATAAAAAGTCCCTGATGTAAATAGTAAATTAGTCATACATTAATCCTATTCATATTGCAAACAGGTCATTGGTATACCTCTAATATAACTCTGAATGTTGATAATACGTTCGGGAATATCTATCTATCTATCTATCGATATATATATATATATATATATATATATATATATATATATATATATATATATAGATAGATAGATAGATAGATAGATAGATAGATAGATAGATAGATAGATAGATAGAGAGAGAGAGTTAACTTACATGTAAACTGCACTTACATGTAAACTATTTGATGTAACATGTATGCTTGTTACTTATCCTGTTTTTATTTTTATTTTACACAATGTACCCAAGATGATCGGCCTTGGCACTGTTTCGTTGTTGGGAATAATAAAGAAAAATACAGAAAGAGCAGCCAATTTATTTGCTTTACTTTTCCCACTTTCTTTGGCACCATATTCCACCACTGCCAACTGTCCATGAAAAATAGTTCAGAGTAATCAACACCAGGAATTGAACTAATTTTGCTTCAAATATATATGTTCCTGAAATGATTCCAGCTGTTCAGTGGGTTACACGAAGTCGCCAGTACGTTATGACAATAGAAAGAATTAATCCAATGCAGAGATCGGTTGAAAATTTAATGAAAGGAAAAGTTATTTTGGGGGGCTGGTAAGCACATTTGTGTGCAATATCTCTTTTCAACAAACTTTTCATTTCACCGCTACCAGTTAGATACATCGGAATGGTTTGCTCTGGTACCTGGAAACTCCAGATATTCATGCTAATTCTATAAACCTCAAACAAATTGCTGAAAATCTAATTAGTTTACTCCTATTAGAGCTATAAAAAAAATCAACAGAAAATAGGGACCTTTATCAAAGTTATCCGATTTCTAGGGTACAATCATTGAAAATGATGCTATTATATAATATTATTGAGTATTTATGTCAAGAAATATCGTTTGCTTTTGTCCTCTTATTGTTATAAACCAATAAGAGACATTTTTTTGTCAGCCATAGACTACCGTATGCACTCGCTTATAAAACGGCTCCAAATACAAATAACATAGACCCTGAGTTTGCTCTATATTGTTTGTTCTACTGATTAGTCCGTACAAACTGCATAGACCCAGATCTGCTGGCGCATTATACGATGGAAGATCTGGGTCTATGCAGTTTGCAGTTGGTATCAGGTTTTACACGAGTATATACGGTAATTTATTTACTAGATACGGCGTACCATGTGCATGGGACCATTCTTTAAACATAGCAATGGATTCGAATCCAAAGGCATTATTTTTTATGGAGTAAGATTTACTAGCATATACTGTCACTGGAAACATGACGATAAATGAGGAATCCTAGGAATCTCTTCGCATAAAATATATCTACTTGCATTCAACATTAGAAATGTGGAAAACAAAAATGTCGCGCACAATCTCAATAGATCGAACGCTCAAGGGGCCACGGAAATCAGCTGAGACATACTTTTTTTTCTAGTAAGCGAAACTTAATAAAAGTACAAGCATCCAAATGGGTCTTTAGCAAAATTTCGAGCGATCCAGTTGGAAAACGGCTCTGGGAGAAAAAAAACCCCGCATGTTTCGTCCTAAACAAGGTCGTCCTCAGGGGACAGATAATAGTGTTGTACTGTATTGAGACTCTCAGCATAACAAACTCTATCGTTACAATCAATACTAGTTTCCTGGGCGTCACCTCGTTAGATATGCTTAGATAACTGGTCTAATTTTAGGCATGTAGGTAATGTTCTGTATTTGTTTCCCGCTTTTGTTATAATATTTTCTTTTTTGCGATAGATTTGCTTCTGTGAGCCATATTTATTGTTCTGAGCGGTGACTGCGCGTGTCTTCGTGATTGTCTTTACTTGTCCACTGAGAAAGACGATGTTTAGGTCGAAAGGTATGAACACTTTTGGGTGCTTTTTAGCCCGCACCTTTTTCTTTTGCGTCTATTTATAGTATTTGCGACATGGTGTTTATTCACATTTTGTTTCTTAAGAAATTCTTGTGAATTCGGCACTAAGCCTATGTCGTTAACTATTTTGTTGTCTGATACATACATACATACATACATACATACATACATACATACATACATACATACATACATACATACATACATACATACATACATACATACATACACACACACACACACACATACATACATACATACATACACACACACACATACATACATACATACATACATACATACATACATACATACATACATACATACATACATACATACATACACACACACATACATACATACATACATACATACATACATACATACATACATACATACATACATACATACATACAATAGAGATTACAGTAAATTTATTCGTCCAATTTATATGTAGATAATTGAATGTCCACATTTGCAAACAGCTCTCGCTTTTTTCCAGCACAGCTATTTTGATTGTACTATCGTGTACTTGATTTTCGACCGAGGAAATACAATTAAATTTGTTTGTAAGCACATGCGTATATTTTTGCCTATGTTTATATCAGATTAAATGCTTTCTCATGATTAGATGGCTAAAAATAGCCCTCATTTTGTACAAGCACGAACGGGAGAAATGCCAAGGTACTGATCTTTCTCGCGCTGAGATTTGAGGAAAAATGATTCAACTGGTCTAAATGAGTTATAAATGACACCTTAGCAACGGATCACCCTTGTCATTTATGTAAACGAATTTATAATCGGCTAACCAGATTTCTATAAATATATTTATATTAAAGTCAATCAACTATATATATTTAAATCGAATTATCCCTGTTATACAGACACGTGTTCAACACATGTCTCCTTTTTAGTGATGGTCCCGGATAGAAATCACAATTTCAGAAAGCAAAGGTCAGTTTACGGGATCATCTAAAAAGATATGGAGCGCATTGTGTTGGAGTTTTTGCTAAGTAATGGAACTAATAATTTTGTTGGTATTAATTTTAAAATGATATTCTTGACGTCTACAGTACTTGAATTTATTATTTTTAAAAAATGAGCTCAAAAGATGCATGCGGTTTATAAAATTTCGTTGTGTACAAAGGACTCGACAAATGTACAACACATTTGTCATATTTATTTCTTGGACTGAGTGTTACTGAGAATCATGTAATTCGAGTGAATAAGAAAAGTAATGTTCGAAGAGTATTAAATAAAGAAAGACGATATAAAACATTTGGGGCTTTTGATCGTTTTTCGTATGTGTGCCATTAAAGTTGCAAAAATTTATAGATTTTATGCCTGCAAATCTTTCTTAATTATCTCCCTTTCCAGGATGCAGCATGGTAGGTTAGTTCACAGTAGAAAATGCAGATGTATTGATACATCACAACTTGCCAAAAATTCTAAACTATTAGTATTTTAAAGTATTAGTATAAACTATTATAGGACACTTATCCATAAGTATGAGTAATAGACTAGAAATACAATAGAATGCTCATATACCGACAGTATGTCTACAAAGTAACTAAATTCTTGCACTTTTGTGTGCAGAAAAAAGACAATAACAAAGCTTATTAAAGTGTCTATCAAAAGTTTACCTTCTTAGTAGTAATATTGGTGAATTTTCGGTTCCATTAAGAAGCATAAAAGGCAAGTTATATCAATTATGTTACGCTTTCAATGGCTTATTTTCTCCCGAAAGAAAATATGCGCAGTTTTAAAGGTGACATTAATCATTAAAGATGAACAAAACAAAAGGTTAACTAGAGCATAATTACCCTTCAATGAACAAATTACAAATTCTCATTAGTAATAACAAGAAATGGCGTCCTTGACAGTGTTTACTCTGATTTACCCATTTCTTTAGAATAAACGAATAAAGTAGATACGGTATTATTTTCCCAGTGGACACTTTGATGTTTATGAAATAGAGTAAAAAAAGACTAAGTTAATGTATTTATCACATATTAAAGAGGGAAAATGCGGAATAAAATTACCAAATTTGTAGAAATTCTTTCTTTTACCATATGCACATCTCCAATATTCAAGACATTACAACGTCAATGCATCGGGATGTGCATCAATATATTCAATAAACATTCTGGCAACTGCACTTTTCTTTCCCAATAATAAGATAGGTGTTAGAGCTGTGGCGTAGCAACCGCCCAGGCCCAGTGGGGGCCCAAAAGTCCCATCAAACAACTTTTTTTTTATTAGGAGGGGGCCCCAGAATTAAGTTGTGCAGGGAAAGGGGAGCAGATTTTCTTGCTACGCCACTGTGTTAGAGGCACTAAACTCTCAAAGTATTTAAGCTTATTGCAAGGAAAAAATATATGACTCAAATAAAAGAAGCGCAAACAAGAATGAGAATGAAGGCATATCAATTCGTGTTGGACTTCAAAATACAGTATTGTCGTCTTATCATGTTTAAAAAGAAAGATGTTGATGCACTTAAATCCTCTCCTTGATTTCATAAATAAATACATTTGTATCTTTTGCATTCCTCGGCATTTAATCATAAATTAATGAGTGCTGGAAATCGTGCCATGAATTGGATTTCATTAGGAAGTTAATTTACCCGATGGACAGAGCTTCTGTGGCAGGTCAGAACGTGCGTTGACTACAGATGGCTTGTTTCAAAGCGTGCGTAATGGCATGCATTTACTGTGAGACCACAGCAAATTCATGAATATTGAACATAGCTGGATTTTAACACTTGACCGCACAAAGAAGATCCCTCTGATTTCCACCACTGAACATAGGCCGTAAACGAGTTCCAGGGTCACCTACATTGCCATTTTTTAAAATAACGATATTTATAATAATTTGATAGGAAATGTAAAATATATTTTGCGTGCCATTAAAAGAATTATAGACAATTAAAGAACAGTTACTTTTTAATAAGCTGTTTATTTTCAACTAAATTTTGGGATCGTTGTACTTAACGCACATTTAATTTCAAATGTTTCTTCTCCGACGTTGTATGTCTTTCATTATTTGTATAACCACTTTTTCCCCTCATTTTATTTCTGAATACATCTTTAAATTTAGATCTATACCTTGTTTTATATGAAATATTTTCTCAACCGAAATACTTCAATAACTTTTAGCCTTTTTCTTGTGTAGAAATTGGTAATTTTTTCTGATAGGTAAAATAAGTCTGCAGATCAGGTCATAACCTGTAAATTTCAGCCATAACTTGTGTATTTCAATCATAGCTAGTGTATTGCAGTCATAACTTGTGTATTTCAATCATAACTTGTGTATTTCAGTCATAACTTGTGTATTTCAAGAAATCTATATTTTCTTTGTTAATATCACGAGAAATTAAAAACATACGTGAATGGAATTTTACTTTCTTGTACTTTTGTCATTAAGCTAAGGTTTCAGTCTTATGACATGCTAATATATATCATTAGACTGACTCATTAACTCAGAGACAAACATACAAGAACATGAACTGAATTGAGCTATTATTGTGAGATACTTTAAACTACAAAATATTATACCGGATTGACTGTGTGTACAATTGGATAATTGCAATTCAATATCATCGACAATTAGATAAAAGGACGATAAACAAGTCCTTTAAATACTCGATCATATCGACATAGTGTGTTAGGTGCTTCGGAATGACAAGGCGAACATCAGATAAAGCAATATATGTCATTGAAATAATCGTCAACCTAAATGTGTCGGTCCGCTGTGTATACTTAATGTTATTTACAGATTCCTATAAGTCGACAGTGGAATGCGAGCTCATGTTTACTAACACAAACGAATTCATCGTTATATATGTTTTGTAAAATAAAAATGTACAAATATTCTTATACGTATTGTTCTACAGTGTTCAAAATTATATGGCCCTGAGGTATGATAAAATATTAACTCCGATATTTGATTACTGGACGTCGATGAGTCATTATTACCTTGATCTGTAATACGTTTTTCGAATTAAATCTTTCATCTTTAATTTCTCTTCGTGCAAAAGTAGCCTCATAGTCCTGACTTAGCCACTATAATACGAAGATAGTTCAGGTACTATATCTGTATATATTAAAAAATTGCACCTGTCTTAATTGGATGCATTTTACTTCTGATTGAAGAATGTAACCTACACTCCTAGTCTTCGAAATCACAAAACAGGAAAGTGAAGCTATCGGCCATGTTCCAAGGAGGGCACTTGTGGAAAATGGTCCATTCTGCGGCTTCACGCTGGTGTATTTGAGAACCGTTTTAATTAGAGACTGAGTTTAAACATTGCATCATATTTCAAACATCCCTTGTCCTTTTACGTCTTTTTTGTTTTGTTACTAATGAACCTGGTAGGGTTACCATATTTGAACTTTCAAAAATGAGGACACTCTTATGCATACATATAAGAGACAAAGAATAGATTTAAGGACCGACAATTAGCACATGTCCAGGAAAAAGAGGACGTATGGTAGCCCTTGAATTCATTATAAATTTGCCAAGATAGTTACAATACATCATTTTGACGCCATTAAGTTTTAGCCAATTGTGGTTATTGTATTTTGGTCATACAAGATTTTGTCATATTACTGTTTGGCCTGATCATATTTGTTAATCGAGATAATATTTATCATTATAATATTCTGTAAGAACAGCAAACTTTTGCTAATGAGATACCTTTGCTAACAGAAGTCGCACGAACTGAAACCTGTTGGTGGTTAATGATTAAACATTTTTCAAAAGCACGGGACCTCATAGTAAAACACATTTTGAACAGTGAATCAATTTCTTTGTTTAACATTACATGATTCAAAGGAAAGTTTTGATCTTTGTAATACAGACATGACTTCATCTCATTGCAAGGAATCATTGCTTGATTATACTCATGATAAACTTAATATTCTACAGGAAGAAAACCACAGTCTAATTAAAGTCGAAATCTCCGACATAACGTATTGACGGACATCAATTGAACTTTCCATATCTCAATCCAATTACAACTTTCAATTTATCAAAGTGTCAAACGTCATTTGGAACCTAAGGTTTCAAACGATAACTTCCCTAACACTAACTGTAACGCTTTATCTAATTGGTTACTAAAAAATAGATGAACCCGGAATTTAAAATGTAATCGGTGTCTGTGAGATCGACTTTTTATAAGTATATCTCGATTTTAATCCGACTGAGAAAACCGAAATATGACAGTGCGCTGAAATCTGGAACAAACAATATAGAAGAGCCTTTATTCATTCTAATAGCCCAAACGGACTGTGAGGATACATTTTTTTCAATGAATTGAATTGAATGGCAGATAGAACAATAAACAACAAGGTATCATCATCTATAGTCTACAATATACAACGAAATCAAAGTAAGAAACGAAATTACATATGTATGCAGATGCAGATCAATGCAAATGAAATAAGCAGATTAATTCACAAAACTTCTCCGTAGGGAGAACGAGATTTCTACATTATTAAAGGTAATAATATGAAGATAGAATCAGAGGTTATGTAATTCAAATTCATATTGAAATGATGGTCAGTCAAAATATTTACAAGATCTATGCATATACGACGGTATTTCTATGATTAAAAGCTTTATAAATGTAAGTGGCCAAATTATTCAAAATTCTAGTATTCTGGATATTCATAAGTTCTATAAATTTAAACATATTTGGTCTTTTTCTGAAATATTTCTCTATATATTTGGCTCTTAGATCTTTATACAATACGCATTCAAGGACAAAATGATATTCATCTTCAATGAGGTTACAAATAGAACAAAGTCTATCATGAATTGGTTTATATGGTCTCGCCCATCTACCAGCTTCAACTTCGAGTCTGTGAGAGGATACTCTAAATTTAGTAATTGCATTCCTATATTTCAAAGAATGGATGCTATCAAGGTAAAGTTTTGATCCGAAATTTGCAATATTTACACAAAATAATGTTCGACTACTGTTCTTAAGACGATCCATCCAATTTTGGATAAAATTGTCCGATAGCCTTAATTTGAATGACCGTAATAATATGTAAGTGTTACAGACCCCTTGATTAACCCAAACTTCATAGAATCCCAATCTTGACAATAACTCTTTAACTAAATATGACCAATTTACTTTATTGGGTAGAGCTTCTAAATCGTTCAACATCATTTGGTATATATATTTTATATATTTGTCCTCCTTTGCCTCTAATATCTTAAACCAACACTTCACAATGTAATAAAATCTATTGACTATCATTGTCGTAAGCCCTAACTCCCAATAAATAAAATCATTTTGTGTCGTCTTCTTCATTCCTAATATCTTTTTACAAAAATGTAAATGCACTCTTTCAATGCATTTAGCAGGAATAAATCCCCAAACTTGGCAACAATAATTTAAGATAGGTTTTATCAGTCTATCAAAAAGATTCATGCCATGGCTTGTTTTTAAGGACGTAAATTTAAAAAGGTATTTTTCAAGTAAAAATATCGCTTTTTTGGCTTGCCCTGCCAATGTTGTCTGTGCTTCAGTAAAGGCACCACCAGAAGTCATAACAAGTCCGATATATGTAAACTTATTTATATATATAAAGGACTTATATTATCGCCATCTTTGTTTGTACCGACGGTTAGATCTGCACAGAAGATAAATTATCGAACTTTAGCCCTATTTATATCACGAACATTGTTACACGAAGATTTACTCAAGAAAACTTCAAGTCAAATTAAACGCTGGACTTGGGTTACTTGACTTTCGTTGGTTGAATACCATTTTCTCAACATTATGGACGACAGAAACTTTGTCTTCTAATGTTGCTGAACATATCTTGCTTTATTATCCTAAAATGAGTTTGTAGAGGTACTTGGTAAGTAGAGCATAACCTCTGACTTCACATATTTATCTATTGTACGTTCTCGTATGTACATAAGTAACGGTGTCTGAATATACGCGATTTTTTGTTGGAGGTAAATAATGCTTGAAATCAGGGTTGAAACGGTTAGTCAATTCCTAAACCACTTACCCGTAATACATTAACCGAACCGTAACCGGTTAATGGCAGTCGAAAACACTTCTTGACCAGAGTGTCAACTGGCTAGAATTACAGCATAATCAAAGCTTCCAGTCTCTAAAATCTAGTGAAACTTAATGTTACACTTGCTGACACAAAGATATTTATTTGCTTGCTTTTGCATGAGCTCTAGGTATACGTTATACCTTTAATTGTTTTGTCATATTCTCCGCCATTTCATACAGTAATCTGTACCAATCAGGCCGATTGTCAGGATCACTCAAACGCAAAGTGTAAAATTTGTGTATCACTAGCGTTAAAACGACTTAGACCCCCAAAACGAAAGACGCCTGAACTGTCATAGGAAGAAAACAGGGTTCGTGTGTTTGAGAATGGGTGCATGTGTGTATCATATCTTAGAATAGCAGATCACTGTACATGTATAGTATTTGGCTGCAACCGGGGCAAAACTATTACAATGTGTCAGTTCATGTTTAAAGCTTGTTTTTTGAAGAAAAGGTTGGAAGTGAGACATTTTATTCACATTTTCGATTTGCACACAAATTTATCCCAGCTTACTAAATATGCTTGGTGTTAAGAGCGGGGGGGGGGGGGGGGGGGGGGGGGGGGGTCGGTTAACCTGTTACCGCTAAAATTCGAACCGTCAACGGTTATCCGGGTAATCGTTACAGCCCTACTTAGAACAGTCACTATGTCAGTTACACTTTAAGCACGATCTACTAC
Organism: Margaritifera margaritifera; assembly: GCA_029931535.1. NCBI lineage: Eukaryota > Metazoa > Mollusca > Bivalvia > Unionida > Margaritiferidae > Margaritifera > Margaritifera margaritifera. The sequence continues at coordinate 1,113,374 of JAQPZY010001088.1, forward strand.
TGTAAAATAATTGGGCATGTTATCTAAGATATAGGGCCTATAGTGCCTTTCATATACAATTTCCATCTTATTGATCTATACCCAACGAGGAGATTACACGATAAGCCCTCACAGGGGGTGTCAAATACCATGTCAATAAGACTTGATCCTATACATGTATTCAAAGTCTGTGAATATCATTATAACCGTTGAGTACATACAAGTGCAACTATTGTATAACAGTACTTTGACACAATTAACTATCGAAGTCTTAAATTGAATAGCAACTATATATATATATATATATATATATATATATATATATATATATATATATATATATATATATATATATATATATATATATATATATATATGGGTTGGTGCTTACATGCAAGGCGATAGGTGCCGTAACCCGCGGATCCGGGTTCGAATCTCCGTAGATTGCGAATTAAAAATGTCTAACCTGTATGATACTATTATTTATTCGTATTTAAAATTTCTGTTAATGTTATCAAGCATTCTCCTGCAGAATCCAGGGATAGAACTTTCTGCTCTGTTTGGTGTATATTTGTAATTCTCTCGCTCTCTCACTCTCTCTCTCTCTCTCTCTCTCTCTCTCTATATATATATATATATATATATATATATATATATATATATATATATATATAAACGCACACACACACACATATATTTGTTTTGTTTTTGTTTTGTGAACAAGTAACTTGTGCTAGTACTTGGAGCAAAATATGGGCGAGGATTTTGTTTTTACAAATAATTATGTTCCAGTCATAAGGTTTTCATATATTGTCCTGAAGGACGGTGTGGCAAAATGTTGTAACGCAGTTATTTCAAAATTTGATAATAGGTACCATTAACGTAGGTATACTATAAACTTTTGTGATATATAAAACTCCTTTGCTTAAACCATTTCGTAGCCTACCGTTCACAAGCATGTTTTGAGAGCTTGTAGGAGGAATAATCACGAAGAAAGAGCAAAATTAAATAAAGTATGCTACATGCATCACACTTCAATATATATATATATATATATATATATATATATATATATATATATATATATAGAGAGAGAGAGAGAGAGAGAGAGAGAGAGAGAGAGAGAGAGAGAGAGAGAGAGAGAGAGAGAGAGAGATTAGTGCTATTCCTGGATTCTACAGGAGAATGCTTGATAACATTAACATAATTTTTAAATACGAATAAATAATATTATCATACAGGTTAGAGAATTTTTAATTCGTATTCTACGGATCCGTGTGTGTGTGTGTGTGTGTAAAAACCGGGGATTTTGTGAAATCACTGAAGCTTTCAGTAAATTCGTGTAGTCCCTGATTTACTCAGGGTTTCACTAAATCATCGAAAATCTTAGGAATTGAATAAAAAAAACGAAATTGTTGGTCCAAACTCCACTGATTTAGCAGTGGATATTTTAGCAAATTTGTGCAACATCATATTTGAAAATAGTAATGTTTTAGTGGAATATGCCAACCCATATGATTGATATGAAAATTGCACTTGATGAAGACTACTGTATTTCAGTGACACTGAGACTGTCATAATGAGTGAGCAATGTAGTGTTAGTAATTTTACAAAGAAGAGACAGGAATATTACCAGTAATGATAGTTATCATTAAGAAATTAATTTATTATTGATTGTCAGTCATTCTCTTGTTATTTCAATGCAGTATATTTTTTTTAATTCACCAACAACATACTTGAAATTATATCAATAAAAGTATGACGTATGTTTTTGAGTGTACTAGAATTTATAACTTTACTACTTATTTCATGAAAATGCTAGGCATAACATGAAAAATAAAATATACCATTGTTACGAGTTCATATTTTTTAAAAATAATGTTAGCACCGTCGAATCTCAGTGATTGGCGTGCCGGACTCGTGACCGGACCCCTCTGCCATAAACTTTGCTCAACATTTCGAGTTATAAGTGCTATTCCAGATCTGAAAATTATACTAAAAATGTACAAATGCAGCCTTTTGATTGGTTAAAGTATTTTCGATTAAAAGTTTTTAATCCAGCAAAGTTTTATGACAAAGGGACCAGGCTTTGTCGGCCGCCGTGGCGTGTCTGGGTAAGGAACTTCACTCCAATAGCCTCGGCACTCTATCACCTTTTATGCGTTGATGTGTCATTAAAATACCACTCAATCATTTTAGCACATTAATATTTGTTGTAATTCAGTAAGTCCGCAAATCTTATCGTGAAAGTCTTGAAATAGCATACATTAGTTACACAAAATGAACAAGATATTCATGAACTTCGTTACTTATTCGTGTAACTTATGAGCGAGCCATCATTTAGTGAAATTATAATTATGTAATATAAACCAAGTCTTAGTGTTTCAGTAAATTATGCATAATGTTTTAGTGTCACGTTGTATTATATAATACATTTTGCGTATCAACATGTTTAGTAAAATCATAAATGAAGAAGTCGCATTTTTATTTTTTATACCAACATACACATCTGAAAAATACAATAAGGGTTATGAGTACAATATACCGCATGTACTCGCTTATAAAGCAAATCCAACTGCAAACAACATAGACCCTGATCTGAAGTCTCATAATGCGCAGGCAGATCAGGGTCTATGTGGTTTGTTCTACTGATTACTCCTAACAAACTGCATAGACCCAGCTCTACTTACGCATTATGCGACGACAGATCTGGCTCCATGCAGTTTGCAGTTGGAAACGACTTATAAGCGAGACTAGGCGGTACTGTTTGATTTTTTTAAAATCAATTTTCAAATAGTTCTAAACTGTTATAATTTTACAAATGCTACCTTAGAGATGATGCAAATGCATGTCATCAGATCTATATTGTCCAGTAATTTCAGCATTTAAACCGATATTTATAATTTAAATAAACGAAACATATTCTTATCCAATAAATGTAATAAAATGTAATAAATGTAATAAATCTTTGCGTAGATAACAGTCTTGAGTCAGAACTTTGTATCCTAAGCACCTGCCAACTTTCAGTGATATGACGAAATTCCTTGACCACTTCTTCTGTAATTACCTAAGCATTTCAGTGATATGACGAAATTCCTGGACCACTTCTTCTGTAATTACCTAAGCATTTCAGTTTTTTTTCACAAAACGTCTAAGTGAATTAATGTAATTGCGAACTTACTGACATTTTCAGCGATTTTGTAAATTTTGTGGTTTCACAATCTTACTCGAATATATATATATATATATACATACATACATACATACATACATACATACATACATACATACATACATACATACATACATACATACGTACATACGTACGTACGTACATACATACATACATACATACATACATACATACATACATACATACATACATACATACATACATACATACATACATACATACATACATACATACATAAATACATACATAAGCAAAAAGAAGATGGAAAATTAAGACAATAAACGTAAAATTCTTGATGGAATTAATTATGTTTATTGCATCTCCGACAATTTTGTTTATGTTTATATCTTAACATGCAAATATCTTATAATGCTATCCTGCTCCGTAATAAACCAAAACTTTTAAAGTATACATCTGCAGAAACTAATTATAGTTATATGGATGTTGATCACAAGAAATAAGAAATATGATCGGAATAATGATTGAAGTTCTTTCTTACAATCTTCTGAAGGAAACCACTTGGCTGAAATTTGTTTTGAATTTTGTCATCACCATGTATCATCATAGGAAGTTAACTCTAACATTGGTATACTAGTATTAATTGTGCATACAAAATACATTGTTATGGATTTAAATTATATGAACGATTTTCTCAACTATTTGATAAAATTAAACTATTTTCAACATATCCAATAGTTCACGAAGATCGAACATAATTTACGTTTTGATTAGGGGCCCCGGGTGGCCGAGTGGTCTAAGGCGCTCGCCTTTACCGATCACTGCCGCCTCACCTCTGTCTGCGTGGGTTCGAGTCTCGTGCTCGGCCAATGTGGATATGTGAGAAAGCTTGCCAGTAGCTTCCCGTGGGTCGGTGGTTCTTCCCGGGGATTTCCCGGGTTCTTCCTCCACCAGATAAAACTGGCCGCCATGTATAGCATATCATGTGCTGAAAAATGGCGTTAAACCCACAACAACAACAACGTTTTGATTAAGGTCTGTGCTCGCATATAAATCGAGTCCAACTGCAAACAACATAGACCCTGATCTTTCATCGCATAATGCGCTGGCAGATCAGGATCTATGTTGTTTGTTCCACTAATTACTCCTAGCAAATTACATATACACCGATCTACCGGCGCATTATGCAGATCTAGGTCTGTGCAGTTTGGAATTCGGCTCGACTTATAAGCGAGCATAGACGATAAATCTCTCAGTTTTTAACAAGTATTAAAAGACCTAAATGAAGTCTTGAAATACCGTATATACTCGCGTATAATGCATTATGCGCCGGCAGATCAGGTCTATGTTGTTTGCATTTGGACCCGGACTATATACGCGATTATATACGGTACATGGAAATGTTAATTATATGTTCGTTTACCCATTAAACATTGGTAAAATATATTTTATCCATTCCAGAGCTTGTGTGAAATACAAGATACTACATGCAAAGCTAGAGATGCTGGTAAGTTAAATTTTGTTGTTAAAAAATGCAAATACTTTTTTTTCTGAAATCTTTGAATACGAATAATACAGATAAAAAGAATGTTAACGATTCCCGTGATTACAGTTAATATTAGTAAAGGTGTCTCCCATTACTTCAAAGAGAACGTTTGTAGGCAATGTTCTTTTAGAAATTACATTGAAGTCCAAATCTGTATCACGATCTAAAAACCCAAGGAGACCTTTTAGTGAATACACGATTCTGTATTGTATACGCTGAGGAAAGAAGGTCATATGATGCTAAGTGTTTATACCAATATAACTTATTTTGTGTGTTTGCAATTTGATTAAAAACATTTATAATCTATTAAATTTTAGCCAGGTATTTGGAATACATGTATTTTCTTAATAATACCAATGTATATAATTTTTAGCCACGGTAACCTCTAAAAACTCTAAAGCTTCAGTTTAAAATTCACGGGGTAACATCATGGCCATGTAAATCCACAAATACTCTTTTAAATGAAATCTGAAAAGTCAACCGTTATTTGCATTTACTATTCATGTACTATGTTATTACACGCTACTTAATAGAATCAGGTTTCATGAAAAATTATATAAATAAATTGTATATCTTTGATATATCAATATAAGACCAATACATCTATGAAGATATATCAGTTTACAGTGCTCATTATTCTCATTTTGGATTAATACTTGACTTTGTGATTTATGTGAATTCATTCAAAGATATTCTGGATTACATCATTCGGGCATATCAGGACATTCAAGACTACTGACACATCAGAACATTCAAGGCCACTGTCATTCGGAACATTCTATATTTAGGACTTGTGATTAGGACACTTGAGATTATTGGATTATTTGGACTTTAATTCACGTTACTGTAAGTGTTTTTTGAATTTTCACTTTAATTGTCTAGAAATAAATTGCTTGTTGATTTTACTGTTGGTTTAATTTTCTTTCTGTTACATTATTTCAAGACCTAGAGTCGCAACAATATATGTACATATATATATATATATATATATATATATATATATATATATATATATATATATATATATAGATAGATAGATAGATAGATAGATAGATATATATGCACAAAATTCGATATATATATATATATATATATATATATATATATATATATATACATGCACAAAATGATGCCCATGCAGTGCAATGAAAAGAGGAGAAAGAGTGAAAGCGAGAGAAAATTGCAAGTTCATAACTTTTAAGCTGAATCATGGTGCATTTTAACCGACAGTGTATTTGGTATTACCTCTACATAAAGGAATTGGGTCTTAATGGTTTCTACGAAGGAAACTATATTTTTACTAATGCCTGAAAGTGCAAGAAAAGGGGATACCTGCTTTAAAAATTGCTTGTTTATTTTGTTTTCCTTCGATCTCTGTACGGCTCTACTTTGATTTCATTCGTCTGTGTATATATATTTTTATATATAACTATGTATGTATTTTCGTCTGTATGTCTGTTTTATTTCTTTAATTCAGCATAAATATTATGAACCGTCTCTCAACCTGGCAAACAACCATTCTTTGCTTACTGTGATATAAGTCGATTCATCAAGTCGTGTCCAGTGTGAACAAAATTTAATCATTCTCTGTATCCTTGCATCTAAATCCCGCTCAAACCGTGCGCGCGTGAAGTATCCATTACATCCTACATGCCTACATATCTATCTATATATCTATCCACCCATCCATCTATGTAATCCCTTTATAGAAAATACGTCAACCAAAGCATCTGCGTAAAATATGCCGTACTAATAGGTTTTTATTGATCTAGTGGAGTAGTTCTGTATTCTTGTTCCTTTAAGACGCTATGCATGAAGGAAAGTCTACACGAAACGGTCGTTTCTTCAGTTTTTAAACTTGGAACAATTTACTTTCAATCCTTTAAAAGCTGTAACAAAGTGCAAGACATTGGAAATGTGTACAATTATTTCGGTTACTTGTTTTCTTCCTTAACCCTGTGGTACTTTTAATTTCTATGTTTCTCTGCACATAGGAGCCCAGAGTTTACTTAACAATTTAAGTCAAACCAAAGCGTGTTCCAGATGAAGAGGTGTAAATTGACACTTGACTCCAAACATATTACAGTTGCTAAAAAAATATTGACAAGGGTACAATTTTTAAAGCTGGGTTTGTTAAGCGCCAGTGGGCTGAATTGGCAGATTTTTTTCTTCATTTCTCTCATTTTGGAGGAAAAAAAGAGTAATTCTCGAGAAGTGTACAATAAATCATGGAAACATAATACTATTTTTCTGGAGAAAAGGAGGCCAGTTTGGAGGATTTTTTAATTTTTTTTTATATTGAAACTCTCGTCCTAGTATCAGTACCAAGTTTGGTAGCAAATGCCTTTGCCAGGCTAGGGGTCACGATTTATCATAAGCGAAACGTTTTCAGAATAAGGAGATGTGGTAGTGGTTTTATCTGTTAACATATTTTGTGTTTCAGATCTTGGTATTTTCAAGACATATCAGATGGGTCATTTGCAACGTTTCCTCTGTTCAATAACAAATTGATACTTACACAAAAAAATTATTGCGTCAAATGAGCTCATTAATAAATAAAGACATGTCTGTGAAAAGTAATACACAATCACAAGGTACAAAAGTTGGGACTTTCTCAGTTTCATGTAGTAATAGGAGTAAGACTGAAATGGGAATGTACCACCGTATTCATTGGTAAAATCCCCGTATGCACCCTGAAAAAGAACAACGGCTGATAAATTTATGTGTATTATAGTTGAAAAACCATATAAAACAATTGTGCAGATTCGATACCATTCGAACCACCTCGGCTATTTCTGCGAGACAAAATATGCATCAGATGTATGTCGGAGCAGTAATTTACAGACAAATCATACATTTTGTTCGCCGGAAATTTTCTTCCCAAAAAAGAAACCGTAATCTATTCGAACCACCTCGGCTATTTCGAAGATTAGATTGACCGTAGGATTGATTCATCGAAAAGTTGCGAATGAAAACAAATAGTTCGATACATTCGCAACTTCTAGGTCAATCCTTGCTTGGTAAATAACGGAGGTCGTCCGAACGGTAGATAATGGCAGCAATCGTTATACATTCGAGTTATTATCCGTAGGATTGACATCGAAATTGCGAATCATTCCTTACCTGTGGCGGAGTGGTCTAGAGAGAAGAAAATATCATCATCTGGTATCGGCGAAAAAGAGACCGGAAAGAGTCGGAAGGATACTTCTCTTTGATCTTAAGTCTGTTGTTATGAAACAAGGAGTGAAACACGTGGTCATGAGATCTTTCAAGCAATCCAAAGGCTGCAGTGCACGTAAAATCGCCACAAAACTAAAGCAAAAGTGGAGTAAATGAACGGAAGGTGATTGAAATCTTATCTGCGAGTCGAAAACACCAGTTAAAAAGGGCGAGGTTTTGAAACCGATGATCCTATAAAGTCGTAAGGGCAGGAAAAGTGCACGAACGCCATCAGATGGACTTAACAGACATGACGAAGCAAGCAGTTAAATATGGTGAGAAATGTAAAATACATACATATTGAACATACTGGACGTGTTTTCTTGATTTGTATGTTTTGAACCCTTCAATTTTGTTGCTGAAGCTATCGCAAACGTATACAGAAATCGTGGTTGGTCTTAAGTTATTCGACGTGATAATGGAAAAGAGTTTGAGGGAAAAGTTAAAAGAATGTTCAGGGGGAAAAAAGAAGGTTAAAGCTATCGAAAGCCGATCGTATAACCCTTCAAATCAAGAAAAAGTTGAAAGATCTCATAGATTTAAAAAAAAAAATAAAATGCTGTATGATCGTATAGTCCTAGGATGATCTGGAGTAACCTGTATAAGGAAATTATCGTCATACACGCGGCAAATGAACCTCGGCTCAAAAGAAATTCCTGGATGGAAAATTCCTTTTTAAATATATTTTGATCAATATGATGATGACAAAGCTTCCCAAAATCTCACAACTTTGCTTTTAATCTCCATATAAACTCTATACGAATTGCACCTTCAAAAAACAAAAGACTGCGGAATATTTCTACAGAATCAACTGCACTAGCGATTAAGATCCTGGTTTCAGAAAAGTCTTTGCCCATCTATTTATAATCTGAAAGAAGTGATTGTTCGTGTTTTTAGCACAATATCTTGTACTGAAGACAAATAGTCTTCTGTGGAGGATATCACAGGTGTTACACTGTGCAAGGAAAAGGCAAGAAAGCTCAACGATAGTAAAAGGCCAAATTTAGAAATGCATTGAGAGAAAACAAATATTATATTTGAATGACATATGAGGATAATACTGACACATGTAATAGCTATGGTATTCGTGTTAACCTAGACCCCTTTCCAGGTGGATATTGTCAATTTTCAGCCATATCCGACCAGTTGAGGTACTTTGGAATATATCTGTCTACTCAAAAGCAACGGGATGAAATTGTATTCCATTTACGTCAAAAACCCATATTCAGTGGATGGTACCCACTTCTCACATTTTATTGAATGAGGATCGGATCCATACCAAAATGAGCCACGATTGTACATATAGGGACAACATTACGCTCCAGGCAGCCACTGTTTTATTCCTTGTCCAGTTTCTGCTACTCTCAACCCTTGGAATAGACGCCACAATATCATCATCCGGTGCATATGACAGTGACATGCCCCAGCTTATGCTTACATATTTGCTGAGGACATAGGTGAGAACTATCTAAATGGCCACAATGAGGATATCATCGAAAATGCAAATGACATGCATATAGAAAATCGCATTCATCGCCAGAATGAGTTACATGAAAATCACACACGGCCACCGAAACACCATCAAGGTTTGACAACATCAATTGTTTTAAGACTTCAAAATATTTTTAGAACCATGACAACCCATGCCATAATAAGGCTACAACAAACGAACAAAGTTACATGCAACTACACTGTGAATATCCATAAAAAAACAAAAACACCATCAACATTTTTGAATGATAAAAGTTCTCGGATTCAAACAATTTGGGACCCAAGAAAATCAAAACCATTCCAGTCCACGCCGAGTGATAACGTCCATGCAGGTCATGAATGAAATGTTTTTGAACTCTTTCCAACTGTACGCTATGATGTATTCGACATTATAATGTATTGGTCTCTTGCGTATGCCATGTCCATGCTATTGCGTATGCCATGTCCATGTTATTGCGTATGCCATGTCCATGCTATACACATAGAATAGGGCGAGCAAAGAATGAAAACGCCTTGCAAGGTAGTATTGTCCATCCGTATGAATAAGATGAAGCCTCCAACAAAACTCTTTCTGTCATGAACATTGCAAAGCAAGTAGTTTGATGGAAACTGTTCGATCCTTATTCATAGTAAATAAAACTTAATTCAATGCATGTTTGGCACTTGAACGTGATCTTCTAAGAGATGGATGATTTATAGTAGAAGACATATTTTGGAAATAAGAAACATCTTACGGTCTTAATTTTTTTTTCATTAACATTACTTAGAATATTCATATCATTTAATTGTTAATTTGTGTAATTTTTTTTACCGTTTGAGACCTTTCCTCTTAAAAATAGCAGGTCGTTTGTGTCACATGAGTCCCTAAGTAGAACGTTTAAAAATTTATCTAACGGTGAACTTTAGTTTGCTGTGAAGTCAGAACGATTTTGCTATTTCATTTCTTTCCACTCAGAACAAACTTTATATTCTTTGTAACCGGTAGATACAGTTAGTAATTAATGATGATAGTGAGTGTGTTTCCCTGATTTGTTTATGAAGTAGGCGGGGGGCATACACCTTGTATGAACATATTTTTCTAGTTGTTTGTTTATATGCGTGTTTATAGAATGCAAATACCCGAAAAACAGATTCATCACATCGTTCATCGTATGGTATATTATGGCTAGCTAATACAGTTTTGCATTCAAATCTTGTTATAGACGATTATATCTCTATCACATATCTGGTGTTTGGGCGAACGTCACAGTATCATCGAGATGGTAATTACCTTACCTTAGCCAAGTATGCTAATTTCAGCTTACAATTTAATGTACTGGTTTAGTAGACATGCGCATTTATATACATGTATCTCTTTTTTAATTTCAGTTCATGCGTCATTTGTTTTTTATGTTTTAATATAGATGTTAAAACTTTCATTGGTAAGTACCAAATGATGACCAGTTGTGTAAAACTTTCATTGGTAAGTACCAAATGATGACCAGTTGTGTAAAACTTTCATTGGTAAGTACCAAATGATGACCAGTTGTGTAAAACTTTCATTGGTAAGTACCAAATGATGACCAGTTGTGTAAAACTTTCATTGGTAAGTACCAAATGATGACCAGTTGTGTAAAACTTTTATGTCTCGGTTTGACGTCAGCGTAGGAAAAGACGTTCGTATCTATTTATAAAGTCAGGAACCTGGGCAAATTCTTACCTACACCAATAATGAAGAATGGTTGGAGAGAGAGAGAGAGAGAGAGAGAGAGAGAGAGAGAGAGAGAGAGAGAGAGAGAGAGAGAGAGAGAGAGAGAGAGAGAACGCTGGCACAATGATAGTAATCATGATTTAAATAATTTATTGAAATCGTCCAGTATCAGTTATATATTTGCATATATGTTGTTTAATTCTATGTTTTTCATTTGCATCGCCCTTTCCCCAAAGCAGTAAATCTAAGCTAACAGTTGGATATGGCACTCAGAGTAATTTCCTCATCAACTCGGTTCGTTGCTGACTATACTTGGGACAGTGCATGAAGAAATGCTTAGTGGTTTCTATCCTACCACAGGAACAAAAAGGGGTGTCAACAAGTTGAACCCGGTAAAGATCAGCTTTTAACGAGCTTACATTGTGTCGCAATCTAGTATGGATAATGTTTAGGGCTCGATGTTTAAAACTAGACATATTTTTGGCTTTGATAATTGGGCATAAACGCTTTTTTCAAAGCACTGTAAGACATGCTACATTGTGTATCATGTTCAAGATTGTTCCACAATGCTACTGTTGATGGTATAAACGATGATTTGGTGGAATTTAGCCTGAAATTACAAGTGGCTATATTATTTAGACGGGTTCTGCTCCGACATTCCTGCAGTTGCACTTGAGAAATGTGCATAAAGCAACCGTTAAAAGGAGTTCTCATTCTTCCATTCAATATGTTTATATCTGTAGACAACATTCCGCATCCCATGTAGTTGTTAATGTCAAGATTACGTCGACAGACTTTGTTTCCTGTTGTTTTACACAATATTTAAGAGTTTAATGTTGTTTTTTTCTGAGTTTATCGTGGTATAAACTGCCAGGTACCGAATCACACAGCAAATAACGCCCATTAACTTGTTGGGAAAAATAATTCTTTTTAGCTGGAATTAAACTGGAAGGTGCAATTATTGAAATGGCAGGTGGAGTGTGTGATGAAACATGTCATAAAGTTAATTGTGTTTTGTGAGAGTGCTTGTAGAGAATTTTGTGCACATGAATGACAAATTACTTGAGAGGTACTGGTTGGGTCTCCAGGGGTCATTTGGACATTTACAGAGGTCTGGGAAGGTACTGCAGAAGAATCTGGAGGAGAGAGTGCCACATTTGAACTTACATTGGACATAATATTACTCATTTGTTGCTTATGCTGAGTATTGGGCCTTGTATAGGGTTTTAATGAAAGCTCACTGGAGTGGTCAGACAGGGACATAATGTCCATAGCAGGTAGGTTGGCATCTGTCATTGCATTCAAAGCTGTGGCACGAAGAGAGTTGGCACTATATCTTGCAGAAATGTTGTCATTTCTGCATATGTCAGACATAAAATTACTAAACTACCTCTGCCCAACACTTCTACTGGTGTACCATGTTTGACGCAATTGGGGATTTTCCTGTGCATTTTTATCAATGTGACAAAAGAGTGATTCAGCTTTTGTATTAATGCGTGTGAGGTAGTATTTTACTGAATTGACTGGGCAGTTTTGACCACCAGTTGCATTCATTCTCTTGTCTGGGTTTTCCTCCTTAGCATTTAATGCCCCCCCCCCCCCTGATTTTTCTGCATATTTTGATGGGTCAAAATGACATATTCACCCGCTGTTTCATCAAACTTGAATTAAAAACTGGTAGGTGTTAACTGGCTGTGGAATTCTAATCCACGGTTAACATATTGTATAGAGAGATATAACCAGACCCTCTGTATCTGAGTGCGATAGGATGATCTTGTATCAGATACTGATTGATTGCATGCATGTCTGATTGAGGAGTAATCAGTTTGTGTTCAGTTGATCTTGATAAGCCATTCTTGATATTAAACTTTAATTTCCCATTTAACATGTCGTTTGCTTTTTTAAACTCAGAGTCTGTAACAATATTGAATAAACGACCACATTCAACTTAAATATAACGATTAATATCAGCTCTGACATTTTTTAAAGAGTTTTTGTGGTATTCTTCGGTTTGGGCTTCAGGAAGCTTCCTCAGACATGTTGTGATGACCTTGGGGACTGCATCAGCATAAAATATGGCTAGTTTCTGGATCAAATCTGCAGATTCGATGGTCTTCAGATCTACCTCTAGGTGTTTCTCAGTGCACCATGCTGAAATTCATATGGTTTTGAGTTTGGTGGTAACTATTTTTTATTCTTGGACTTAAATATTTAGATTTTTGTGGAAAATTATTCATGCATATTTCCTTCCTTTACAATTTATTTATTATAACAAATTTTTTTTTTGTTTTTTTATTGTGTAAAATATATCTATCGACAGTATGCCCATTTGTTTTTAACGCTTTTAAACATTGCTTATAAAGCAGTTTTTATAAAGAAAGAATGTATTTTGCACATTATTTGCAATTTCTTATGCATTTTATTAAGACAAACAACACTTTATTCATTGCAGAGCAAATACAGTCTCATATTTATATGACATGGTGTTAAAGAGTTAAAATGCAGTTTTTTTTCTTGCTTTTTTATCTACACATAAACAGCACATTGCCTTTCTTCATTATATACCGTTATGCTTTATGAAAATGACAGTTGAGAACCAATTAATTATTAAATATCAAGCAATATTATTCAAGCCAAGATTAATGAACAACTCAGTCAACTATATTTTTCTTTATTTTTTTAATTATTTTTAAAAATTTGTTAGAATCTACCGTTGAAAGTGTTGTAGCCCCAATGAGTGTTTTTCTTGGTAGATTTTGAGTACCGCTCCTCTGTGATATTTAAGAGATCTTCCTCTTTAAGATATTTAAAGCGTTTTGGTCTGTGGTCATCCTGCATTTCATCTGGCAACTGAACTGGTGTTGGTTCATTTATAATGCTTGAAAACTCGGCTTCCGATATTTCTTCCGCTTCAAAAGGTTTGTCAGATATTGATGGGTCAATGTTTTTAATGTCTTCATGCAGGAAATCTATCTGATATGGCAAAATTAACACAAATTCTCCATATTCTACCATTTTAGACGCAGCAGTCTGATGTCGAATACTGGTGACCACTGACCTTGAATTAGCTTGCTTGCAAGGTTTTTATCCTGTTTTTTTTTTCTTCACCAATTTAATATAGCAAATAATTATTTATTCATAAAAATACAAATAGAGTTGTTTTAGTCTTTCTAATTGAGTTCAGTCAAATGTTTTGTAACAAATTGTAACATATTTCTTTTGTTTTGAAGGCATACGTTGTGTCTGCCTTCACTTGCAGTACTTACCTTTTAATTTGCACGTGACTTTATTTATAGAAGTAGTTCTCCTCACAGTTTAACAGAAATAAACGCAGCTCAAACTGATCACGTGGTTACGTTCTGACCAGTGGAAATCATTGTTACCTTTACCAGCTAATGCTATTGCAATTATCATGGAATTAAAGGCAGGTGTATATCAAATTCCTCTTGAAAATAGTAAGCATGCAAGGAACTTTAAATCAATAATATTCTCGTCTAATTTATCTTTTTATTTCCATTTCGTAATGAGAGTCCACGATACCTAGCGGATTAACGAATCAAGAGTTACATTTGCTGGCTATTTCGTTCCCTCAGTAATATGTGCCACTTTTTCAAAACCCAGAGACTACTTTAGTACATATTCCACCAATCAGTTATAGTGATTTATACTTACAGCAGTCTTTTTCTTGAGATGCTAAAGGGTTGAGGCATATCCGTTTAAATTTCTTTATGTAGGCCTGTCATGCGAGACTTTACTGGAGAGACTTTAAGACAGCAATAAGCTGAGTGTCTGGCTTGTTCTCTGACAATTAGTTATCTCAGATGTTATAAGGTATAGTATAATATTCAGTTAAATTGACCATTGAAACCAATATGTGTTCTTATAATACTGCTGATGTTGACGCAAACATGTTAAATTGACTAACTTTTGGTACATTGACGCAATGACAGATATCAGGGGTGTTGGGTTCAATTAATAGTTGTCCCTCGAAACAATTGGCAGTAACGTTCTTCTTCGCCGCGTTAAAACGGTGATACGAGATAAGATTCAATATACAATGCTTATTCGACTTCTTTCGTTGCTTTTATTTATAAAAAATTATTTAGTTAAAGTTTTAATTATAACATCAAGTTACTCATTATTTTATGCCAAGTAACCTTCTTCTCATCCTCGCAAACATATACAAACACACATTGATAAACCCTCATACTCTAAAAAAACAAAATGTCCAATTTAGACATATTACGCACTTGTCTGTAATTTCGCACTTCATGTTGTTTTACAGTTGATATACAAATGCTAAGTCCGAAATTCAATACAAAACCTTTTTTCTTTTCTGAAGTCTAACATATTTCATGGAGAAAAGCTAGCAGAAAATGCATTCGCTTTCAACCCTCTTAATTTTCAAGTGTTTATCCTTCAACAACACACATTCCAGACACAGGACACACATAACAATATTAAACCTGTACAAATTCCATAACACAGGACACATCTAACAATATTAAACCTGTACAAATTCCCTGACACAAGATATATATATATATATATATATATATATATATATATATATATATATATATATATATATATATATATATATATATATATATATAACAGTGTTAAACCTACGACTAGATGAGGATATCACAAACAAAATGACATCTTTTTACTACGACTAGATGAGGATATCACAAACAAAATGACATCTTTTTACTACGACTAGATGAGGATATCACAAACAAAATGACATCTTTTTACTACGACTAGATGAGGATATCACAAAGAAAATGACATCTTTTTACTACGACTAGATGAGGATATCACAAAGAAAATGACATCTTTTTACTACGACTAGATGAGGATATCACAAAGAAAATGACATCTTTTTACTACGACTAGATGAGGATATCACAAAGAAAATGTCATCTTTTTACTACGACTAGATGAGGATATCACAAAGAAAATGACATCTTTTTACTACGACTAGATGAGGATATCACAAAGAAAATGACATCTTTTTACTACGACTAGATGAGGATATCACAAACAAAATGACATCTTTTTACTACGACTAGATGAGGATATCACAAAGAAAATGACATCTTTTTATGAAGAAAAATAGTCTATCTGTTTTCGTGGTAATTTTCCTTTATTAAAAAGAAATAGATTTACTTGCCCGGGAACATAGCTCGTGTTTTCCGGGCACAACTAATCCAAAGCACTAAATCGGCGCAGAGAATTAGTAGGCTAAATTACAACTCACTATAAGAAAATTGATAAAAGAAAAAAACGGCTAAATCTATTTTTGCTATACTTCATAAACAGTCCCATTATTTTAACGGTATTGACCGTAGTTAAGTAAACAATATTCACTGCTTCCTTATGTAGTAAATACATGCCCACATTCGATGAACTACTTCTGGCTACGGCTAAATAAAAATGGTCGAATGCTGACCACGTCATAAATCTGACGCACACCAGAGGCCAACAATGACAGCAGCCCTTTCTACGTAACGCAAGTGCCGGCGAATTGACTGTCCGAGACTGATCTTGTCTGGTATTTGCTCTTCATATACAAATGATCTAGCTCTTAGTCGAAGAAAATATTTATCATCCAAGTTAAATAAAGAAAATATAAAGCGGTCTACATCCAAGACTTAAATTGCAAAGAGAAAAAAAATAAAGATGATTTTTTTTAAAAATCTTGAAAAAGAACTGCTAGTTATCGCTAGTTGCTTCTGTTAGTAGGAAAGAGAGACCGAGTCAAACTGGCCTTTAACACACTGTATCAATATGACAAATAACTTCTCTTTCACGCACACAGTGCACTTTTACCCATTATGAATAGCATTTTTTTTTTTATCCTGTAAAGGAATTTAATGAAACACAAGCGACTCCAGAATCAATATATATCCTTGCTTTCAGGTACTATCCAAGACAGATGGGCCACAACACCCTGGCAATAATCCTGACGCACACTGCACTTCCAAATGTACCCGCCACCATGACAGCAAAATCAAAAAAGAACGATCACAACGCCCACCTCAGAAGGAATTTTTCTAGCTCATCTTTTCATAATTGTGTCTTCTGTTTTCGTTAATGTAGTGCTTTTTTTTTCTTTTTTTTTTCTTTCTTTCTAATATCAATATTTCGTTGTGTTTCTTTGGGCACATGACATTCCATCCTCTTTAACAAACTTAGTTTCGTTCACAGCCGAAGGAAAATCACGCGCGGGCTTCCATAGCAGAAAAGTAGCGTGTATTACTGCATAGTGTTCAGGTTGCATTTATAAAATGAACGACATATAAAATGTTCAAAAAAACGTTGAAACAATGTTTGCTCTTGTTTCAATTGTGTTATTCCTATAACATAACAGAACGATTAATATGCTTGTTTTATGTCTACAATAAAAAGGTTATTGACTGAATATTACAAAATATTGGGCCCTCGTTCATGTGGCGCGGAATGCCCTCGCAAGCTCGTGCATTCAGCGCCAAATGACATTGGCCCAATATTTTTGAATACTCAGTTAATAACTTATACATATGTTTGTACATGCACAATTGAACGTTCATTAATTCATTAAAGGGAATAAACTCACAAATGCAAAACATGTCTCTAACAACGGTGAGCTGCATCAAAGGGAATGATACATTCTACTTTGGAAAAATATTTGCTCGGTCGGTTTGCATAAGTTTAGGGTTAGAAGGAATACAAGGAATGTTCCAAATTGGGTATGAAAATGGAACCCTCAACTCACCACCACCAACAACACCAACACCCACCCACTCGATGACGCTGTATCCAAAACCTTCTTGTCATCTATTTATCCTGGCGAAACATCATTTCAAATTTGGTAACCCTTTCTCAATTGCTGAAAACGGACTTAAGATTACGAGAAAGATTCAATATTACTTATGAATATGGATGATACATTATTGCCAATGAAAACGTGACCTTTGACCTCTGAGGGTGATGGGGGCTGTATACAAGATCCGTAAGTTTAGTTGTCATCTACTCTTCCTGGAAATAATCATATAAATTTTGGTTAACCTCTCTCAATCGGCGTTGAAGGAGTTCAAGCTACAAGGTTAACCATCTGACGAACGGATGCACGGATGTACACATGAACGGACACACGGACACGACTGATCACAATATATCAGCAAAAGCGCATAATAAACTTCACGCTAATTCGAATGTATAATATGTTAACACTTTAAGGGTTTGAAATATATACAGCACTTAAATGTCATAATAGGTGTACGAACATATTTACAAAACTATTTTTTTCTATAGGTACTTTCCTCTCCCATCCCCACCCCTACTTTCTTCCATATAGGTAACTATGCACTAAAAAGATCATGGCTACACAGACTGGTCAGTCAGTGGGTGAATGGACTGAACATTTATATGGGAAGATTCAACATTTAACTGATGCATATTAACTGATGCATATTAACTGATGCATATTAATGATGCATATTAACTGATGCATATTAACTGATGCATATTAACTGATGCATATTAACTGATGCATATTAACTGATGCATATTAACTGATGCATATTAACTGATGCATAGTATGTTAAGTAGACAGATGGGTGGACGGATAGACGAAGTGAAGGTCGATAGATCGATCAATCGATCGATTGATGTATGTATAGATGGATGGTTCGATCGATTGATCGATTGATCGATGAACAGATAGATAGGCAGATTGATATATAGATCTAGAGATAGACAGACAAATGTAGAGAAAAGTAGATATATTTGGATATGTAAGTCGATGGATAGATAAGATAGATAGAGAAAAAGACCAATAGATTGATAGATAGGTACATACATAATACAAGAATGTCTCTTATTTCCTGTATATTATCAAATTTTTTCTCTGTGTGTCTTTATTATTGGTGCTTCTCCTTAATTGGTTTAGGAAAAGAACCTATATGTAGTGCAAGCAGTTGGTTACCTATAAGTGACATGCGTGTGTGTCTGTGTCTGTGGAAATCGGTGTTTATGGGTAACATTCCATTTTAGTATTGGCTTATATAAAACAAGATTGGAGTCTTAACTAGTTTTCTGCTTTGTTATTTGCCATAAGGACAATATTGGAGTCTTAACTAGTTTTCTGCTTTGTTATTTGCCACAAGGACAATATTTTCTTTTCTGCAAAACATGTTCCATAGATGTAGCTAATTGACAGAGCCTTTAAAAATCAGGGATACCAATTTCCCTCATGCATTCAACATTGTTATGTCGTTAAAACTATGAGGGGCACTTTCTGGCTATGCAGACGAAAAACTCATAAATGCAGACGAAAAATCAATTTCTACAATGAAATAGAACAACTGCATTTTCACGTAGCCAGTTTTAAAATCTGATAATTTGATCCGACATGTTCATCACTTCTCTTCTGTTGTCTTTATAAACTTTACTATGCATGGACATCAGCTGCTGTTTATTACTCGCTAAGTAAAGTAAGTGATGGTGTGCTTGAGAAAGAGGTATCATGATTGCATACCTGACACTTCCTATGGATATTCTATCACGTATGACTTAGCTTGACGAGAAATAGGGGCGCCTAATCTCAATTTTGAGATTGTTTCCAGAGATAACACAAGAAAGGTGATAAATGAGTCAAATCACATTCTCATATTTTTAAAACTTAATACGTGAAAAGAGTGATGTCTTGTTGCATTAGATAACTCTATGGTTTGTCTGTATTTATGATCTCTCTTCTGCATAACACGAAAATCTCTCTCACTGTTTCAGCGCCATAACACGGGAGAGATTATTGGCTATGAAAATATTCAGCCAAGAACCTTTTATTTTCTCATTTGAAATGATAGCAAATTGTAGCAGGAATACAGTTTTGACTCGGCCTTTGAATATTAAACTATGACTCAGCCATTGAATATTAAACTATGACTCAGCCATTGAATATTAAACTATGACTCAGCCATTGAATATTAAACTATGACTCAGCCATTGAATATTAAACTATGATTCAGCCATTGAATATTAAACTATGACTCAGCCATTGAATATTAAACTATAACTCAGCCATTGAATATTAAACTATGACTCAGCCATTGAATATTAAACTATGACTCAGCCATTGAATATTAAACTATGACTCAGCCATTGAATATTAAACTATGACTCAGCCATTGAATATTAAACTATAACTCAGCCATTGAATATTAAACTATGACTCAGCCATTGAATATTAAACTATGACTCAGCCATTGAATATCAAACTATGACTCAGCCGTTGAATATTAAACTATGACTCAGCCATTGAATATTAAACTTTAACTCAGCCGTTGAATATTAAACTATGACTCAGCCATTGAATATTAAACTATAACTCAGCCATTGAATATTAAACTATAACTCAGCCATTGAATATTAAACTATAACTCAGCCATTGAATATTAAACTATGACTTAGCCATTGAATATTAAACTATAACTCGGCCATTGAATATTAAACTATAACTCAGCCATTGAATATTAAACTATAACTCAGCCATTGAATATTAAATTATGACTCAGCCATTGAATATTAAATTATCTCATTTTGTTCACGGAACATTGAGCACAACATAAAAAGATGCATTTCTATTTTACTACGAAAAAGAAATTTTCCAAAAAATCGTAGTCCAAAATGATTTTGAAATCTAATGTACAATTATGCTTAGCAAATAAAATACTACGTTTTATTTACTTTAGCATTTGATATAACAGCCGTAATTTGATATTGATGTAAGTGTAATTAGTTCGGGAGTATAGGCACGTTTTTATCATTTAAGGAAGCCATGGATTCGAATTGATCTATGGTTTTGAAGGGAAAAGTATAAAGGTAAAATGTCAATTGAAAAAGAAGACAGTCTCTTATAACACCTACATGTATTGTGATTAAGAGTAAAGATTATGCTTTCTGATCTAATATTTCAATTAAGCAAATTTTTTAAAAAGCGTGGACATTGCTGTATTACATTTAACGTCATGATCTATTACATTAAACGTTGATCACATTTAGCGTTAAGGGATACAAATGTATTGCTTTTAGCGTTATTGTATTTAACGTTAATTCTGTTATGTTTAGCATTTTATTACATTTAGAGTCAATTTTTATTACATTTAGCGTCACGTTTTATTACATTTAGCGTCACGTTTTATTTCATTTAGAGTCAAGTTTTATTACATTTAGCGTCACGTTTTATTACATTTAGAGTCAAGTTTTATTACATTTAGAGTCAAGTATTATTACATTTAGAGTCAAGTGTTATTACATTTAGCGTCACGTTTTTTTAAATTTAGTATGCTTATTAAATTTGGCGTTTTTTTTACATTCAATGGCGTAAGTGACTACATTTAACTTTCGTTTGCTTATCCGTGCTTCTCATACTGTTCCCCATGCTTGGCATATTATTGTGTCTTATATTTTACGGCTATTTATTACCCATAATATTTAAGAAAATTGATATTGCATCTTTAGTTGTGAAATTTTCTGAACAAAAAACTTGAAAACTAATTCGACATCCCAAAATTTAAAACCAAATTTGCAATTTATTTTATATGACTTAAAGAATAAATGTCAAGAAATACTATTAAAAAAATGCAATTTCCATCTTTGCAACCAATTTGCAATTCAATTAATTAATTTGACTAATTTATTTAATGCCAGATTAGCCTTTCTCTCAGCAAACGCATACACTGTCATGGTAATGAAATCGTATTCGTAAATTGATAAATTGTTGTAAGGTAAGATCAGTGCAATATTTCCGCCAACAAACTTTCCATATTTGTTTTGCAAATTCCGCAGGTTTTAATTAGTTGTTTAAATGACTAATGAATTTTCACATTCCTGGCGTTTTCACTCTTGTAATTATCTTACTTCTTTCTGTGTGGTAAGTACTGCATGTGAATTCTGTGCACTTTGTAACCCTATTAACCCCGTACATTTCTTTGCATATTAAGCTTAAGGGGTAATAACCTCATTGTTTGGAAACGACATCGACAATTACTTTTAACTTCGTGTACTTAGTATACTTGAAAAGCACTTATGAGACGTTAAACAGTCCGTTTAGTTAGTAATACATTCTTTTTTCTTTGGAAGGATATGTCCCTTCAAAAACAAAATACCCCACTCAATGAAACACTAAAGTACTTACAAAATCAGAGAGAGAGAGAGAGAGAGAGAGAGAGAGAGAGAGAGAGAGAGAGAGAGAGAGAGAGAGAGAGAGAGAGAGTGTTAATCATATAATTCAAAGTACACGTTTTTTATTGAATAGACTTATATGATCGTCTGCCAAATCTGAGGCTGGACATGTCACTCGATTATTTATTCAATATATTGTCACTCGATTATTTATTCAATATAAGTTTTTAAAAAAGCATTTAGACACTCCGCCAATCTTTAATTCGCAGCCCGAAATTCACTTTCAGGATCTCTTCGACTAATAAAGGCTTCGTGTCCATTTTTGCTTCATAAAAAAAGAACACGTACACATTTGCCCGGGTCGGTCTCTACATGTATGGCCCACAATTAACTAGTGTGATAGATTTAATCAGGTTTCTTGGCATCATCTTATCATATCCGACAAAGTGTAGTTTTATTTTGCCCTGGAAGTGCCTCCGTCTCTTTCATGTGAATTACAACCTGTGTGCTTTGCGGCAACCTTATAGAGCTCAGCGCGCACTTGTTGAGAATGCTTAGTCTCTAAAATCTAAAGTAATTACTAATGATTACTGCCTCAGTAAATAGGCCTAGCGAACTCATTAGGAGAAGGTACAAGATCACAGCGCCAGTTTTCTGGCACTGAACAGCAGCCAAATACAATAATATTAGTAGAAGTTAGCGGGTTTTTAATCTAGGCACCTGAGTTACGTTGCTCCTGTATTCGAAAAAGCATTCTTGAATTTCTTGTTGAAATATATTTTCCAAAACACGTGGCTTTAATGTTGGTGCATCTAACAAATGGCTCTTGGAATATCAGGATCTTGATTTATAGTATTTCTTCGTATTGCAATGTACCCATATTGCTTTCCAGGCGTATTGCTATGTACCCATATTGCTTTCCAGGCGTATTGCTATGTACCCACATTGTTTTCTATGCGTACTGCTATGTACCCATATTGTTTTCCAGGCGTATTGTTATGTACCTATATTGCTTTCCAGGCGCAAGTTTCTGTCGGGTGTTTTTATTGCACTCTTTTTTTTCAGAATCTACTGTCGTCACCGTTTTATTTTTTTACATCTTTATATTTTTGTTTTCGGTTTGGATCACTTTTATTCTGCTTTAGGCATCCAATAAATTTAATTGAGAGATTTATCTTTCTAATTAGCGTCATCGTCGTGTTGTCATTTCCATCGCGATAAGACCCATGATCAGCGGTGTTGCTTATATTTGCCAGCTACTGGAACAGTGATGTTTTTATGGCGAATTGACCTACTGTGATGTTAAGGAAGGTCCGACTTCAGAGAATCTTAGCTTAATTGGTGGTCCTGTCGTCCTGCACAAATGAGCCACGGTACCATCAGTTTAGCCGTCATCAGTTTTTATCTTTTCTCTGTCATTTTCTGTGAAAAGAAATTTCCAATAATAGGCAGAATACCACATTATCCAATTCTGCTCCAATACCCTAAATCTCCTTCTTTTGAGAATGATGTAATTAAAAAAGATCATGTTGTTTAATAATTATAAAAGACAGGATGCTAAAAGAAGCAGAAATTATGATGGCAATTTTATAATTTCATGAAAAGCTGTGCCTCGATAATAAAATCTAAACCCAGAAACCTCTTATGATGTATTTCACATACTGTTAAAAGAAAAACCGGTAAAAGACAAAAGAATGAGGATATATATATATATATATATATATATATATATATATATATATATATATATATATATATATATATGAAACTTCTGCATACAACTTTTTTCAGCATTTAGTAAGGTAGAAGATGAGTACTTTATATGGGCACGTCAAAAATTATCAACGTGATGCAACAGGTAGCAGTCTAAGGAAAGCATACCGCTGTTGAAAATGGCAAATACAATACCTATCACCCTACAATTTGAAAATACCAAATACAACACCTATCACCCTACAATTTGAAAATGGCAAATACAATACCTATCACCTTACAATTTGAAAATGGCAAATACAATACCTATCACCCTACAATTTGAAAATGGCAAATACAATACCTATCACCTTACAATTTGAAAATGGCAAATACAATACCTATCACCCTACAATTTGAAAATGGCAAATACAATACCTATCACCCTACAATTTGAAAATGGCAAATAAAATACCTATCACCCTACAATTTGAAAATAAATCGCTGTCAGTATTATTTATTAGTATTGTTTATCCTGCTTCTCATTGAGGAATGCCTAATTTTGAGGTGACCTTATTTTAGAGCTAAAATATCGGTTAATATTAGATAAGAAAATAGGTTTTACTTTTATTTCAAATTACTCGTGACTATCAGTAGAACAAGAATGTTTTAAATGCAGCATTGATGAAGACGATGTTTGTTCTATCCTAATTCTTATTTACTTTATGATTAGATTTTCATTTTGGTTAAGAATATATATATATTTCTTTTCTACGAAGATATAAATCTATATTTCCAGTCTAAAAAACATACGCATACAAGATAAGAGTTAAATGTAGAAAGGGACTTGTGTTCGATACTCATATAAGATACGAGTTAAATGTAGAAAGGGACTTGTGTTCCAAATTGGCTTACTTTCGAGAGCAAAAACATTAAAGAAACTGGACGGCTTAATTTAAGGAAGGCACACTTTCGAGGCCGTCTTTATTTAAAATATTTAGGTTTTATTATATGCAGAGAAACACAACCTCCGTATTAACCCAGTAATATTTAATAACTACATAGCTTATTTGCTTATTAGCGTGTATTTACCAAATGTTGCTGTTCTGTTAAAATGTCTTCGGTAAATGTTGGAATAACTCTTCTCTTTCTTATATAAATTATTGTTCATATTATTTCTAATATTATTACTTATATTATTACTTATAATAATATAATGTTGCTTATATTGTTATATAGTATTGCTCACATTATTACTTATATTGTTATATAGTATTGCTCACATTATTACTTATATTGTTATATAGTATTTCTCACATTATTGCTTATATTGTTATATAGTATTGCTCACATTATTGCTTATATTGTTATATAGTATTGCTCACATTATTGCTTATATTGTTATATAGTATTGCTCACATTATTGCTTATATTGTTATATAGTATTGCTCACATTATTGCTTATATTGTTACATGTAATAATATCATAGAATGTCTGTATAATTACAAGCCAGACGTAATTCTGTTTTCACTGTTACCTCGATAGTAAAATAAATGTTGTGTCAAAGTTCGGTCGTTACTAATAAATTTTTTTTTCGTACGCATCAATGTTCGTTGTTTGTAAAAAAAAAAAATCACATTTTTGAGAGCTCTTGATTTCGTGGATTTGAAGATGGGTTCTATTGTTTTCATTCAAAAATCATCAATGTTCGTTGGGTCTTTAAGTTCCATGTTGGTGGAAACCACGAAATTCACGAAAATTAATACCTCATAAAAAATAATGAATTAATGGTTAGATTTTTTAGTTAGATTTAAGACACCTTTTTGCGCATGGAAGTTGAGAGTAATCATACATTATGGCGTTTGTAATTTTGGATATTGTGGGCGAGATAGAATTATAAGGGAACGGGTTTGTACTCCACATACAAACGAGGCTATAATATCTTCAGGTACAAACCCTACTTTCCATAAATACAAACACTATCATTTATTATATATATATATATATATATATATATATATATATATATATATATATATATATATATATATATATATATATTCCATCTCTTAAATAATAAATTGAGTTAAAATCGCTTTTATGAAATTAAAGAAAATATTTATCACTGAAAAATCTTGCTTTAATTACTTTTTATCACGTATAATTGATGGTATGATGTATCTGACGTTTACGTACCGTTCAGTAATGAAAGATGGTATGTGACATCATATGACGTAGCAATAAACTTCTAGATTCTAAGTGTGTTTGACAGAACCCAATAAGTGCCTGACAACGTACAATATGAGGAATATACAATGCATTTACACAAAAACCAAGAGATGGTTATATAGTAAACTACATTTATATAATAAAACTACTGTTATTATTTTTTGAATTATAAAAGCAGAAATTTTAAAAAAGAAAATGAAAATGACGCCGACCAATGCCTGAATGCTCAAAAACAATTAATTCGGACAGGATCCATAAACCACTCTCATGTGTTAAAGCGACATTTCAATGCTTGTTTTTGAGCTTGAAGCCAAACAATGTGAAATACGTGAGAAAGAACCATAGAAAGAAACTGACAGTAATTGAGAAAGTAACCACTCATATTTAAGAACGATGAATATGTTCTTATCCGATCGCCAGCTGCATACAAACACAAAAGTGGATTGTTACGGGAGACATCAAACGCCTTTCTCTTCCCATGTAATCTGCATCCTGTTGAAAACTAGTAATCAAAGAGATCTTCATTAGAACAAAGTTAATTGCTTTGTAATGAAATAGGATAAAAGAAATGGACGATGACGTGAATGAATAGAATGGGAAGGATATGGGCAACGGTCAATAAGTACGTATCTAAATTTAATGTAGCCACTACCTTTGTAAAAATGTCTCTACTTCCGCCCCATTAATAGTCTTCTACTATGATCACGGATGTGTACGTATATTTCCTTCAACGGCTTCTGCGCATTTACCTTTCTTGTATCAGCGTTTCCCTTTTAGTTTAAGTCTAATAACCCTTCACTAAAGTCTTCGTTTATCTAAAACTGAAGTATATCTTCTCTACTGACGGCAATGAGATACCTACTGTACCAGTTTATACGATGTGAGTGGCGCACGATTTTTGCCATGCAGTGCACGGTCTGGTCGTGGTCTGCAATGTAAAAACTGAATTACTGAGAAAACCTTTGTGCAAAATCGTATACTCCAGTCAATCTAAAAACAAAAAAATGATTAGGATCAAAAGCTGGCAGCAAATTTGACCAAGCTTTTTGCACTAGTCGATACCCTGTGGTATACGGGCCTCACTGCTGGCAAGACTCCGACTAGGACCACCGCATTTCTATGCTTTATTGCCCTGGCACGTCACTGTAATTTACGCTAACAAGTACGGGCCCTGTGAACGATCTAATACGTCAGTGCGCAATATCACCTTCAAAATATTTGAAAGCTTTGAAGGAAAGCTTCTCAGCCAATTTTAAAAGGAATCCCATTGTACAGCCTATAAATGATAACGCTGTGAGCCACAGCTATATCGAACTAACAACAGTTGCATGTAATTACATCCGCGAAGCACAAACAGACCTTGCGTGCACAATATTGGGATCTCGTCTAAAGAAACCAGGCCGTGTGTATTGATCGATTAAAAGGACAAGGAAAGAATTCACTTCATTATACTTGAAAGAGAAGAATTTACGCTCATGATGGGCGGCATATCTGGACAATCTTCCAAGGCTTAGTGATTTCAAATAGGAAAATGTGCAAGCTTGCTTGTATTTAAAGCAAGGAAAGACGTCCAAATTTAATACTTGTAGTCATTTGTTTCCACAAAAATCACGGCTTATTTGCACACAAATAAAAATATGATAACATCGATAGAGGAGAAGAAGGTTTATATATGCAGTTATAGTGGTGATCAACTAAAAGACTTAAGTTAGGTCCGATCTATCGGCTTCCTCTTGGGTACAGCCAGAATTAGTAAAACTGATCTTCCTGTATAGGGAGAAAGCGAGGCAGGAGCGGATGGGCACTTTTCCAACGCATTTATTAATTAAAGTTTTCTTTCTACACAGAAAGCAGATACTCAAAAATACCTTACGGAGCAATATTCCTCTGAATAAGTCTAGGAATTCGGAGTTCGTTTTGATCTTTGTTGTTGACACAAGTTTTGTCTTATTTTTCACCATGCAATATGAGCTGACGTTTATATATGACAGATGCAATGATATTTTCATGCCTTTATTAAAACGTTTTAGAGTTTACCACTTGTATTCACCTGACTGCATACAAGCCCCATTTTCACAAAACTCCCTATCTGGATTCTCAAACTCAAATATAGAAACTCTGATCAGTGGCGGCGCGAGGGTTCGAGGCGCCTGGGGGCAATGAGCATTAGTGGCACCCCTACTTTGCCACAGAGAACAGTTTTTATGTCAGTTGCAAGCCTCCAAGCCCCCCCCCCCCCCTTTACGCCCCTGCTACAGAAAGTAAAAATGATTATATAAAATAATTCCAACAAATAAACGTTTTTGCAAATCTGTTGTTCATTATCAAATATCAGAATGTAAAATTTGTGTGTACTTCTTGTAAGCAAAGTCACGTGTTTTGAAGAAAAAAATCTCTGAACTTGATATACATACTCAACAAACTGATCGTGTTTGGGTGAAACTTCAGAACGTTGTTATTCAATATGATTTATCTAGTTTCATCTGGTAACAAAATTTAGGGTTGATAACTTTCAGAAATCCAGAAAGAGGACTAGATTTATTTTTCTCCAGTCTTCTGATATATCGCCCGAGTGAGTTGTGTTTGTCATGTACTGTCGACAGCTTGAAGGAATAAATATAATGGTAACAAATAATAGCATACATGTTAAAATAAATGCAAGTTTACACTTCCCTGTTGGAACTGAGATCTTACAGAAGCTAAGAAATTGGACGGTTAGATTTTTTTCGTCGGTCAGATTTGTTTATATATCGTTTGAATAATTAGTTTTTGCTCCTGTACTAATGGAAGCTTCACATGAATATGTAGAACGATACCAAATTATGTTTACAAGTGTTAAACTAATGCAAATTTTCACTCTTCGTCAATGAATTTTCCAACAGGAATTTTCTCAAAGTATTTCAAAAAGTTATTCATTCTGAAACTTTGCTATTTTTACTCTCTCCCTCTGATGTTTTGTTCTGACGTCTACAATGGGTTCCAATATAAAAACGTATTCTTTATTTTAAAGGAATCACGACATGAAAGTCTCTAAACAACCTTTCTCCAGATTATGTATCTGACCTAACTGAATTTAGGTCATCAAATACTGTGCATAATCTTAGACATACCACTAATAACGAACTCAAGGTTTCTAGGTCCAGAAGTAACCATTTAAGAAAATATTCTACCTACGTTTGCAAATTCCCTACCCCTGTCGAAATGTCCTTGCTATATATATATTTTTTAAAAATAATGACAGAAATTCTTTCCTGACCAGCTGGAATGATATTGTAATATAATATGTAAATATGTTGAGGACCACGTGGCAGATAGGTCTTTTATGACCAAATGTGGTATCCTCGTTAAATAAAGATGAGTAGTGGTAGTAGTAAAGTTGTTTTGACAGATAAAATCATATATTTCCAACTCAGTCCTGCTTATATTCTTTTATACTTCTGTCCACCTTAAAAATACAATATTGGCTGGATACATAACCACGTGATTTAATTAATGCTCGTTTATATTACATTACTGCTACTTGCGTCATTGCTATTTATAAATTTATGACCAATTTCATGAACTTGCAAGTCATATAATCCTTTGGAGCACAATTTTTGGATAAATTCAGATTAGGAAATAGTGTATTATAGAGTAATACAAAATTGCAATTGCATTAATTGGTAAATGTAACGAGGATTTCCATTGGTTAAAATGTAACCATGCGATCCAGTTGAGCTGCGTTTATTTTTGTATAAACGGTGTCGAGAACTACTTTTAGCTAAACTAGTATTCATACACTGAATGAGGACTCTAAATATCTTAAATTAAAAGCAAAATGAAAATAAAACAATGAATACAGTTAATAAAAATTTCAATTATAAGAGTTCAATGTTATTTGTTCTGCGTTTATCGTGGTATAAACTGTCATTTGCCGGATCGCACAGCAAATTACGTGCTTGGGGCATTGTTTGCTTTGTGATTCGTACAACTGACAGCTTTTACCACGATAAACGCAGAAGCAACCACAACAACAACGACAGGATGATCAGCATTCTCAACTTCGAGGCCAATCCTACGGATCATACCTCGAATTTTATGTTGATAGCTGCCATTTGGACCACTTCGGCTATTTACGAAACAAGGATTAACCGAGAAGTTACGAGTGATCGAACTATTTATTTTTATTTTTATCATTCGTAGCTTCGCAGTTAAACCTACAGTGAATCCGTTCGTAGAAATAGCTGATGTGGTCCGAATTGATTGGATTTCTTTTTCTGCGGATAAATTTGTGGCGAACAAAGTTTATGATTTTTCTGTAAATTACTGCGCCGACATTCATATGAGGCATATTTTTCTCTCGCAGAAATAGCCGAGGAATTTCCGAATGGATGACCTTACAGCGACAAAAATATCAAACAGTGCTGGAATCATTATTAAACATCGCCGTAGGATTAATCTCGGGTTCAGATTCCAATCATGCTAATGCCTTATTTTTGGAAATAAAAACATAGCGTTTATAGGTCTCTTGTTTGACATGTGCGTGTGCTTTTATATGAATGTCGATAGCTTTCTGTTGTTTGAAATTCGTTTACAGGATATAATGTTATCTTAAAATTATATTGTATAAGATATACAAATGATGGAAAGCATCTCTAAGTGATAGAAAAATCTATTTAGATTACTTCTTTACATTACTTATAGCGTATGTCACTTCTAAGAAAAAAGAAATTTATTTTACTTCTTTACTGTATTTCAGTTCTTTGTTTTACTATATACTTCTCTGAAAAATGAATGTATGTTACTTCTTTATAGTACTTCAGTTTTTTTTTTACTAGATACTTCTTAGAAAAATCAACGCATATTACTTCTTTACTTCAATTGTATGTTTTACTATCTCCTTTACAGTTTCAATAGCACACAGATAAATTTGTAATTTATTTTTTGCCACATTTTCCACAATAAATCACATTGATCATGGTGGCGGCATTATTCTTGCATCGAAGACCACTATTGTCATAAGCATTTTTTTTTTCTTCCAAAGATGCCAACAAAAAACAGTATTGAGTATAACTATCATGCCCATATATGGCATAAGCACATTATTCTTGGCGTATGTTAGGAATAAATTGTATTCATGAGCGTGTTTATTTTTTAAATATTTAATTTAAATAATATATTCGTATAGAAGGCCTTAATTAAAGGAGAAGATGAACATTTTATGCTGAAGGAATGGCTTAGTTATAACCGACCGCAATGTGCATGGAGTATTTATTGTCGTGCACGTGCAGACCACAATGTGCATGGAGTATTTATTGTCGTGCACGTGCATTCAAGTGTAACAACATCAAATTGCATATACGATTCTACTCACTCTCCACATGTTTTCGATATGCGAAAACGAGAAGTTAAAAGAATGAATATGTGATTTAGCTGTGCTTATGTCATCGATGCAGTGTCTGTATTTCAACCATTTGCTAGCTGACTTCGCTAGCAATTTAGAAGCTATGCGGAGAGGCGTGTAAACTTCTTGCTGCAATATTTGTCTGTATTGGCGCTCTTTATGAAAAGTACAGATAATTTGGCGACGGTAAATCTCAGAAACTTCGACAAAGCTTTTAAATCCGTATAAGATCAATTAAATATGTGCTATCCACAACGTAAGCTCGCATGCTAGAGCACTGTGTCTGGTTCGGACTTAATTCATAGTCGTGTGGTACAATTTTCAACGTCAGTCTATTTCATGATATTTTTGTTAATAAAGATTGAAAAATCGGAATATTTTAATTTTTGTGACAGCGACAGCTCTATATAAGGCACGTTATATTATTATTTAAGGCACTGTCTATCAACGAATTTAAAGAAGCTAAAATCAAAAAGAAAATGATTACCTATTCCAATGAACGAAAAACTATATCTGGTCTGTTAGTTAAGGGATGACGCCAAAACATAAATCATCGTTTTCTTCATCAATTTGAGGTTGGAAGATATCTGTTGCTTTTTTTTTTTTTTTTTTTTTAAATTTATTTATTTATTTTGTTGTGTTTTTTTTTTCTCTGTTCGTTGGCAATAACGAAATGATTCACCTGATCGAGATTCTTCTAAATGTTGAGCGATTTTCCTTTTTTCTTTCAGAAGGAATAGCTCAACGCTTCTGTGTAAAAGTTTAAAGTTACAAAAGGTCAACTTCAGTGTTTTTCACCTACCTTTGACACAATCAATATCGAGTAAGCTTTGGTAATGAAGAATATTTTGTAAAAAAAATGTCTTTGGTGAAAATATGCACAAGACCTTGATTGTAAATGGGTTATTTGTAGTGGCGTAGCAACCATAGCAACCGCCCGGAGGTGGGGGATGTGGCGCATGCCCAAAACTCCCTTCAAACAATTTTTTTTATTGGTAGGGTGCCCCATAATTAAGTTTTGCAGGTGGGAACAGCCAGGATTTCTTGCTACGCCACTGGGTCTTTTCTTCTTATATTGTGATATGCGCCACTATTAAGTTTATTCAACGTTTTCCTTTCTGTTGGTTTTAACAGCACTTGTATCCCCTTATAGCATGCCGAGAAAATGGGAGCCAAGTGCCTTTCCCAAGGACACCAAGGCACCTGCACTGGTCTGGGTGGTTATCGAACCCGCGACACTAGGATTACTAGTCCTACGCTCTACCAACTGAGCTACCGCGGTTCCTGTTCTCTTCTGTACAAGCGGAGAAAATGGCCCACTTCATTATCCATTTATAATTTTAGTCTGCTATCGGATAAACAGATATAACATTTTACATTGATTGGTGAAACTATATTAAGATCACAGTAATTTTAAAGATTTTAGTTAGGAGTGTTGCATTAGGTGAGTTTTACCTTTTATTTTTTTTATTTTTGCGACAATAAATTGCATTCCATCGAAGAATTCTTTAACATATTTGCTATCATTACTTTGTGTGCTTTTCTAATGAAATTTCAGTTTTGACCGATTGGATAGCTACTAAGGGCAAAGTACAGCCCACATAAAATATAAGTAACGCATTTAAATCTGTGAAAGAAAAGTGATGTCCACAGTTGTCAATGTATACGCAACGATCTGTGATGAAAAGTTTGTTCATTTCATTTACTTAACTTCTTTTATGCCGCTCTCACAAGATAGTTTTAATTTAAATTTAAGTTCATTCTTGGCCTAGGAATAAAATAGGTTCCTGATATTAAAGTATAGTAATTTAGCAAATAGGAGAATGAAAACATTTGCATATAATCACAACACAATAAATTCTACTGAAAACATTTGCATATAATCACAACACAATAAAGTCTGATGAAAACATTTGCATATAATCACAACACAATAAAGTCTAATGCAAACATTTGCATATAATCACAACACAATAAAGTCTAATGCAAACATTTGCATATAATCATAACACAATAAAGTCTAATGAAACATTTGCATATAATCATAACACAATAAAGTCTAATGAAAACATTTGCATATAATCATAATACAACAAAGTCTAATGAAAACATTTGCATATAATCATAATACAACAAAATCTAATGAAAACATTTGCATATACATCATAACACAATAAAGTCTAATGAAAACATCTGCATATAATCACAACACAACAAAGTCTAATGAAAACATTTGCATATAATCATAACACAATAAAGTCTAATGAAAACGCGCATACAGAAAGTTGTGAGACCAAACATAATATTTAAAAGAAAAAATTATGTACACAAAGTGGTCACAGTTGAAAGAATAGCAGCTTAGGATCGATAGGAGAGTTGTATCTCAGAGAGACAGACATTTTCGCAAGAAGGTGTTTTTATGTGTAATATGTTCTGTTAGTCAGTATTGGTAGTGATTTCTATGACATTGATAAAGACAATACATAACACGCTGGGTCCAAGCCAATAATAACTGTTAATATACGATTTCCTTTAATCATTCAATATGGTGTGTCCAAGAAAAAGATGACATTTGCTTTTGATCTCGTTTCATTCACACGGTATACATTTTCTGTAATTTCTTCCGTGCGATAACTATGCTTTCATAATAAATCAATGCAAAATTCCTACAGGAAAGAAAATTTGGAAATCGCATTAGGAAGGAATAGCTGCACTGGACCAGTACGAAAATTTATCGATTTCCTCATTTGGCAGCTACTACAATAACATTTTCTAATGTCCTTGATGGATTTTTGAGGCTTGCTCTTTTGAATAACTATATACGTGTTCTAATGTCCTTGATGGATTTTTGAGGCTTGCTCTTTTGAATAACTATATACGTGTTCTAATGTCCTTGATGGATTTTTGAGGCTTGCTCTTTTGAATGACTATATACGTGTTCTAATGTCCTTGATGGATTTTTGAGGCTTGCTTTTTTGAATGGACTATATACGTGTTTCAAATCGATTGAGGAAGAGAATTAATAGAAAGACATTTACATTTTCATTGTCAGACGTAGTTCATTAGTGTGCAGAGCTTGTACTTAAATGCAGCATGTGTTGATCGAATTATTGAATATACATACTGCCGAATATGTAATCAAATAGACAGTGGAAAGAATGATAGTGATTCATTAGCAAGAATAAAAATAAAAAATATTTACAGAATGAACTGTATACACTCAAAGTTAAATCCCCCCCCCTCTCTCTCTCTCTCTCTCTCTCTCTCTCTCTCTCTCTCTCTCTCTATATATATATATATATATATATATATATATATATATATATATATATATATATATATATATATGATATAGTAAATAAGGAAATATTTCCCGAGTGAAGTGGTAACACTGTATTGTCACACGAGTGCGATACAAAATGTTTCCACTTCACGAATGAAATATTTCCTTATATCTACTAAAGAAAACGTACATTTTCTTTATATTATATATTTTGGAGTCAAAAACTGCCGACTAGCATGGATGTTTTCTTTTCTGTGCCAGTGCGTTTAACAACTGTATTACCACATTCATAAAAAAGTTATGCAATTTTGCAATAATTTAGGACACTGACTTTTAGAAAATTATGCCCTATATACCATGCTTCAAACTGTTTATTTTGTCAAATTAATTGACTGTTTTCATACTAAAAATGAAACGATTTTTATTTCCGTTTTTTCTTGCACGGATTGATATATTAACATTGTTGGGGTGGTGGTAAAATCATCACAGAGCGGTCGGTTCCAACAGACTTCACAGCGCAATAGCTTTAAACTAAAGATTTAACAAATTGTGACTTTGCCTATTAGTATTTTGATTATTTATTTCTTTATTTCTGCATTCAAACGTGGATTCTGTGGCAGTGGCGACTGGAGGGGGGGGGGCAATTGCCCCCGGGCGCCAGGCGAAGAGGGGGCCGTCGGGAACTTTGTCTTTTGCAGCAGTAACCGGGGCGTAGATGGGGGGGGGGGGGGCGGGTTACAGGAGGTTGGCAACGGACATAAAAACTTTTCTCTGAGGCAAAGTAGGGGCTCCACTAAAGAACATTCCCCCGGGCGCCTCGAACCCTCGCGCCGCCACAGTTCTGTGGCCTTGTCGAGTTTGCAGTCTAGTTCGTTAACAACAGACTCTGCAGTCACATTTCGATAGTCACGTCATTTCCGTTTGCAATCAACACTCATTTATCTCCGATTTCTCCAAGGTTTTCAAACATGATTATGATAATTAAATCGCTAATGAAAAATATTTTAGTATTATATTTAATCCAGAATTTTGACCTAAAAACTTTTTCTGTTTGCCATATGGGTGACGCTGAATATCGAATGGAAACAGGTCATGCAAGTTCAGTCAATGACATGTTAATAATAATTCATGTTAATTCATGACAATTCATGTGGAAAACTGTTTTAAAAAAGTTAATGAAATTTCCGAATGAAAAAAAACTCCTATTTTTGATAAACATTTTTTGTATCAGCTAATGATACACTGCATCTTTATATAAGAACTTAAACTTCAAGATATTTATCATATGTAAGATGCAAAAACCATACATACTTTTTTTTCAAACACTATTTTTGGACCACAGAAGAAATCCATACCTGAGACGCATTTGTATTTCTAAAACCTTTTAGTAAATTTAACTGATTTATGTAGAGTCAAATAGATAATACGTGTTTTGTATTTCTTCAACTACGTTTTAAACCGTGAGCGAAAAGTACGGTGGTAATTTTCCCCCATCAATGAAGCCTTAACCTTTCAAATTTAAGGTAATGAAACATCTTCGGATCCCTAATGGGCGCATAAGCATGCGCAAAATATGGTTGCAAACCGTAACACGTTCATAATTTTTAAGGGATTATCAAAGAAAATTTCCAGCGACACAGGAAGAAGGAAAGTACAAGACTTGCGATTGTATAACACGTATGCCCCTACTAGAGACAAAAAAGCGAAAATCTCTCCCCTCCCCAAAAAAAAAATAAAATTGCAACAATTATATAAATGTCACATATATCTAATCAGTTAATATATTTTTATCTACATATGCTTATAGCATACTTGCCACGGACAAGCAGTTGTATGAATGTGTGCTATTTAGATTCCCACCCAAAATGTCCCAGGAGTGCAAGACTGATAACAATGGAATACTCTCTTAAATGGTGTGAAAATCGAATCAGTTCATCTACACATTTATAGGAACGTGCCTGCCAATTTTATTTACGTCTATTGGATTCTGCATCGTGCTAACGAGCTGGCCTGGGACGGACGGACGGACGTAAAAACTTACGTACCTATGGAAGCGCGGACAAAAGCAAAAACAAATCAGAGTTGGAGCATAAAACAGTGACATAATATCTGTATCATTTTATAAACCTTCAGTGTCTCTTGACACAGTCAACAATATCGACAGTTTCAATCCAAAGGTTGATGAGAAAGTAATGATTATGTCTGAATCATAACACAAAGCTGACAGTGTGAAGTACAGACAACACATACTGTCTGAGGTGAAATTGATTTCTGGAAATTTAATATAGTCGATGGCTCGTCAAACAACACCGTCGATTTCAACCATCCTTTAGGCCCGGAAATTAAAAAGCTTCTGTCGTGGGTTTGAGACCACGTTTTTAATCTCAGCCAATCAAAAGTGAACTTTCAAAATTAAGGTTCTTTATGATTAGTGAACCAAAAAATCTCAACCTCAAACTAAAGCTAAAACGTTTTATGATCTCTATGCAAAGATTGTGAAGTCAGTAAATCAGCCCATTTTTTCCCCAGTTATTTTATTGGTTTGTCTTTCGTCGACCTTCAGTGCCATCGTTCGTTCGTTGGATTAACGACGTGTTCGGCCATTCGTCCATTTACGTCGAGGTTTCAGTGCCATCCCAAGCATCCCTTGAGTCCTAAACATGATACAAAAGACTTAAATCTCAACAGATGAAACATGTTACACACATAGCATTTGAACTGTCGAATTCAACTCATAATATGTATTCCTGTCAGGATTTTAATTTCATCAAGGAGGGTAAATGTGATTTCTCTCAAACATACCGTATGTACTCGCTTGTAAATCGAGTCCAACTGCAAACTGCACAGACCCAGATCTGACGACGCATAATGCGCCGGCAGATTTAGGTCTATGCAGTTTTGTCAGGAGTAATCAGTAAAACAAACAACATAGACCCTGATTTGCGGGCGCATTATGCGACGGAAGATCAGGGTTTATGTTGTTTGCAGTTGGACTCGACGAAAAAGCGAGTACAGACGGTAAGTCACACTTTTCTTTGTCACAAAAGTTAATTTTACATTCAAATATTTAGATCACACACATATAAAGAATATTGCAGATTTAATGAAAAAGTTAAATAATCAGCAAAATATGTCTTGACGCTTACTGTTAATTAGATACGGTTGATAGCGCCATATAAATGTGCTAAAACATAAACACTGGTCAAGGATGATAATTATAGCAAAAGCAACTCGGAAAAATTTAATTCCATACTTCAAAATTTTAATTTCACCAAATATGTCGTCTGGGTACCCACTTGAATACGGTATATAGCAAGGACACTGCAATAAAAATATCATTTTTGCAATACAAACGTATTTTCAGTCAGACGTCAATTACCGTCTATACTCGCTTCTAAGTCGAATCCAACTGCAAACAACATTGACCCTGATCTACCGTCGTATAATGCGCCGGCAGATCAGGGCCTATGTTGTTTGTTCTACTGATTACTCCTAGCAAATGACATAGACCCAGATATGCTGGCGCATTATGCGATGGCAGATATTGATCTGTGCAGTTTGCAGTTGGACTCGACTTATAAATGAGTATGATGGTTCTTTGCATGCATTTAAGACCAAAACCTTTCCTTTATACAACCATTCAAATTGTATTAAAGTGTACAGTATATACATTTACATGTGGGAATAAGGTCCCAAGATGTACATACATAAATCTCCAATTTCTCTCACTAGAAATAGACTATCTATATCTTATCTGTCTCTCTGTCTGTCTGTCTGTTGCTTGCTTGCTGGAGCCTCACCCGAGTCTTGCTTGCTTGCTGGAGCCGCACCCGAGTCTTGCTCTCTTGAGGCTCTTGCTTGCTTGCTGGAGCCTCTGCCGAGTATTGCGTATTAAGTAATCGGAGCATCAGAGCTTTTATAGTCAAAGTGCTTGGAGAGAAATTAAAGGGATTTTAAAAGCATTAAAATCTTAAAAGTGCTGACAATTTTAGAATATTCAAGCAATACAAAGGTGCAGAAAATATGATGTAAACATATCTGTAAAATTCAGGTTTGAAATGATAAAAAGTTCCTATTAATATACTGAAATACTCCAGGTCCCCCCGTCATAAAACTTTACTCGACTCCAAACTCACTCGAAATTATAATGATCAATCAAAAGGCTGTACATATCAGTTTCGAGTAATATTTCCAAGTCTGGAGTAACATGTTGTTACTCGAAATATTAAGTAAAGTTTAATGACGGAGTGGCCAGCTCTGGTGATTTTACAATATGCTGCAGAAGGGAGTTTAATGAGAAATGGTCATTGGAAGAAAAGAAGAAATGCTTATAAATAGTTTAGCAAGTATGAATTTTGTGAATGTCACTGATAGAGTGTTCTATCATTCAAACACTATGTCAGTTTTTTTCATTAATATAATGGTATTGAATCTGCTAAATAATTTCTTTTTGACAGATATTTTGTTGTAATACAATATATTACAAATAGGATTTAGTAGTGAAGGCCATCTATATAAACCTTCCCATGTGAATTGCATAAAGTGTCTGTCGTTATTTAGCGTGATCAATAGTTACTGGAAAAATAATAAACCGCAAATAAAGAGTGCTGTCTATTGCATGGATGGGTTGGCCTTTTTATATATGTCTAATGAACACAAGAGTATTGACAGAACACAGAGTATGACAGAACACGGAGTGTGACAGAACACAGAGTATGACAGAACACGGAGTGTGACAGAACACTGATATAATCAGTCAGCTTCACGTAATTACAGTCTGGAAACTATCCCAAAACACGCGGATAGTATGGAAATAAGTGCAGTTTCCTTGCACTTGTATACATTTCATCAATAATAAAACACAGCATTATTGGTTGCCTAAATTAAAACTGAGAAAATGTAGCACAGAAAAGAAAGAAATAAACCTCCAAAATGTGATACCTTGGTTTTAATTTGTGCATGGTTTCTAGCGTTTCAAAACGGCGTGATGGAATTACACGACGAATAATTACAGAAGGCGCGTGTACGTTTTGGCTCAAAGGGAGGGATATCGAATTCATCAATATCATTACATCTAAAACACGCGTATTGACTATGGTATTTTAAATTAAAATGTAATAAACAAATTTCTGGCAGTAACCACATTCCCAAAATGTGTAAGGTCGTTGCTATAGTAATTTATTCTTATCCAAATTACGGGCAATGTGGTTTTAATCACAGCTGAATTGGATTCTCATAAAATCTAAATTGATTATAATTAAGTGCATTTTTCTCTTGCTGCACTTGAGTTTCATTATTTTGGATACTAATTGAATAAAGTGCTTTTCTTTCATATATATATATACACACAGGATATATTAAGATAAAACTTCGAACTAGTAGTACTATCATAAGCATCAGCTCTAGTACTAGTAGAAGTAACAGTTGTTGTGTATAAACAGCAGCAGATGTGCTAGTAATAGCAGTAGTAACATAACCAGCAATAGCAGTACTAGCATTAACAGCAGCTGTAGTACTAATAGTAACAGTAACGTACTTACAGTAACAGTAGTAGCATAAACAGCGATACAGTGGCGTAGCGAGGGGAGGAGGGGGCGAAGGTGGCGGTGGCCCCGGGCGGAACTTTCTAGGGGCGGCAATTTGGTACCGTATATATCATAAATAATTCGAATGGAGTGGTGGCGTCATTTTGGTAGTTGGCCCTGGACGGCACTTTGCCTCGCTACGCCACTGCAGCGGTAGTAATAGTAGCCTAAGAATCGTCGGCTGAAGCCGTAATAGTAGCAGTAGTAGTATAATCAGCTGTAGTAGAAGTAGTAGTATAATCAGCTGTAGAAGAAGTGGTAGCATAATCAGCTGTAGTATAAGTGGTAGTATAATCAGCGGTAGTGGAAGTGGCAGTGTAATCGGCTGTAGTAGAGGTAGTAGTATAATCAGCTGTAGTACATGTGGTAGTATAATCAGCTGTAGTATAAGTGGTAGTATTATCAGCTGTAGAATAGGTGGTAGTATAATCAGTTGTAGTAGAGGCAGTAGTATAATCAGCCGTAGCAGAGATGGTGGTATAATCAGCTGTAGTAGAAGTTGTAGCATACTCGGCTGTAGTAGAGGTTGTAGTATGATCAGCTGTGGTAGAGGTAATAGTATGTTCAGCTGTAGTAGAGGTAGTATTGTGATCAGCTGTAGTAGAGGTGGTAGTATTATCAGATGTTGTAGAGGTAGTAGTATACTCGGCTGCAGTAGAAGTAGTAGCATACTCAGCTGTAGTAGAACTAGTAGTATAATCAGCTGTTGTTGAAGTAGTAGTATGATCAGCTGTAATAGAAATAGTAGTATGATCAGCTGTAGTAGAAGTAGTAGTATAATCAGCTCTAGTAGAAGTAGTAGTAGTATAATCAGCTGTAGTAGAAGTAGTAGTATAATCAGCTCTAGTAGAAGTAGTAGTAGTATAATCAGCTCTAGTAGAAGTAGTAGTAGTATAATCAGCTGTAGTAGAAGTAGTAGTATAATCAGCTCTAGTAGAAGTAGTAGTAGTATAATCAGCTGTAGTAGAAGTAGTAGTATAATCAGCTCTAGTAGAAGTAGTAGTAGTATAATCAGCTGTAGTAGAAGTAGTAGTATAATCAGCTCTAGTAGAAGTAGTAGTAGTATAATCAGCTGTAGTAGAAGTAGTAGTATAATCAGCTCTAGTAGAAGTAGTAGTAGTATAATCAGCTGTAGTAGAAGTAGTAGTATAATCAGCTCTAGTAGAAGTAGTAGTAGTAGTATAATCAGCTCTAGTAGAAGTAGTAGTAGTATAATCAGCTGTAGTAGAAGTAGTAGTATAATCAGCTCTAGTAGAAGTAGTAGTAGTATAATCAGCTGTAGTAGAAGTAGTAGTATAATCAGCTCTAGTAGAAGTAGTAGTAGTATAATCAGCTCTAGTAGAAGTAGTAGTATAATCAGCTCTAGTAGAAGTAGTAGTATAATCAGCTGTTGTTGAAGTAGTAGTATGATCAGCTGTAATAGAAATAGTAGTATGATCAGCTGTAGTAGAAGTAGTAGTATAATCAGCTCTAGTAGAAGTAGTAGTAGTATAATCAGCTGTAGTAGAAGTAGTAGTATAATCAGCTCTAGTAGAAGTAGTAGTAGTATAATCAGCTCTAGTAGAAGTAGTAGTAGTATAATCAGCTGTAGTAGAAGTAGTAGTATAATCAGCTCTAGTAGAAGTAGTAGTAGTATAATCAGCTGTAGTAGAAGTAGTAGTATAATCAGCTCTAGTAGAAGTAGTAGTAGTATAATCAGCTGTAGTAGAAGTAGTAGTATAATCAGCTCTAGTAGAAGTAGTAGTAGTATAATCAGCTGTAGTAGAAGTAGTAGTATAATCAGCTCTAGTAGAAGTAGTAGTAGTATAATCAGCTGTAGTAGAAGTAGTAGTATAATCAGCTCTAGTAGAAGTAGTAGTAGTATAATCAGCTCTAGTAGAAGTAGTAGTAGTATAATCAGCTGTAGTAGAAGTAGTAGTAGTATAATCAGCTGTAGTAGAAGTAGTAGTATAATCAGCTGTAGTAGAAGTAGTAGTATAATCAGCTCTAGTAGAAGTAGTAGTAGTATAATCAGCTGTAGTAGAAGTAGTAGTATAATCAGCTCTAGTAGAAGTAGTAGTAGTATAATCAGCTGTAGTAGAAGAGGTAGTAGTATAATCAGCTCTAGTAGAAGTAGTAGTAGTATAATCAGCTCTAGTAGAAGTAGTAGTAGTATAATCAGCTGTAGTAGAAGTAGTAGTATAATCAGCTCTAGTAGAAGTAGTAGTAGTATAATCAGCTCTAGTAGAAGTAGTAGTAGTATAATCAGCTCTAGTAGAAGTAGTAGTATAATCAGCTGTTGTTGAAGTAGTAGTATGATCAGCTGTAATAGAAGTAGTAGTATAATCAGCTCTAGTAGAAGTAGTAGTAGTATAATCAGCTCTAGTAGAAGTAGTAGTAGTATAATCAGCTGTAGTAGAAGTAGTAGTATAATCAGCTCTAGTAGAAGTAGTAGTAGTATAATCAGCTCTAGTAGAAGTAGTAGTAGTATAATCAGCTCTAGTAGAAGTAGTAGTAGTATAATCAGCTGTAGTAGAAGTAGTAGTATAATCAGCTCTAGTAGAAGTAGTAGTAGTATAATCAGCTCTAGTAGAGAGTTAGTAGTATAATCAGCTCTAGTAGAAGTAGTAGTAGTATAATCAGCTGTAGTAGAAGTAGTAGTATAATCAGCTCTAGTAGAAGTAGTAGTAGTATAATCAGCTCTAGTAGAAGTAGTAGTAGTATAATCAGCTGTAGTAGAAGTAGTAGTATAATCAGCTCTAGTAGAAGTAGTAGTAGTATAATCAGCTGTAGTAGAAGTAGTAGTATAATCAGCTCTAGTAGAAGTAGTAGTAGTATAATCAGCTGTAGTAGAAGTAGTAGTAGTATAATCAGCTCTAGTAGAAGTAGTAGTAGTATAATCAGCTCTAGTAGAAGTAGTAGTAGTATAATCAGCTGTAGTAGAAGTAGTAGTATAATCAGCTCTAGTAGAAGTAGTAGTAGTATAATCAGCTCTAGTAGAAGTAGTAGTAGTATAATCAGCTGTAGTAGAAGTAGTAGTATAATCAGCTCTAGTAGAAGTAGTAGTAGTATAATCAGCTGTAGTAGAAGTAGTAGTATAATCAGCTCTAGTAGAAGTAGTAGTAGTATAATCAGCTGTAGTAGAAGTAGTAGTAGTATAATCAGCTCTAGTAGAAGTAGTAGTAGTATAATCAGCTCTAGTAGAAGTAGTAGTAGTATAATCAGCTGTAGTAGAAGTAGTAGTAGTATAATCAGCTCTAGTAGAAGTAGTAGTAGTATAATCAGCTCTAGTAGAAGTAGTAGTATAATCAGCTGTTGTTGAAGTAGTAGTATGATCAGCTGTAATAGAAGTAGTAGTATAATCAGCTCTAGTAGAAGTAGTAGTAGTATAATCAGCTCTAGTAGAAGTAGTAGTAGTATAATCAGCTGTAGTAGAAGTAGTAGTATAATCAGCTCTAGTAGAAGTAGTAGTAGTATAATCAGCTCTAGTAGAAGTAGTAGTAGTATAATCAGCTCTAGTAGAAGTAGTAGTAGTATAATCAGCTGTAGTAGAAGTAGTAGTATAATCAGCTCTAGTAGAAGTAGTAGTAGTATAATCAGCTCTAGTAGAAGTAGTAGTAGTATAATCAGCTCTAGTAGAAGTAGTAGTATAATCAGCTCTAGTAGAAGTAGTAGTAGTATAATCAGCTCTAGTAGAAGTAGTAATAGTATAATCAGCTGTAGTAGAAGTAGTAGTAGTATAATCAGCTGTAGTAGAAGTAGTAGTATAATCAGCTCTAGTAGAAGTAGTAGTAGTATAATCAGCTCTGGTAGAAGTAGTAGTAGTATAATCAGCTCTAGTAGAAGTAGTAGTAGTATAATCAGCTGTAGTAGAAGTAGTAGTAGTATAATCAGCTCTAGTAGAAGTAGTAGTAGTATAATCAGCTCTAGTAGAAGTAGTAGTAGTATAATCAGCTGTAGTAGAAGTAGTAGTATAATCAGCTCTAGTAGAAGTAGTAGTAGTATAATCAGCTGTAGTAGAAGTAGTAGTATAATCAGCTCTAGTAGAAGTAGTAGTAGTATAATCAGCTCTAGTAGAAGTAGTAGTATAATCAGCTGTTGTTGAAGTAGTAGTATGATCAGCTGTAATAGAAGTAGTAGTATAATCAGCTCTAGTAGAAGTAGTAGTAGTATAATCAGCTCTAGTAGAAGTAGTAGTAGTATAATCAGCTGTAGTAGAAGTAGTAGTATAATCAGCTCTAGTAGAAGTAGTAGTAGTATAATCAGCTCTAGTAGAAGTAGTAGTAGTATAATCAGCTCTAGTAGAAGTAGTAGTAGTATAATCAGCTGTAGTAGAAGTAGTAGTATAATCAGCTCTAGTAGAAGTAGTAGTAGTATAATCAGCTCTAGTAGAAGTAGTAGTAGTATAATCAGCTGTAGTAGAAGTAGTAGTATAATCAGCT
Source organism: Margaritifera margaritifera (assembly GCA_029931535.1). NCBI lineage: Eukaryota > Metazoa > Mollusca > Bivalvia > Unionida > Margaritiferidae > Margaritifera > Margaritifera margaritifera. The sequence goes on from JAQPZY010001088.1 coordinate 1,158,216, forward strand.
CTAGTAGAAGTAGTAGTAGTATAATCAGCTGTAGTAGAAGTAGTAGTAGTATAATCAGCTCTAGTAGAAGTAGTAGTAGTATAATCAGCTCTAGTAGAAGTAGTAGTAGTATAATCAGCTCTAGTAGAAGTAGTAGTATAATCAGCTGTTGTTGAAGTAGTAGTATGATCAGCTGTAATAGAAGTAGTAGTATAATCAGCTCTAGTAGAAGTAGTAGTAGTATAATCAGCTCTAGTAGAAGTAGTAGTAGTATAATCAGCTCTAGTAGAAGTAGTAGTAGTATAATCAGCTGTAGTAGAAGTAGTAGTATAATCAGCTCTAGTAGAAGTAGTAGTAGTATAATCAGCTGTAGTAGAAGTAGTAGTATAATCAGCTCTAGTAGAAGTAGTAGTATAATCAGCTCTAGTAGAAGTAGTAGTAGTATAATCAGCTCTAGTAGAAGTAGTAGTATAATCAGCTCTAGTAGAAGTAGTAGTAGTATAATCAGCTGTAGTAGAAGTAGTAGTATAATCAGCTGTAGTAGAAGTAGTAGTATAATCAGCTCTAGTAGAAGTAGTAGTAGTATAATCAGCTCTAGTAGAAGTAGTAGTAGTATAATCAGCTCTAGTAGAAGTAGTAGTAGTATAATCAGCTCTAGTAGAAGTAGTAGTATAATCAGCTGTTGTTGAAGTAGTAGTATGATCAGCTGTAATAGAAGTAGTAGTATAATCAGCTCTAGTAGAAGTAGTAGTAGTATAATCAGCTCTAGTAGAAGTAGTAGTAGTATAATCAGCTGTAGTAGAAGTAGTAGTATAATCAGCTCTAGTAGAAGTAGTAGTAGTATAATCAGCTCTAGTAGAAGTAGTAGTAGTATAATCAGCTGTAGTAGAAGTAGTAGTAGTATAATCAGCTGTAGTAGAAGTAGTAGTATAATCAGCTCTAGTAGAAGTAGTAGTAGTATAATCAGCTCTAGTAGAAGTAGTAGTATAATCAGCTCTAGTAGAAGTAGTAGTAGTATAATCAGCTGTAGTAGAAGTAGTAGTATAATCAGCTCTAGTAGAAGTAGTAGTAGTATAATCAGCTGTAGTAGAAGTAGTAGTATAATCAGCTCTAGTAGAAGTAGTAGTAGTATAATCAGCTGTAGTAGAAGTAGTAGTATAATCAGCTCTAGTAGAAGTAGTAGTAGTATAATCAGCTCTAGTAGAAGTAGTAGTATAATCAGCTGTTGTTGAAGTAGTAGTATGATCAGCTGTAGTAGAAGTAGTAGTAGTATAATCAGCTCTAGTAGAAGTAGTAGTAGTATAATCAGCTCTAGTAGAAGTAGTAGTAGTATAATCAGCTCTAGTAGAAGTAGTAGTAGTATAATCAGCTCTAGTAGAAGTAGTAGTATAATCAGCTGTAGTAGAAGTAGTAGTATAATCAGCTCTAGTAGAAGTAGTAGTAGTATAATCAGCTCTAGTAGAAGTAGTAATAGTATAATCAGCTCTAGTAGAAGTAGTAGTAGTATAATCAGCTCTAGTAGAAGTAGTAGTATAATCAGCTGTTGTTGAAGTAGTAGTATGATCAGCTGTAATAGAAGTAGTAGTATAATCAGCTCTAGTAGAAGTAGTAGTAGTATAATCAGCTCTAGTAGAAGTAGTAGTAGTATAATCAGCTGTAGTAGAAGTAGTAGTATAATCAGCTCTAGTAGAAGTAGTAGTAGTATAATCAGCTCTAGTAGAAGTAGTAGTAGTATAATCAGCTGTAGTAGAAGTAGTAGTATAATCAGCTCTAGTAGAAGTAGTAGTAGTATAATCAGCTGTAGTAGAAGTAGTAGTATAATCAGCTCTAGTAGAAGTAGTAGTAGTATAATCAGCTGTAGTAGAAGTAGTAGTATAATCAGCTCTAGTAGAAGTAGTAGTAGTATAATCAGCTGTAGTAGAAGTAGTAGTATAATCAGCTCTAGTAGAAGTAGTAGTAGTATAATCAGCTGTAGTAGAAATAGTAGTATAATCAGCTCTAGTAGAAGTAGTAGTAGTATAGTCAGCTGTAGTAGAAGTAGTAGTATAATCAGCTCTAGTAGAAGTAGTAGTAGTATAGTCAGCTGTAGTAGATGTAGTATTATAATCAGCTGCATTATGAGTAGTAGTATAATCAGCTGTAGTGGAGGTGGTAGTATAATCGGCTGTAGTAGAAGTGATAGTATAATCGCTGTAGTAAAAGTGGTAGTGTAATCGGCTGTAGTGGAGGTGTTAGTATGATCAGCTGTAGTCGAGGTAGTAGTATAATCAGCTGTTGTAGAAGTAGTGGTATGATCAGCTGTAGTAGAGGTGGTAGTATATTCAGCTGTAGTAGCAGTAGTAGCATAATTCGCTGCAGTAGAAGTAGTAGTATGAGAAGAGGAAGGAGAAAAGAGAGTATCTCAAGTATCTCCTGAAGTAAAATAGTAGTTAGTTTCAGGATGTTATTTTTCATCAAATTGAAATAAATGACTATACCGAATAAATCACCTTTTAATGTGATAAAATGTCGAATTCTGGTTGGTTAATACCAGAGATAATGTCATCATGAAATTATAGATTGTTTTTCGTTCAGATATCTGTCAGAGCAAGATTTGAATGGAGATAATATTCGAAGCCATTCATTACATTTTTCATCTGATGAATAATTCTGCGGTGCGGTGCGACAATGGATTCAGTCTTACCACACTCAGCAAAGAATCTTTGTCCTATTTACAATTCCGTTGCAATTGTAATGACGCGGCATCCGATTTTCAGTTTAGATAAGTTGTGTATCAACTCCGCCTGACCCAACAAGGCATTTCTTCTTTCAAAAGAAACCTACGTATTCTGTATACTTATTTCAAGCAATCGTTAATATCAATTCTTATCCGAATGCAAATGTGCGTGCCATAAACTATTATGTTTTGTTAACATTTTAATCCTTGGAGGCCGATAAATTGATAATATGCAAATCATTAGAAATCACTTATTTGCGTCGCGTCATGTGGTGTGTGGGACAAGACATAACGTAACCTAGTAATTACAACAACTGTGTGTAAAGCAATGAAATTCTCAGATCGTATTTCATATACATACGTACTGTACTTCCAATGCCAGGTAATGTATTCACCATTTTATTAAACTGCAATCTAGTTTTCAAAACAAAGTGATACGGTAGAATCCAGTCATCAAGATAAATTTATTCAAGGAAAGTGGTCACCTCAAGCATATATATAACAGTTTAAGATACGCAGTTCTTCAAAATTAATTAATGTTTGATGAGTAAACAAAAGTTGTCCAGAACATGCAGGTTTATCGATATACTTTGGTGCTGTTGCAATAGACGTTATGTTTCTCTGCCGGTTTCTTATTAGAGCTATTCAACTTATGTCTTTCCTTTTCATTCTTTATAAAAGCTAATATATTTTTTGTGTTTGCTATCTTTCACAGCATTAATAGGTATAATTAGTACAATGTCAAGACCAATATTATGAATCATCATTTTTTCATTCATTCATTTTTTACTTCTTTTTTGAATTTGTATAAGTATCATTAGTATACATGTATACTCCAGGCGTGACTTCCTATGCAGATGCATTGCAGAAGGTGATACAGTATATGTATAGCTTACGGTGATTGTACTGTTGGATACTTTGAGCGAGGCCGAAGTACAACGGAGGAAGGTTGCGTGCTCCATGTACTTTGCGCGATACCACAATATCCAACAGTATAAAAACTATACCGTCTATACTCACGTATAACCTAATACCAACTGCAAACTGCACTGACCCAGATCTTCCATCGCATAATGCGCCGGCAGAGCTGGATCTATGCAGTTTGTAAGGACTAATAAGTAGAACAAACAACATAGACCCTGATCTGCCGGCGCATTATGCATTTGAACCCGGTATATACTCGAGTATATACGGTAATTTATTTATTATAAACCACTATTTGTTACATTATAAATTGCATTTAAATTGCTTTTCACAAATTAAAGCGAATAAAAATATGTTTGAAAAGAAATCTTCTTGTAATTATTTTTATAACGCAATCTCATGTATTTTATGACTCAATCACACATAAATACATAGTTTGCTGTGACGTGTTTTTCAGGATAGACCTGGTGTGGCGTCATGTTACGCAGCAACAAACTTAATGGGTACTACGTGTTCATAACAGCACCCAATAATTGTTTGACAACGTTCAGTTTGTAGTTATTGTACTGGATCATGCCACGCAATGCATTTACATAGCAGCTTACCAACTGCATATATAATAACTTCCTTTAATTGGACGTTATCAAACACTTATTAGGTTCTGCTAAGTGTATAGTGTACTAAATTTGCAAATGCCATTGCTAACCATTGTTGAAAAGTTACCCTAATTACAAATACTTCACACGGAAATTTCTCTCGGGTCTAATTGTAATGCGTTTCAATAATATCGGAAATTAGTTACACTCAAATGTACAGGTATAGTCGAACAAACTTGAAGAAATATATACAAAAAATTCCACAGATCACAGATTTGTGTGTCGCCTTCCTTATCAATTGTAACTTTACAAGTACTTCAGGCATGTGAAACTTTTAATGAGGTGCGTGTACATTATCCTACATTTCTGACTATTGGTGTCATTTTATAATTTGATACACGAAAAATTACCATGTAGGTACCGCGCGTGAGGTCACTTATTTAATAGCACTTTTGGAACAACGTCTGGGTCTTATTATTGCTTTGTATTTTTCTGTTTACTTATTTATTTTCCAAGATTATAACGGTATTTCAAACACATTAGGTACACATAAATAAAGCTGACCATATACCATCATGATAAGTTATTTCATAAAAATGCACAATATACTTTATGCTGGCATGCTGGTAATATAGCATCGAAATAATCAGCCATTTTTGTTCGCGTGCCAATCAGATTAACGTCATTTCCGACATGGCGTCCGTTTTCGAGATGTCCTGCAATAGACTGTGAGCCATATGATAGACATTACCTTCAATTCTCGTACGGTACTCTGGTAAGTTTTGCAGTCACGATTAAATATATCTGAAACTACTTCAAAACCGCAACAGATCCAGTTTGATCTGAAGTGAGATGAAGTGACCTGAATCACGAAATGCCGCTTTTAATGTGGTTAAAAACCATAAACACGCACCTTCAAACAACATCTAAAAATTAGAAGAATTGATTAAGTACTTGATCAATGTGTATTGATTTACAAAACATCCAAGTAATTCAAGAACTGATGATTTGTTTTTGAAAACCCATAGATGAATAATAAATAAACAAGTAATGCAGAATGTGTAAAGTACACTACACAGTAGTTGTGAGAATAACGCTTATACAAATAACTAGTAGTAGTAGTAGTAGTAGTTGTTGTTGTTGCTGTTGATGGTGTTGTTGTTCTTGTAGAAATAGTAACAGTTGTAGTCGTTGTCACCGTCATAGTTGTAGTGGCAACGGAACTAAAAATAGCATAGCAGTGGCAGTAGTAGTAGTAGTAGCGAAAGCTGTTATTGTTTGCAGTACTGATGCAGTCATTGCTGTCATAGTCGTAGTGGTAGTGGGACTAGAAGCAGTATGGCTCTAGCAGTTGTAGTTGTAGAAGTAGTAGTAGCAACAGTAGTAGTAGCAACAGTAGTAGTAGCAACAGTAGTAGTAGCAACAGTAGTAGTAGCAACAGTTGTAGTAGCGACAGTTGTAGTAGCAACAGTAGTAGTAGCAACAGTAGTAGTAGCAACAGTAGTAGTAGCAACAGTTGTAGTAGCAACAGTAGTAGTAGCAACAATTATAGTAGCAACAGTTGTAGTAGCGACAGTTGTAGTAGCAACAGTAGTAGTAGCAACAGTAGTAGTAGCAACAGTTGTAGTAGCGACAGTTGTAGTAGCAACAGTAGTAGTAGCAACAGTAGTAGTAGCAACAGTTGTAGTAGCAACAGTAGTAGTAGCAACAATTATAGTAGCAACAGTTGTAGTAGCGACAGTTGTAGTAGCAACAGTAGTAGTAGCAACAGTAGTAGTAGCAACAGTAGTAGTAGCAACAGTAGTAGTAGCAACAGTTGTAGTAGCAACAGTAGTAGTAGCAACAATTATAGTAGCAACAGTTGTAGTAGCGACAGTTGTAGTAGCGACAGCTGTTACTGATGCAGTCGTGTTTACTGTCATGGTCGTAGCTTTAGTGGTACTAGAAGCAGTGTCACTGTAGTAGTAGTCGTGGTAGTAGTCGTAGTAGTAGTAGAAAAAGCTATTAATGCTACAGTAATATAAGTAGTAGTACCATTTGAAAAAAATACTAGTCATTATTCGATGAGCAACTATCGCAATTGAAGGACATTGATGTATCACAAGACAGTTTGATATCAGACCCAATACACAACCAATGGTAATAAATCAGAATAGTACCTCGTCAGCCCTGTAATAACAAAGCCATTGTGTTCCATGTTGTATAATGAATGCATAATTATTGTGAACATTTTAAAGCTGGGATCTGTTACTAGAATGTAATTCTTCAAAATCAAATTAGCATAAAAGGTTTGTCTCATTTAAATTGACCCAATTCAAAAACCTTGGTGTAAATTTGATCATGAAATGCTCTTTTGATTTCATTATTGAATTTGGAATTTATTACCTCATGGCTGTATCACCTTTTATTTGAAACAAATGGGCAAAAGAATCATTATGAAATTGCCTTCATTGTAAATTATTAATTTCTCTGCCATTGCTAGATCGAAACTGAGACATTTAGCTTTTTGTATTTGTTCCCCATAAAATAATTTAAGTAAATTATATAATTTTTATTAAAATACGCAAGCAGATATTTTGCCGTGTATTTGTCCCTCCTTATGAATAGGAACTTGGCTTCTTTTTTTGTACGAAAATTATTCGAATTGTACATTACTATCAGGATGACTTTATTGCAAGTATACTTAACCAATAAGCTATTCTGTAAAGAATAATATGATTTTGTAAGACCTATCTTCATTATTTGTTAAAGAATAGTCTATGCAAAAAAAAAAAAAAAAAATCCAAAAAAAAATGTGTTTTTCTTTTATACAAGTTTTCAGGCATTGGAAAGAAATGTTCGTTGTGGTATGTTGAAGATCAAAAACATTTTATATGTTTGCACATTTTATGTACTGTATGCCAAGTTTTAGTGGAATCAAGCCTGTAATTGAAACATATCCTTGGAACACAAAAACTATTTTTTTCCTTACGACTTTAATAATAATAATAATAATAATAATAATAATAATAATAATAATAATAATAATAATTATTATTATTATTATTATTATTATTATTATTATTATTATTATTATTATTATTATTATTAAAGCTGTATCGAAAATTATGATTTACCATAGCATCTCTAACAGAGTGAAAATTATTCATACCCGCAACATGTATCAAACCCAAAACTTCCACTTTTTACTTTTCCTGTGCGATTAGTTTAATGCTTTAAAAAGTTTCACTCACGCACAAAAGAAAACAACAAAAAAACAATCGGAACACACTTGAGCCTTTCCGTCAATGATCGGAAAAACACCTCGGAAATACTACAGTAGCCACCGTTGCATATACATGTACCTTTTTACAAAATGACGCCATGAGCATCATCATAGCGTTTATTGCTGTCGGCGACTCGACTGAGATGACTTATTCTTGGCCGATACATTCCCGAGTTTCTTTTTTTCAGCATGAGCTCGCTAAAGAACTTTCTTTACTGAACTTGTGCAAATAATTTGATACATTTTTTACAGTATACATACAGTATTTGACCTGCAAGTACTTTTATACATTTTTTACAGTATGCATACAGTATTTGACGTGCAAATACTTTCATACATTGTTTTACAGTATACATACAGTATTTGACGTGCAAATACTTTGATACATTTTTTTACAGTATACAGACAGTATTTGACCTGCAAGTACTTTTATACATTTTTTACAGTATGCATACAGTATTTGACGTGCAAATACTTTGATACATTTTTTACAGTATACATACAGTATTTGACGTGCAAATATTTTCAAACATATTTTACAGTATACATACAGTATTTGACGTGCAAGTACTTTTATAAATTTTTTACAGTAAACATACAGTATTTGACGTGCAAATACTTTCATACATTTTTTACAATATACATAGAGTATTTTACATGCAAATACTTTGATACATTTTTTACAGTATACATATAGTATTCGACGTGCAAATACTTCGATACATTTTTTTACGGTATACATACAGTACTTGACGTGCAAATACTTTCATACACTTTTTACAGTATACATATAGTATTTCACGTGCCAGTACTTTTATACATTTTTTACAGTATGCATATAGTATTTCACGTGCAAGTACTTTCATACATTGTTTTACAGTATACATACAGATTGGACGTGCAAATACTTTGATACATTTTTTTACAGTATACATACAGTATTTGACATGCAAATACTTTGATACATTGTTCATAGTATACATACAGTATTTGACGTGCAAATACTTTCAAACATTTTTTACAGTATACATACATTATTTTATATGCAAATGCTTTCGTACATTGTTTACAGTATACATACAGTATTTTATATGCAAATGCTTTCATACATTGTTTACAGTATACATACAGTATTTGACATGCAAATACTTTCATACATTTTTCACAGTATACATACAGTATTTTATATGCAAATACTTTCATTTTGTTATAGTATACATGCAGTATTTGACATGGTTTATATGTAGAAGTAATAGAGAATTGCGTCACGAAGTCATGTGACTGGTCATTCGAATGTGTAAGTGGTGTGCAGAAACAGAAGATGACAGTGTTGACAACAGATATAATTACTGTAATTTGTCTAAAATAGTAAATAATGGTGGTGCTTTAACTTATTAAATTTTGATAAATGCTTCCGTTAAAAAAGATTTGTAAAGTTATTGAACATTTTAATTATTTATACAAATTATAAGCATTCTTTATTACTGCTGATTTAAGCTTTTGTGTTTGTGCCCACCGATGTAATCGCATAGTATGGCCGCCGTGACGTCGTTCGTTTGCATGCACGATCACTCCTAATGCCTAGCGTATTTTAGCGTCAATCGGAACATAATCGGCCTTTTCCGTTAGGTCAAGAAAGAAACATCCGATGTAATTCGCCGCCATTTAAAACTATATTCGGAACTATTTTTGTTTAAATGCCACAATATGGCGGCGGATGGAGACAAAGTCACAATCGGAACATTATTTCCCTTTAATGTCGCATCATATGTGGTGCACTCCGCCGGGGGCGAATCACCAAACTCATCAAATATATGTGTATTCCTACAACCACCTATGTTACAATTGCTTTAGCGTATAAGTGTTCTCCGTCATTTTCCGGTAAGTTCTCATTTTTTCCACAGTATGACCCCATCGAAATATTTCCGTGATGGAATTTGGTTGAAAAACCGAGGTGTTCCGAGTCTCATAAGCCGTGCGAAAAATATAATTGTATATTTCCAACAAAATTTATAATACCTTTCTGAAATTCGGTATTCTAACCTATACGAAAATTCGGATTTTTTATAATCTCACAAATGATGCTTTTCTCTCCGTTTTGAATGCCCCTAAAGATACATCAAAAATCAGGTAATAGTCACGCTATTTTTAAATTTGCAAAAATGACTGTAGAGTTCTGTGGTACTGAAACATATTTTGGTTACGTATTTCCTTTGTCTGCCACTGAGATTGCTGTGACAGCTGCAATTTTTCTCTACCTGCAAAACTTTTGCAGTCGATCACAACTTATCATAAAGAATGTATGGAAAGATATCAGTTTGTTATGCGGGTCGAGATGTACATTTTATAGCCTTTTAATTTGTTCTCATATCAGAATATATTTTACTGTTGACATTTTATTGTCAGTCAATGTCTCTACGCCCCACGTCGCACGGTCTAAAGTGCTCTTCACTTAGACGAAGTTCTTTCTTTCGCATTTCTCATTGTCTCATATATATATATATATATTTATATACACATTTATATGTATATGTATATTTATATACAGAGAAAGAGAGAATAAAACAACTCCAGATACCATAGCCATGGCTGTCGTATGGGGCGGGCGAAACGTCCGATCGCTCGGGGCGCCAAGCCTTCGGGAGCGCAATTTCGCTTAGTTTGTGGTATTTTTTTCGAGGGTGGGGGTCACCGAAAGCGACACTTTCCCGGGCGCCGTTTCGTCCTGCGCAAACTTGCGACGGCCCTGACCATAGCCAACACGAACACAGACTTTGAGCGAGAAAGCGCATTTCTTATGCAGTCCATCTGTTTAGCCATGCATACATCAATCTATCCATCTCCATCAAACCAAACAACCTCAACACAGTTTATATCTTCATAAAATTTCCAAGTTCCTTTAGTTTAAAGGACACTGACATCTTGATATTTCAGACTTTCTTTTAATTGCTTGGAGAGACTGGTTTTTTACTTCAATAAGTTCGTTTACAGAAGATAAAGATCTTTTCGGTTACCTGATATCAACAATTACTGATTTAATGATCATGCAATGTGTCTGAAACTCGTGATTAAGGTAACCTGGTACCTCTAATATTGCTTTCAATCTTCGAGGGTGATTATTGTTTAATATATGAATAAACATTTAATATACCATATGTACTAGTGTATAAGAGGGATCCAACTGCAAACTGCATAGACCCAGATCTGCCATCACATAATGCGCTGGCAGATCCAGGTCTATGCAGTGTGTTAGGATTCATCAGAAGAACAAACAACATAGACCCTGATATGTCGGCCCATTGTGCGACGGCAGGTCAGGGTCTATGTTGTTTACAGTTGGACCAGACTTATAAGCGAGAATATAAAGTATGTTAAGTGTTCAACGCCAACAACCATCATACTTTTACTTTTACGATGAGGTTTATGAAATAATTTATTAATTTTCTAAACATCGTGAACTGTGAACTATTGGGTAAATAGTTAACAACTACTGGATGAATAGTTAACAACTATTGGGTTAATTGTTAACAACTGTTGTATTAATAATTAACAGCTATTGGGTGATAAGTTAACAACTGTTGTATTAATAATTAACAAATATTGGATGAATAGTTAACAACTATTGGGTGGATATTTAATAAACATTTGACAGGAAAGGCAGCGTTAAAATTGTGCATGATACCAGGAGAAGGTTACAAACATTATGTAGATAAAACTTTTGAGAGTAGGTGAGTAGAATCTCTGAATGATAAACGCATTTAGAGTTCATTTATGGGGAAGAACAGTGCGTATGTAGAAATAAAAATTGTATAGGGAAGCAAGTTGTTTTACAACGAACTAAAATAAAAGCATTTGTAGAAATAAAAATCGTATGGGGAAGCAAGTACAACGAACAAAAATAAAAGCATTTGTAGAAATAAAAATCGTTTAGGGAAGCAAGTACAACGAACTAAAATAAAAGCATTTGTAGAAATAAAAATCGTATAGGGAAGCAAGTACAACGAACTAAAACAAAAGCATATGTAGGATCCCTCAATAGACAAATATTTTTTAAAAATCATTCTTCCAATATTTTCAGGGAACTGTCAAATATATTCACATACATCGTCTCTTTATGAATATGTCTTGATTTGTAAATTTTTCTTTCGAAGTACACTAAAGTTTTGCCTGAAGGTCAAAGAGAAAAATACAGTTTCACGTTAAATATAGCGACATATCCTTTCAAAATGTGGACAACATTTTTTTATTTGAATACTTTGACGCCTATTTTATCAGGGATATTTAGATTTTGTAATTTACTTTTACATTTCCTACAATATTGTTTGCATTCATATGTGGAGTGTAACAGTATGGAGGATGTATAGTAGATGATATTATTGTGTGTGTGTGTGTGTGTGTGTGTGTGTGTGTGTGTATGTGTGTGTGTGTGTGTGTGTGTACAAGTGGGTGATTAAATATCTGTATTCCAGCCCAATCTGCTCTATCGTAAGGCGATGAAGAAATATGTTTAAATTAACTAACTTTAATAAATGATAGAAATATGCAAAATTAGTGCGGCATTAGTGGAACAAACTTTCAATGAAAGGAAGAAAGAAAAAAAATGGTCCTTAAAAGATATTAATTTTTCAAATGCTAGTAAATTTTGTTTAAAAACCCACTAAAAATGTGTTTTATTTAATTAAAGTCAAAAACGTTCATACAATAATGTGATATGTCAAACGTGAAACTGATTTAATAAAATTATGTTTAATTATACACCAATGAGATCTTAGAATATGCTGATTTGGACTGGAATGGGTGTAGTGATAATAAAAGTATTAGATTGAATAGAATGCACAATGAAGCGGCAGTAATAGTTACAGTGTTAACGAGAAGTGTCAAACTGGAATATTTGTTTCAAGAAGTTGGATGGGTATCCTTGTTGCAGCCCGGTCATTAACATGAACTTGCAACTTTGTTTAAGCTGTGCATCCATTCGTACCAGAATACTAGTACTTAAACAGAATTATTACGACCAAGAGCTGGTCAAAATTTATATTATGACTTAAGAAATAATATTGATTTTATTCAGTCTTTGTCTAAACCAGAAAAAAACCAACAAAAAACGTCTTCCCGTCAGCGGTATCATCTTGGAATAATTTGCCTAATGGCGTAAGACAAACTGATGATTTAAAAACTTTTTTTAAAAATAGCTAACAAATGTAGTAGATGAAACCATGATTGTTTTGCAAACTATGTTTCATCCACCCCAGAATGTCATCATTGTGGAGGCATTGGAACCTATATCACTATTTCTTGAATGTCATAAAAATTAATGTCAGAAATTAATCGCTTCGTTTGAGCGCAAAAGCCTAACATCTGATCTAAATTAGTATCCGATTGGAAACGGAGACGAAACATTTGATCAAAAATGTAAATTATTTAAATTAGTTCAGACATTTATAAAGGACACCAAACGGTTTAATTGAAGAACCTACAACAGTATACAGAACGAACCTACATATCTACATGTATTTCTTTGTGTATTTTTATACTCTCTCTCTCTCTCTCTCTCTGCTGTATGTATACCGTCATAGTTGTGTTTACTTGTGTCGCATTTATGTACGGGAATGATCGATACTAAGATGGCAGAAGTTGTAGCCTAACCCTATTGTCAAATTGTGTCAATAAAATGTGTTTAACACCAATGTAATATGGAAATACACGTGGAAAATCTACTTTAGTAGAAACACTTGTCTAATATGGAAATACACGTAGAAAATCTACTTGAATAGAAACACTTGTCTAATATGGAAATACACGTAGAAAATCTACTTGAGTAGAAACACTTGTCTAATATGGAAATACACGTAGAAAATCTACTTGAGTAGAAACACTTGTCTAATATGGAAATACACGAAGAAAATCTACTTGAGTAGAAACACTTGTCTAATATGGAAATACACGTAGAAAATCTACTTGAGTAGAAACACTTGTCTAATATGGAAATACACGTAGAAATCTATTTGAGTAGAAACATTTGTCTAATATGGAAATACACGTAGAAAATCTACATTAGTAGAAACATTTGTCGTCATCTTTTACATGCATCTAAAATCAACGGCAAGTTGCCGTCTGAAGGTTGTATTAAAAATGTACAGCTGAAATGTGCAGGTCCTAAATCAAATCGAAAGAACCAGAGATTGGGTGTAATGGAGAGAAAGGTTTCGCCAAGCATCCGTTCTAAAAAAAATATATATTTATCTCAAACAAGCATATGTTAATTAAGTTTTGCAGTAACTAAGTGCGAGGTATTAAAAAACATGCGAGCTGTTTACACTCAGTATCTGAGTGGGTGAACAAAGAATGACACTTTGGCGGGAAAGATCATGAAATGTGACCCCTATGGTCGACCGATGGACGACCCCAAATGTAGGTCAGGAAAACACCATAATACTCCACCATGACCCTGTTTATTACGTCAGTGGATTATGTTCAGTCTCTCATATCTCGTCAATGATAAGAGTCCCCTGCTGGTATTCCCTAGTAATGTGATCTTGACGGGTCCCCTCTTCTTCTTGATTATTGTTAAGATCGGAAACAAAAGTTCGCCCGGTTAGCTGAACTACAGCGTAGTTATTGCCTGGATAAGGTGTCCCGGCTAATTAACTTCGAAAAGAAACAAGATAAACTATCATTGCTGCGACAGGAATAATATGTACTCTCTATTTAAATAACTGAAAAGGAGCCCTAGACGGGTTTGCGAAAGACAGCTATCATATGACTATTTAATCTATAGTGAGTTAGAAGAATAAAACAAGGGAACCGCGCCACATTTCGCATCACCTATTTCGTATTAGAGCAGATGTGTTTGTGTTTAGGTTAAATGGAATTTATTGCAGGGTAATTCTCTTACTTTGGTTACGAAAACTTGACTATTCAGATGTAGACCAAAACGAAAAAGAAAGAGAGAGAGAGAAACAGAGAGAGAGAGAGAGAGAGAGAGAGAGAGAGAGAGGCCGTTTGCTTTTTCGAATATACAGTTTCAGTGGCGGCGAGAGGAGGGTAGGGAGGCAATTGTCCCTAGGCGCCGGGCGAGGGGAGGGGGGCCGTCGGGAGCTTTTTTTTATTTACGACCAACCTCTCCCTCCCTCTAAGCTCCCGGTTTCATGGCTTAGATGGGGGGAGGGGAAGGACTGACATAAAAAAATTCTCTGTGGCAAAATAGGGGGGCCACTAAAGAACATTGCCCCAGGCGCCTCGGTAGGGGCTCCATTAAAAAGCATTGCCCCCGGGCGCCTCAAACCCTCGAGCCACCACTGTACAGTCTTCAGTCTGTTATATCAGTGGGTTATTTATTATTCCTGATCTACGATAACATAACCCTGTGTTCCAATGGATCATAGTGTTTGCTGTTCGCTCATCATTTTCAAAACATCATTTTTATATAGTTAAAAACATTACTGCTGCTGCAACCAAAGTTGAAATAACTGCACCATTACAAATGTGAATATTGCCACAAGAAAATCAGAGTGATTGCAAGACTGCATTTCTGTCATTTAAATCCTTTATCATTTCATATAAAATGAAATCTATTGATACTAATCTTTCCCTGTATGTATGTAAATATATATGTATGCATGTATATATGTATGTGTGTATGCATGTTTAAAGGAATTAAATTTCATATCTAAGCATGCATGCTGTATAGGTATGCTTGCCCCAAAAGATTACCTGGATATACGTACAATAACTGGATACACATTTGGCTAATTTGTCACATAATAAATAAATAAATAAATTTATATTATTTTTTTCATAAGGTTATTTTCTTCTTTTTTTATCTTCTTACATTGTCGAGTCAGATTAAACTCGATACTCGTATGCCATCTTAGATCGTGGCTATTACTTTTTATATTTCCAATATCAATATTTCCTTTTTTATATTTTTCTTCTTTTTATAATATTTTATGTTCTTTTTCTCTTTTTCAAAGCTGAATTTAAAGGGAAACATACGTCTTTAGGTAACATAGAAATGACACGAAATACAATTCCTCCCCTTAAACAGCCCAGTAGAAATAGGTATACTTGCAACTGATGTTGAATTGCCTTAGGTAAATTGCTGTTTTACATTATTTCTTTCCCGAGTGAAAAAACGCCAATACACACGTCATGACATTTATTGATCTGGAATAGCTGGCAAATAAAATACTTAATTATGTATGCATACTTCTCTGTGATTATTTAATACAAGGAACTGAACAAAATCGATTTTTTTAATCCCTTGTCTTGAAAGTGGTACTTTGTAACGTAGGTTGTTATCCAAATGCGACATGTTTTAGAAGTTCAAAGGGAATCCAATGCTTTAGAGATGTGCTTATATTCGGGTGATGGGCAAATTAGCTTCCCATCAGAGATATACCTATATTCGGGTGATGGACAAATTACCCTCCCATTAGAGGTGTGCCTATATTCGGGTGAGGGCAAATTACCCTCCCATTAGAGGTGTGCTTATATTCGGGTGATGGGCAAATTACCCTCCCATTAGAGGTGTGCCTATATTCGGGTGATGGGCAAATTATCCTCCTATTGGAGATGTTCCTATATTCGGGGGTTGTGCAAATTACCCTCCATTAGAGATGTACCTATATTCGGGTGATGGGCAGATTACCCTCCCATTAGAGGTGTGCCTATATTCGGGTGATGGGCAAATTATCCTCCTATTGGAGATGTGCCTATATTCGGGGGTTGTGCAAATTACCCTCCATTAGAGATGTACCTATATTCGGGTGATGGGCAGATTACCCTCCCCTTAGAGATGTGCCTTCATTCGGGTGGTGGGCTGATTAACCTCCCATTAGAGATGTGCCTATATCCGGGTGATGGGCAGATTAACCTCCCATTAGAAATGTGCCTATATTCGGGTAATGTGCAAATTACCTTTCACCCATTAGAGATGTGTGTATATCCGAGCGATGGGCAGATTACCTTCCTCCCATTAGAGACGTGCGTATATCAGGGTGATGGGCAAATTACTCTTTTACGGAATGAAGTTAATCCAATGTTTGCGTACCATGCCGCAAAATTTTCATGCAACAGGGAGAAGAAATAATTAGAATATTTTTGCTTATTAATTCTTTTTGGAATAATGAGATTTACATCAATACACAAGACCTGTTTTCATGTGTGTGTGTTCAGTGCTCTTGTTATGGAATTGTTTTAAATCACAACAGCATAAGTGCACTACTTATGTAGTCAAATACATTTCGTTCCTTTTGCTGATACATGACAATATCCACAATAAAAGTCGATGTATTCCGAAAATACAATTAACACAATACGTGTACGAAAACGTACAAAAATAAAGTGATAATCAATGGATGAATGAAAACAGTGGAGATTCGTTGAGGTTCTCAGTCACATGCAGAACGTCAGATAGTAAGGGATGATAAAGAAAGATATTGAAAACAGAATCCAAATAATGATATTTGGAAATACCAGCCACGTTCGGAAAAGGAATATACACGACTGAAATTTGTCATGATCAGTAAAATTTTAATTTTCTGATCCTCTGGATCACTTACAAAATATAATTTCTAATTATATATATATATATATATATATATATATATATATATATATATATATATATATATATATATATATATATATATATATATATATATATATACATATATAGCTAGGGCGGAAAACTTTGAGTGTCATTGGATTAAATACTGATAAATATGCAAAGTTTATGACAATGGGGGTGTGTGGAAGAACGATGGATCCAACAAAGTCATAAGTCTAACAACATGTACGAAACTCTATCATAACCAAATTTCAATATGGCGACATGTCCAAATGATCCACGATAGTCAGCATCTTCTGCTTACAGAGCAAAAAAGTTGAAATTGAAGTTGACACTCAAATACGACGGTGTGACAATTTACTGCTCTAGTTGCAGCTCAAAATTATATGATACGGAGTGAAAAGAACTACGCCATATACTAAAATAAAAGTTGTAGAAAATTCCATTTTCTAGGTATGTTCCAAAAGTCATCTCTGTGTCTCAAAGGGTATAGAAGCTGTGCCCTATTCCCAACTTTGATTTGAGAGTTTTCAAACAAGGATGAATAAAAAAAGGCAATTATTGTTCTTTATTAAACAAAGTTTATTTAATTTTGAGAGAGAGAGGGATAAAAAAAACATGGGATGGTTACAAAAAAAGACCTGAAAATATGTCAGATGAAATAATTAATAAAGTTATGGAAGATCCCAGTTTCCTTCCTTACCTACCACAACTTCGAAATTGACCAGGGACATACAAGATACAACATAGTAGCAGTCAGATCAAAAACGACTTGTCAAAAACGACTTGTCCAGAAAGAAAAACACATAAATAAACTTAAAGCACAGCACATTCACAAAGGAATTAGATTCTAAAAGATCACTGTCATACAGGTAATGCAAGATATATTTGAAAGATACATGACAAACAATGACCTTTGCAATACACCGGATGGTTGAAGACACACGCTGTTATGAGTACTTTTTACAAGTAATAAGGACAATAATAGCTACTATACAAACATTCTAAAGTCTTCGGTTCAATTTACGTTCTCGGGTGAGAACCCACACCTCCTCAAAAGCGGGAGTAAACAAGAACAAAGATGGTGGAACAAGCCAAGGGTTAATCCGCCATTTTTTTTTTTTTTTGTTTGTTTGTTCTGAGATCAACACGAGATGTTACGGAGAGCACACTCAGGAGCAAGAGAGAACGTATGAGAACGTGTCCAAAATAGGACATTTAAGGTGCCATTAAGGCCAGAAAATAGTGCACTAGTGCCATGGAGTAGAGAATTGGTTCCAAAAAGCACGATCACTGGAAAACTGTGATTAGAAAAACGGGTACATTTTTAAATAAAACGTGCCTTGAACGATCTCGCATTCTGTGCATTACTGTCTGATTATTTACATGATATTCAAGCTAAGAACAGAACCTGCCCTTTCTATACAGGTATAACAGATGTATTCCCCCACCCCCCTACCCCACCCCCCCCCCCCCCAAAAAAAAAAAAAAAAAAAAAAAAACATAAACACTGTATATGAAAATCATGAACTCACTATACAACACGAGATGTAAAGACTTTACGTTATTGCATACATCTGACAACATAATCATAGTACATGGTAACAATACTAATTTAACCATCCATGTTCATATGAGAAGGTTCTACAATGTCTAAAAAGAGTTTTTACTGTAGCGAGCACACACTTTTTATGATCGCCAGCATCTTCAAAATTGCGTTTTAGTTCTGTTTTGGGCACAATTTCGAACAAGCATCAAGGAAAATTTCTCACAATATTATGACGGAGACAATATCTGATTTTTATTTCTGTAAGAGACACGTTGTCTGCTGATAAACGGTAGTTTGAAACATTCATGTATACTTGAAATGACCTTCACCGTATACAGTTTTCTAGCACTTTTCGTATCTTCTCTGCTGGTTTCTCAACCTATAATTGTCACAAACGTGTTTCAAAATAGTAACAACGTTGAGGTTGCTTTTATTATCTTTTTAACTTACTACGCTCCGAGTTAATAGTTACATTGATAGCTAATATAAACGAAAGTTTTGGGCCAGAAAACAAGTTCTAATATAGGACTTTTTGTACAATAAAATATAAGCGTTCATATATCTGTACAAAAAAAATATTTAAAAAAAATTGAAATTAAACATAGATGAAGTATGAAATTAATTGCATAAAACCAACTGGCCATGTTAAGTCCATAATAAACAGTATACATCGCATTGCATGGTGGCGCAGAAATCTTGAAGTTGGGTGAAATGCATACACATCATTACAGATCTATATTTGCATTATTCAATAGTGAGAGACTTTTAAATGTAAAATGCGTTGAAAAATAAATAAATAAATACTATAATTCAGTAATATTAATATTAATAATAATAATAATAATAATAATAAAAATAATTAGAATAATAGTTTTAATATAAATATGAATATGCAACATGTTAACGGTTATAGTGCCTAGTATTCGTGAAATCAGACCTTAAGATAAATGCCCTGTATATAAAATTACCCAGATTTCTGACATTATGATTATGCTGACAATTTGATAATTCAATGAATTTGTATATAATTGGTCCAACCCCAAATGGACGATCTATGTATATACATGTAATTCAACGCAGAAAATGACTTTCACAAACGATGACAAAGTGATATTCATCTTCAAGTACATTACGAAAAGGACACACTCTATGCTCAATGGGAGCTGGATGTGGTTGTTCCATCTACCAGTTTCTATACGCAATCTACCGTCTTTACTCGCGTAAAATTCGATACCAAATGCAAACTGGATAGAGCTAGATCTGCCGGCTGATTATGCGCCGGCAGATCTGGGTCTATGCAGTTTGTAAGGACTAATCAGTAGAACAAACAACATAGATCCTGATCTGCCGGCGCATTATGCGACGGCTGATCAGGGTCTATGTTGTTTGCGTTTGGACCCAACTTATACGCGAGTACTACGGTATGTGATAATGTTCTTAATTTTGAAATATCTTTTCGAAATTTTTATATTGTAACCAAATTTAAATATTCTTTATATCCGAACTCCAAAGACAAATTTAGATATAGCCTAGATCTTGAGGATTCCTTGAGTGCCAGTTATGAACCAACTGGACAGTTAAACTTTGTTGGACAAGTAATAAAAGTACCCTTGTATTTCCCAACAGATTGTTTGATCCAAGCTTCTCCAAGTCATAGATCATTGTGTAATTGTATTACCAAGCAATACCCAATTTGTCTTCACAGGATACTGTCCTAGATCAGACAATATTGAACTCTAGACAATATAAATATATTTCCTATTGTTAACACATATAACTTTAATTGCAAAACATATTAAGTGGCTTTTCAGAAGAGTTTAAAAAAAAAATCAAAGTCACTTGATAATTTGATGGTATATTATGGCATGAGTCAAGTTTTATAGACAAATGTATATCAAGAGTGGATCCAGAAATATTGGGGTTTTTTTGTTTTTTTTGTGTGTGGGGGTAAACAAGTAGGCAAGGGGGCAGTGGGATTGAACCCCTGGTTGGGGGCCTAGGGAGCAAAGCCCCCGGCCCGGAAGCTATTGCATTGTAAGCGTGTCCAGGACATACTTTCAACCATTTAACTGTAAAGAAACGTTCCGGTTGTTTCGCGCTCATTTTTAGGAGAGTAGAGGGGTGGTCAGCTCCCCATCCCCATCCAAAACCCCCCCCCCCCCCCCGATTCCGACCCTGTATATGCTATATACGTCCTTGACGCAATGTATTGCCCCTAAAGAAAGTATTGTTATTTAGATGGCAGGTGCCTCTGAACTTAAAAGAACTTGAAATCCATGAAAGAATTTCCTCGAGTTCAGTGTGTGTATTCATAGTCAAAATTCATTCATTGTTATTGGTTGTATCTAAACAGCTTAAATTCTCTTCAGCTTTCCCCATCAGACACGTGACAGCTTGATTAGTAGATGCCAACTATAATTTACACTTTAATACTATCATTTTTATAACTTAAATGGAGTTTTCTTATATGGAAAATTTTGATGTTTATACAATATGGATAACGTATCATTTCACAGAATATATCGGCTGCCTTGTATGTATAGAAAGTTACGTGATAGGTGTCATTACTTGCGGTGCTACTTCGATTTGCGGGAATTTACTGCCGCACGTTTTACATTTATTTTACACTGTCGCTGCAGATAGTTACAACAGATTTTCTACCGGTACACTGACAAATCGACTAAAAAAGGATGGTGTTAATGTAAATTGAAAAGAGACGTTCAAAGTAATTGCGACGAAGATATCTGCAACTCTCTCACGTCTTTTGTAGGACGTTTAATGGCCACCTGAACCTTTGAATTTCCGGATTTTTCTCGAATCAAATCTGATAAACCTTTCTCTCTTCCTGTAGATTTTGTTGTCCCATTTTTTTCTTTTGTTTAGGACTTCTTCAGAACGTGAAATAATCTTACAACATCATCGTATGGTGTTCATGTACTTAACTGCCACAAGTATACATATGTACGTCAAAGCACTGTCGTTTTATATCAGTTTTCCTTCAACGACCCTCACAGTAATAGGGAATTCACACATAATAAAACTGTAACTGTAAATTTCTCAGGAGAGGTCTGCGACCTATTATATAATTTTTCCCGCGTTTTTCTGGTACTTCTATGTGTATCGACTGGTTCCCGTCTTTCAGTAGGGTTAATTAACCCTATGAACCAGTCTGGATAAGTGGAGCGCGCTGCATCAAGGTCATTGATTTACCATAGATGACAATATGTCTGCTTAAATTATTCACTTCCTCTTCGAATGTTGAAAGCAGCGAACTAAGTCGCCTGCACGAAACTATTTCAATGTAGCTATACTTAAACATGCTGAGCTATATGTCTTGAAGTACTTTATGTGAGTATTCGATAGGTTTACAAACCTTATCGTAGTTTTTTCAGGTTTTTTTTTTTTTTTTTTTTTTTGTCATTTGTACGGAATAAAACGGTATCACGTTTCATTCGTGTTTAAATTTTCGCGAGAATGAAGTTTCCATGGCTACCTATTCAACAACGTACTATATCATATTCAGGGTGGTCTAAATCGTTAAGACCTAAGTGTGCCTAAAGTTATCTACAGGTTCAAATTTATCACCCTTTTTAAAAATTTAAACTTCATTTAACACACACACACACACACACAGACAGAGCTTAAATAACCGACTTAAAAAAGAATTAAGATGAATTTATCACACATTTTAAAAATGTACTATTATCACCACCATTACCTCTACTATTATCACTACCATTACCTCTACTCTCATCACAACCATCAACTCTACTATTATCACCACCACCATGAAGTCTACCATTATCACCACCATTACCTCTACCATTATCACCACCATTACCTCTACTATTATCACCACCATTACCTCTACTCTCATCACAACCATTACCTCTACTATTATCACCACCATTACCTCTACTAGTATCACCACCATTACCTCTACATTTATCACCACCATTACCTCTACAATTATCACAACCATCAACTTTACTATTATCACCACCATTATCTCTACTCTCATCACAACCATTACCTCTACTATTATCACCACCATTACCTCTACTATTATCACAACCATCAACTCTACTATTATCACCAACAAATTACCTCTACTCTCATCACAACCATGAACTCTTCCATTATCACCACCATTACCCCTACTATTATCACCACCACCATCACCTCTACTATTATCACCATCATTACCTCTACTATTATCACCACCATCAACTCTACCATTATCACCATCATTACCTCTACTATTATCACCACCACCAACTCTACCATTATCACCACCGTTACCTCTACTATTATCAAAACCACCATTATCTCTACTATTATCACCACCATTAACTCTACCATTATCACCACCATTACCTTTATTATTATCATCACCGGTACCTCTGCTATCATTACCACCATTACCTCTACTCTCATCACCACCATTATCTCTAATATCATCACCACAATTACCTTTATTATTATCACCATCATTACATTTACTAGTATCACCATTAACCATGAACTCTACCATTAGCACCACCATTACCTCTACTATTATCACCACCACCATTAACTCTACTATTATCACCATTATTACCTCTACTAGTATCACCACCATTAACTCTACCATTATCACCACCATTACCTTTATTATTATCATCACCGGTACCTCTGCTATCATTACCACCATTACCTCTACTCTCATCACCACCATTACCTCTAATATCATCACCACAATGACCTTTATTATTATCCCCATCATTACATCTACTAGTATCACCATTATATCTACTATTATCACCACCATTACCTCTTCTGTTATCACCACCATTACCTCTACTATCATCACCACAATTACCTCTACTAGCATCGCCACAATTACCTCCACTATTATCACCACTATTAACACTGCTGTTATCACCACCATTATTGCTATTATCCCAAACATTACCTCTATCATCACCACAATTACCACTATTATTATCACCGTCATTACATCTACTATTATCACCACCATTAACACTACTATTATCACCACGATTACCTCTATTATTATCACCGTCATTACCTCTACTATTATCAGCAACACTTTAACACTACTATTATCACCACGATTATCTCTAGTATTATCACCACAATTAACTCTGTTATGACCACAATTAACTCTACTCTCATCACCACAAATTACCTCTACTATTATCACCACCATTAACTCTACTCCCATCACCACAATTACTTCTGCTATTATCACCACCATAGAACAACAGCAACAATAACAACAAAGTATGGATACGATTTATTTTCGTTCAGAAGCAATAAAACGTAATTGGAATAAAAAAAATTACAAGACTGTAAAATAATCTATAGTAATGAAATGCAATGTAAAGATTGTATCAAAGTTCACTAGAACTTATTTCAAATACATACAACATGAGACGTAGGTGTATTAAAACATGTAGTGTTTCTGGAATATATTGTCATATTTCTGAATAAAAATTATTTCACTTTGAGTATTGAACAAATAAATTAGGAAAGAAAAAAGGATACAAATGCAAGATACATTTAAAATTGAAAGTTAACTTTTATTATTACAGCTAACATTTGACAGGTCAAAATTTATTATCTTAGCTAACATTTGACAGTTTAACTTTTATGATCCTAGCTAACATTTGGCAGTTTAACTTTTATGATCCTAGCTAATATTTGACAGTTTAACTTTTATTATCCTAGCTAACATTTGACAGTAAACTTTTATTATCCTAGCTAACATTTGACAGTTTAACTTTTATTATCCTAGCTAACATTTGACAGTTTAACTTTTATTATCCTAGCTAACATTTGACAGTTTAACTTTTATTATCCTAGCTAACATTTGACAGTTTAACTTTTATTATCCTAGCTAACATTTGACAGTTTAACTTTTATTATCCTAGCTAACATTTGACAGTAAACTTTTATTATCCTAGCTAACATTTGACAGTTTAACTTTTCTTATCCTATCTAACATTTGACAGTTTAACTTTTATTATCCTAGCTAATATTTGACAGTTTAACTTTTATTATCCTAGCTAACATTTGACAGTAAACTTGTATTATCCTAGCTAACATTTGACAGTTTAACTTTTATTATCCTAGCTAACATTTGACAATAAACTTTTATTATCCTAGCTAATATTTGATAGTTTAACTTTTATTATCCTAGTTAACAATTGACAGGTAAACTTTTAATATCGTTGCTAACATCTGACAGGTATGTTTTATGCCGTTTATGGTGGACAATTTAACAAGGTTTTATATTTCATTATTCCGTCTTTATTTTGAAATGCATGACGTCACTCTAATTATATTGGTTTGGTAATTTGGTAATTAAAGGTAAACAAAAATAATTTGACGTATGCGTATAATGTGAGTCATAGTAATATTCTTAAAATTCCGTACCCTTTCTGACCACAAGCTTATTACAATTAAATCCTTTTTTTTTTTTTTAGTTTTGTGATAAATAATGGCTTGTTTTTTTTTACTTTTTATTTTGTAAATATTTTCTTGTTTTTGCAACGACAATTTTAACACATTATTGGCTATATTATGATGAGGAAATGGGAGCTATGTGCCTTTCCAAAGGACACACTGAGACAGCCGACCCGCGGGGGGGGGGGGCATCAAACCCGCGACCCTTGATTAATAGTCTGACGCTCTACCAAATGAGCTGCCGCGACTCCTCTTATGATAAATAATATCATATAATGGCGTGTACTTTTTTCTATTCAGTTATAATTAATTCAAGAGCACAACCAAGATATTAGTTAGTGTCTGTGTGTGTGTGTGTGTGTGTGTGTGTGTGTGTGTGCTTTTTTTTTCACCCACGAGACTCTTGGCGCAAATATAAATGTGCAATCGCAATCGTCAGAATCCTAACTCCATATGTAAGGCGTCATTTAGCAATCAGCTCCGTTTCGAAACAGCACCGTCCTATTGTGCTGTGAATTATCTGCTTCTAAAACGGAACCGGGCCGTTTTGCAAGTTCTACCTGATCATAAAACGGAACAGTGCCATTTCGCGACCTTATCTGGTCATAAAATGGCCCCAACCGTTTCGAAACCGAGTAGTTTTTCTCCTACTTTAGCTAGTATTGAAACTGCACAGGACAGTCTTTAGATCTATATTTAGATATATACATGTATGTAATAATCCTGAAACGGTGCAATTCTGAAATATTCTGGCTTTATCCAAGTTTTTGAAAATAAAAATTTCATTTATAGTTTGAGTTCACATTTTCGTGACCATCGAAGCCAGACATGAAAGTTACAAAATTATTGTGCATGTTATTTATGCCCAAGCTCGAAAATTTTGATTATTAATAACTGTATGTTTTATACAGATAAAGCATTTAAATTTTGATTATTAATAACTGTATGTTTTATAAAGATAAAGCATTTAAATTTTGATTATTAATAACTGTATGTTTTATACAGATAAAGCATTTAAATTTTGATCATTTCTTTATAAATTACGCCACTATAATTCACGTATAAATTTAAAAAAAAAAAATTTAAACAAGTTTCGGTTCATCATTTTCTTGATACTGATCGTGGTTTTGAGTTTGTGCTAAAAATGTGTCATCTAGGATAAAACCTTCATGAAACTAAATGTGTCCAGCAAGACGCAACTTTGTTGAGCCTAAAATTATACTTCGACTTAATAAACTTCAAAGCACGAAATTCAAGGCAAAATTCAAATTCCCAAATCTGATATGATACTTGGAGTATATATACGTCATCAAAATTCAGCATGATAGAGCAAACAGAATCAAGAAAATTCTGAAAAGTCTAAATTTATTCGTTTCAGAATATAAAAGATTTCTGACTTTGAACTTGAACTTCGGTTTCGAGAGTACGGGCCAAGATGAAGGATATCTTCATCTCCTGTAAGTGTAAGAAAGAGACGGTGGGGAACAATTATTTGAGAGATTTCAATTTTTGTATTTGTTGTATGCAACAAAATTTATTGATATTCATATTTTGGATTCTATGTCCAAAACTAATGTTTAGCAAGTTTTTATACCCCCCCCCCAAAAAAAAAAAAAAAAAAAAAAATTATTTTTTGAAATTCAGTGGTTAAAAGAAACACATGCTGTAACTCTTAGCCCATGTGCGCACTTGTAAGTAAATGTGCGCTAGTGCAACATGAGAAATGACCTGAAAAATGCCAGTGGAATAGCTCGCATGCAATCTGGTAAATCTCAACAGAGGCATTCCCTTCGAAAAACAAAACGGTATCAAACAATTCAAGTCTTATTTTTGTTAAAGTTTCTATGTTGCGGTTTTTATAAATATTGTGTACTTTTAGCTTATTCTCTGGTCAGAACACTTTCGCGGTTAAAGTGACGGAGTGGAATAAATGTGTTCCGAATAATACACAAGGAATATTCGACCCCAACAAGTTCATGATCGGTTTGGAGATTACTTACAAATTCAGTGCACCACAAAGTCTATTATACAACTTGGACTATCTATCTATCTATCTATCTATCTATCTATCTATCTATTTATCTATCTATCTATCTATCTATCTATCTATCTATCTATCTATCTATCTATCTATCTATCTATCTATCTATCTATCTATCTATCTATCTATCTGTCTGTCTGTTTAGGTATCTATCTATTTATCTCTGTCTGTTTATCTATCTATCTATCTATATGTCTGTCTATTTATCTGTCTATCTATATGTCTGTCTGTTTATTTATCTATCTATCTATCTATCTTTCTGTCTGTCTGTCTGTTTATCTATCTATCTATATGTCTTTTTATCTATCTATCTATCTTTATATCTACATATATGTCTGTCTGTTTATCTCTCTATATATCTATCTATCGATATTTTATTGAAATATTTCTTATCCATTATCACATAAATTTACAGATAGCAACAAAATAAAAAAATTAAAAATTAAAAACCTGACAAAGATTTTGATTAAGAAATCGCAAAATAAGGCGAAGTTACCAACTCAAGTAATTTGTATTCAAACAAGGAAATGGAAAGACATACAAACTTTTTATGAATATGTAGTTGTTTCTTCACTATTATTTTCAAGTACAAATGAAAAAAATACCCTTTGGATATATTGTTTAATATTCAGAAAGAGATGTTGATGGCACGATACTTCATGTACATAAAAATCTAATTACATATCGCAATGCAGTACCCCAAAATAAAATGTAGATTTGGCAAAATTATCTCTACAACGTGTACATATACATTGCTTATGTCCGTGATTACTGGTTCACAATAATATCTAATGCATACATAACTGATAAATTAAATATCAAAAATATAAAAAAACGCAGTCATTATTATTTTGAATGTCATCTAGATTTAAATGACCAGAACACTCTTCATTTATACCTTTACAATCTGAGTTATCTTTCGTCTATCTATCTGTCTATCTATCTATCTATCTATCTATCTATCTATCTATCTATCTATCTATCTATCTATCTATCTATCTATCTATCTATCTATCTATCTATCTATCTACGTTCTCTCCCTCTCTCTCTCTATATATATATATGTGTGTGTGTGTGTATGTATGTATGTATGTATGTATATATATATATATATATATATATATATATATATATATATATATATATATGAGCCACACTATGAGAAAAACCACCCTTATCGCATGACAGAAAATATGCAAAGGCATGGATCAAATAATAATAATAATAATAATAATAATAATAATAATAATAATATAATAATAACAATAATATATATATATATATATATATATATTTATATATATATAGATATATATATTAGCGTTGAACGGCACCTAGGCACATAGTGACTATATGATGCCAATAAAATGTTAAGTTCGTCGTCGTCATCGTCGTCGTCGTCATCATCATCATCACATCGTCATCGTTTTCTTCTTCTGGTGATGATGAAGATGGTGATTATTATTATTATTATTATTAGTAGTAGTAGTAGTAGTAATAGTAGTGTTGTTGTTGTTGTTGTTATCAAGGACTGCAAAATAAAATATACGCTCCTTCTTAAAATAAAAATATTAATAACAAATGTCGACATCGTAGGAATCATTTCTAATTCTTCTAAGACATGCATACGATGGAATAAAGTGATACCATTCCATTTTCAGTTTTATTTCTAATTTTATGATTCCGTTAAGGATAAGGAAAGCTCTACATAAACACTATACCTGCCTGCGTTGATTCTGCTAAGTCGGGAATCCTATTCCTGAACAAACAAAGCTATCATTATGAATTATTCCTCTTCGATGAAAGTTAGTCCAAAATACTCTATTACATGATGTTTAGGATGCATGGAAACCAAGTCTTTTCAAACTATGTGCGCGAAAGCTTTTATCTATCTATTTTTAAGAAGTATTATGCAATGATTTCTTCCGTTTATTAATTCCAAAAATTTTAATCTTCTGGATATTCCGTCGCATAATGACATGAAAATTGTTTAAGGTCTCTAGAGTCCATCACAATTATCAAACACGAGGCAAGTTAGGATGGACGGACGGACAAATACATACTGGTTACATTATTTGCACTTCATAAATTGGCGGAGGGGGGGGGGGGGGGGCATGAAAAACAGGCCAGATCAAATAACAAAGCGACTTACTCAACTTAAAAAAAACATATAGATGCAAACGTAAAACATTTTCAAATTGATGGTTACATTTTTGACAGTTTTTTCATACCTCTGCAAGTATTTTAGGCCCCTATCTTTGAATCTGTGTGCATATGTATATATGTGTGCATTTGTATGTGTATATGTGTATGCATGTGTATATGTGTGTGAGCGCGTGCGTTTGTGTGTGTGTGTGTGTGTGTATGTGTGTTTCTTCAATGTGAGACAAAAGAGAGATAGCTGCTAGAACGATTGGAGCAACAAGTACAGGCTATTGTTTGTATCTAATATTTTGCTGTCTGTGGGCATGGATGGGTAGATTGCTGTATACAATAACTGCTTGTGAGTGTGGGCATGGATGGGTAGATTGCTGTATACAATAACTGCTTGTGAGTGTGGACATGGATGGGTAGATTGCTGTATACAATAACTGCTTGTGAGTGTGGGCATGGATGGGTAGATTGCTGTATACAATAACTGCTTGTGAGTGTGGGCATGGATGGGTAGAATGCAGCATACAATAACTGCTTGTGAGTGTGGACATGGATGGGTAGATTGCTGTATACAATAACTGCTTGTGAGTGTGGACATAGATGGGTAGATTGCTGTATACAATAACTGCTTGTGAGTGTGGACATGGATGGGTAGATTGCTGTATACAATAACTGCTTGTGAGTGTGGACATGGATGGGTTGATTGCTGTATACAATAACTGCTTGTGAGTGTGGGCATGGATGGGTAGATTGCTGTATACAATAACTGCTTGTGAGTGTGGGCATGGATGGGTAGAATGCTGCATACAATAACTGCTTGTGAGTGTGGGCATGGATGGGTAGATTGCTGCATACAATAACTGCTTGTGAGTGTGAGTGTGCTGTATACAATAATTTCTTGTGAGTATGTCAGCACGGTACTGAATAATATCTCCAAATATTGGTAAAAATAAAATAAAATGTATCTGTAGTTTATTACTGATAGTTGATGGTGATGATGATGGTGATAAAAACAACAACAATAAAAATACTACTACCACTAATAATAATAATAATAATAAACGCTTTGTTTGTTCTTCCTTTTCATCGTCATCATCAGCAGTAGCAGCAATATGTGTGTATACATCACATATTCTATCTCCTTGAGATTAATATTATTTGTGACACATTATCTCCCCCCACCCAACAAAAAAACGTTTGAAGTAAAAAAAATATACCTGTTATGTATAACTATGGTCAAACCATGTGAACGCATGGCAAATTTGCTAAAAGATATCCTCTGACGTGAACATAACGTGTGCAAATTTTCTTAAACATCGTGTGCAACGTGAACATCACGTGTGTAATTTTGCTAAAACATATCGTCCGACGTGACCATAACGTGTGTAAATGTACTAAAACATATCGTGTGTAACGTGAACATTACGTGTGTAATTTTGCTAAAGAAACTTCGTCTTAAGTTAAATCGATGATATCGATGCTTCAGAACTGTTATAAATGGTGCAAAGAGAGAAAAAAAATTGAAGCCGTTTAAAATGAAGAGAATACACATGGACTCCCCCTCTCCCTGAAATAAACAAAAAGCGAGATGTATTGAGCAGGTGCCCAAAATGAATCTTTAAACAGAGTTAGCGAAACCGAAGGTTAGTCTGACATTGCATTTTTACATGAGTCGAGTAGAATAAAAGTTAAAGTAATACTTTATTTAGCAAGAGATTAGATAGAAGAAAAAAGCTGATTCTCTATAGCCGTGTAGCCTTTTAATTCATGGTTAATTAGTCTCTCTTTTCTTTTCTGGCATTCTGTTTTTCTTTCTTTCTTTCTCTTGTTTCTTTTCATTCAAAGGGAACTGGGCAAAAAGCCTTGGTCTCATTCATACATTGAATCTTTTTAAACTAATTAATCTCTGAAGGTATCTCATCAAAATAAGGAATTTATCTATAAATGTTTATCAGAACATGTACAAAAGTTAGGAAAAGGTAAGAAAGAAAAATGCCAAAAGAAAAGCATGTACAAACGCATCAACATAATATCTATGCTATTCAACGATAGGGAAATAAAAATAAATATAAAATTATAGCGTAAGATAGACAAAGAAGTGGAAAAAAGAAAAGAAATGCGACGTAATACGCGATCCTCATCGCAAAAGAAAATTATGCGAATACGTCAGACCGATAATGTGGATAACATACATGCAGTGACAACGCATATTGGAAAAAACGCAGGAAAGTTGTCAAGTACAAGAGGACGGTTTTAAAATACAAGTGTTAAATAAGTCAACCTAGTTTTCTTTGTTGTTGTTGTTGTTTTGTTTTTTTTATTTTTATTTTTTTTATTTGTTTTTTTTTGTCAATTTTATGCAAACAAATTTAAACGTGTTTATTAATTTGTTTTTTATTCTAGAGGCTGGGAAATCGAAAAAGCACAATAATATTGGCAAGGGCAGACAAATATGTATGCTCCTTCAATGATACTCAGCCCTTTGGAAAATGAGATCGTGTTCCTTGTGTCCAAATAACATCGTCTGTATAGGAATCGATTATTTCCAGATTGATTTCATTTCTCCAAAGTCGAGTACACACAGCGTATGTCAGTACCATATGTGTTACTGTATGTGAGGAAAGCATACAGCGTATGTCAGTACCATGTGTTACTGTGAGGAAAGCAATAAAACAAAAATGCATCGAGTCAGAAATCATGACGCGGCATGTGTATCTGAAAATAGTTTACATAAAGTGTCCAAGTTAATCCTTTGGTATAGATAAGATATATATATTTTCCTTGTTTCGTTGGCGATCGGATACTTTCATAACTAAATTTAACTCAAGAGTTATGAAGAAATTTTTTTGTTTGTTTTTGCACATGAAGTATAATGTACTGTCAACAGTTTTTGGCGACACCATCTCTGAATAAGGTTAAAATAATGAATGAGAGAATGAAAGAAAGAATGAAGAAAGGAATACGCTAATGATACCACTAAATGCGATCTTCAATAATCAAATTTTAACTGCTGTCGGTGACATTGGAATCTTTTAAGATTGTTGCCCAACATCAAAGGTTATCCGGGGGATGTGACACAGAGATGTCATATTAAGTTATCCTCACGCGGTGTAGGTTCCCATGCCTCGGTTGTAAGGTGACGGCTGATAGGTCAATTGCTTTGCAATTTATAATCCCATTACTGCAGTCTGTAATGTCAAATCTTCCCAGCAAAACGTTTCCCATCTAGATAGGCTGGTGTATACATATCGGAGACATGGGAAATAGTACCATAGTTTTCTCGTGCGAGACATGAGCCAAATGAAAATGTCAACCACGATCTTCCTTCTGATAATATTCTCTTGCGCAAAAGCGCAATTTTCTTAATCTTTTTCTGTAAAGTTTATTCTTTGCGAGCATCCTGGACCATAGTCTTAATCAATTAGACGAGATCGAGTTATACAAGTACGCATTTTCGCGTGGCATCTTTTTGACGAATATATACGTCGGATACATATATCCAACGTACATGTCGTGTATTGTCGCAGGGCAAAACAGCGATCGAATTTCTTGGCTAACATTGTTAATGTCAACCGAGCACAATCAAGCGTGATGGGCGTTGTTAATTGATATTTTCTTACTGACGGATTTTAAAGTCAAGAAATTATATCCTTTATTCGATTTGCTTAACAACAGGTCGTGTATATCGAATATATTAACAATTGTCGACTTTTTTATGGTTAAGGAACACACGAGTTTTGAATCAATAAAGTTATTCAGTAACTTATTATGATAGGGTATATTATTATGATAGGGTATATTAGTATGATAGGGTATATTAGTATGATAGGGTATATTAGTATGATAGGGTATATTATTATGATAGGGTATATTAGTATGATAGGGTATATTATTATGATAGGGTATATTATTATGATAGGGTATATTAGTATGATAGGGTATATTAGTATGATAGGGTATATTCCATTTGACAGTTTACGCAAGAAAACCTTTCATTTTATTTCAATCAGATTTCGAGTTATTCAATTCAAACATTATTTTATGAAAATTTATACTTTGATTCTTTGAGAAAAACTGAGGGAGGCACACTATATTTCCAAAATATGAGACTTGTAACCCATGTTCCGCATTAAGTGTGCAGTTTATGATATTATCTGAATCAAATTTGTTGTTTATGTAAATTTAAAGACAAAAGAACTAATTAATAAAATTCTAGTTGCAACGAATTCTTTAAATGGCATCTTTATGTGCTGTTGTTCTACATTTTCTATTTTCCTCAAGTGCATGCGTTATACCGGTGTATGATACAGCCTTTGATTGTAATCTCACTCCAGACTTAAATAAACATATTCAAATTAATAATTTAAAAAAAAAAAAAATTGTTTAAATGAACGCTAGGTCCTAGGATAATTTACGATTAAGAATTCTAACACATCAGCGTATGTAACACGATTTCTGATTGGTTTAAAGTCCAAATTTGCGACAGTAAAGCCGTGGGAAATGATGACGCAATTGTGACGTTATTACTCTATTTATGACGTGGTGCCACGAAGAAAATTATATCTTGTGCTATTTTTCGACAACGTTTTGAATAGTGTGTAGAATGTAGATTTGTGTTTGAAGATTAGAGATGTTAGTGGTGCTTTTACTGTAGCAAATTTCCCCTTTTCCTGCTCCGTTGACGTTTCGCCGCCACAGTAAAACCACCATTAACGTCCCCCAGATCCTAAAATACAAGGCTGTCATCACCTAATTGCAAGTACGTTTCAAACGTTTCATTTACCGTCTGTACCAGCGTAAAGTCGAATCCAGCTGCAAACTGCATAGACCCAGATCATCCGTCGAATAATGCGCCGGCAGATCTGGATCTATGCAGTTTGTAAGGGATACTCAGTAGAACAAACAACATAGACCCTGATCTGCCGGCGTATTATCCTACGGCAGATCATGGTCTATGTTGTTTGCAGTTGCATCCGGATTATACGCAAGTAATATACGGTTCTCATAATTTAAACTAGTTGCTAGTGAATTTCAGTTATCATGTTGAGGTAAATGTTTAAAACAGGTAATTTGATAGAGTATATGTGTTTTTATACAGTTCGTACATTATAACCTTCATGACAGTTAAAAATACATGTACTGGAGTTCATATTTGATATTGCTCAGAAACAATTGTTCTGGAAGCCCGATAAAAACTTATAAAACAAAGAGTACACATTAAATACAATTTAGCTGTAAAAATACTATTTAAAGACTGCATTGATGACAATTTTGTTATAACACTAAAACTGAGATTTTATCAATTAATAGGTCATATATGAGTCCTGTTTCCCGACAATATTTGACAGCAATTATGTAATTCATTAGGTAAATATTACTACTTTTGCGTAGCATCTCAACGAATAACAAATCGTTATGTTCCCATTTCTATTTTGTAGATAGATGGATAGAAGGAAAGACAGATGAATGAACGCAGATATGTTGACTGAACTGAAGTTTTGTTTCTTCAGTGACTTGAATACTTACAGAAATAAACGATGATGCACCTACAAAGTCAATATATTATAATTGAACTTGATAAGAAATTTTGTGCATAAGTTACCACGGGTCGGGACTTGAATTTTAATAAATCCAATTTTAATGGACAAAGATTTAAAACGCAAATGGTCTGGTTAATGAATCAAAGTTGAAATGATGAGTATATTTTCCTTAACAACAAGTCCACATTCTAAGAGTTATTTTGCTCAAGGTTTAAAAAAAAACTCTTATATCCTGCTGAATTTACAAATTTATTTCTATATACGACATGGACATATTCACTTTTTCATATATATCCATATACGAGATGAAGATATTCACTTTTTCATATATATCCATATACGACATGGACATGTTCACTTTTTCATATATATCCATATACGACATGGACATGTTCACTTTTTCAAGTATATCCATATACGACATGGACATGTTCACTTTTTCATGTATATCCATATACGACATGGACATGTTCACTTGTTCATATATATCTATATACGACATGGACATGTTCACTTGTTCATATATATCTATATACGACATGGACATGTTCACATGTTCATATATATCTATATACGACATGGACATGTTCACGTTTTCATATATATATCTATATACGACATGGACATGTTCACTTGTTCATATATATCTATATACGACATGGACATGATCACGTTTTCATATATATCTATATACGACATGGACATATTCACTTTTTCATATATATCTATATACGACATGGACATATTCACTTTTATATATATGTGTATATATATATATATATATAGAGAGAGAGAGAGAGAGAGAGAGAGAGAGAGAGAGAGAGAGAGAGAGAGAGAGAGAAAGAGAGAGAGAGAGAGAGACGTCTTTCACTTTCTTGCTCACGTAAATTAAACAGAATCCAAATACTATTATCTTTAAATAAGTAAGTATGTATGAACTTTAACAGCACCACATCACAATATTGGCTATATGGTGTATTGGCTATATGGTGCCGATTAAAATATGAGTTCTACAAATTTTGAAGATAAAGAATTGCCAAATAAATACTTCATAGATAAAAACAGTCCAATAAACTTAAACATGTATCATACTTTAGTAAAGTTTCTCTTTGTGAATGTTATCGAAAGCTGCAATATTTGAATTTAAAACTAGTCAATGGATCACATTCAATATAGTAAATAGTAAACACAATTAAGAGTCACATGATGGTTAATTATACCAGAATGTGTTATAAACATCGCTGCAGAGTCACAGGGTAATCTGTATCTTTTGACCGGTATTCACTCCATAAAAGTCGTATTGGGGCAATATGTACGGGTTTTATTTATTGCCTGTTAAGCCTCAAAGTGGGGAGCAAACATAGGCAATAACAAGTTAGGGGATGTTATCTTGGAAACGCTCCGGGCTCAGAATGGTATTTGATGTAGGAAATGTTTGCCTTCAATTGATCAGTAACCTGACTTACCGTATTCATTATCACATACGCTTCTTTAATAGTTAAACTTTCAGGGCCAGATAGGCAAAATGTGCTATTGCCAAGGCCAGATAGCCAAATGTGCTATTACCAAGGCAAGATAGCAAAATGTGCTATCGCCAAGGCCAGATAGGCAAAATGTGCTATTGCCAAGGCCAGATAGCCAAAATGTGCTATGGCCAAATGCATATGTAGTAGTAACAACTTGGTCTTCACAAAATGCCAGAATGTGGATCAGTGGACCACATGTGAAAGCTGCCCAAATCTGGCATTATTCCGCAATCCGCTTAACTGAAATATTTGTTTTAAACATATTGTATAGTAAATATGTGAAGAATATGGGATTTGACAGAATAGACTGAGTCATGAAATACTTCTCCATTAAAATAGCAATACTATAAAAAAAAAAAAAAAAAAAAAAAAAAAAAAAAAAAAAAAACACTAGCTGAAATATGTATGAGTAATTAAAGTAAATATTCAACGTAATATAGATAGAAAAGATTA